>CM053582.1:263431840-263484474 GCA_028627135.1 Pseudochirops cupreus
GGGGAAGGGAGGGGAGAAAATTTGAAACTCAAGTGATTGTGGAACTGAATCTTGTAAATTAAAAGTAAATGAGTAAATAAAAAAAATTTAAAAAAAAAAGAAGGAAAGAAAAATCAACATTAAAAAAAAAAAAGAAAGCTTTTTCTGAAGTCAAGATTAAATTGACCTCTACAGGTTATACCTATTGCTCCAGGCATGGTTCTCAGGAGCCAGACAATGCAAGTCTTAACTCTCCTTCACACGGCAACTCTTCAAATACTGTGTATTTGATCATCAGGTTTCTTTTCTCCAGTCCAAAAAATTCTTAGGTTCCTCCAACCAATTCTCACGTCATTCACTCAAAATCCTTCATTATCCTGGGTGCTGTCTTCTGGACAAATGTCCAGTTTATCAATGTCCTTCTTTGGCTATAGTGTCCAAAACTGAAAGCATTCTCCAGATTTGGTCTGAGAAGGGCAGAATATGGTGGAACTGGCATTTCCCTTTTCCTGGAAGCTATGTCTCTCTTAATGAAGTTGAAAACTGCATTAATGTTTTTGGCTCGCATGTCACAGTGCTGACTCATATTGAACTTTAATTCTTCTAAACCCCTTAGAACTGCTGTCTAACCATGACCATCCTATCTTTCTCTTGGGAAATTGATTTTTTTTTTTTGGTACCCAATGCAAGACTTTACATTTATCCCCATTGAATTTCCTTAGATTCAGCACAATGCTCTAAATTGACCAGATATCTCTTTGGGTCCTGATTCTGTGCTAGCTTTCCTTCCAATTAGCTTTGTGTGATTTAC
Source organism: Pseudochirops cupreus (assembly GCA_028627135.1). NCBI lineage: Eukaryota > Metazoa > Chordata > Mammalia > Diprotodontia > Pseudocheiridae > Pseudochirops > Pseudochirops cupreus. The sequence goes on from CM053582.1 coordinate 263,432,631, forward strand.
AAATTTAATGAGCTTTTATCAGTGCTTTTTTCTATGTCACTGATAAAAAATGTTAAACAGCTCTGGGCCAAGCACAGATTCCTGTGGCATTCTTCTGGAGATCTGCCAGGTTAACATTGAATCAGTAACTCTTTGAAACTGGACATTCAATCAGTTCACCTGATTATATTATCATTTAATGTGCATCTTTCCATTGTTTCCACGAGAAAAACAACAAATATTTTATCAAAAGCTTTTCTAATGTCTGGGAAAACTATATCTGCTGAACTCTCCTTATTCACAATCCTGTCAAAAAAAGGAAATGGGTTAGTTAGGTAGAACCTATTCTTGATGAAGCTTTGCTGGTTCTTGGTCATCATAATCACTTTTCTTTCTAGATATTTGGTAACCATTTTTTAAAGACAGTGGTCAAGAATTTTCCTAGGAATTGAGATCAAGTTCACTGGCCTATAGTTTGTAGACTCTGCTCTTCTCCTTTTTTTGAAAATTGGCGCATTTGCCCTTCCCCTGTATTATGGTAGCTCCCTTGTTTTTCATGATCTTTCAAATATTCCTCAGAGGGGTTCAGTAATCATGTCTGCCAGTTCCTTCTGGACCTAATTTTGTGACCTTACAGTATATACCATTATTTGCTTCAAGGGATCTGTAACCTGAATATTAAAGATCACGTGCAACAAAAATAAAATAAAATAAAATAACAATGAGCCTAATCAGGTACCTTTTACAGTTGTGGCTTGGAAAGGAGTGCCCAACCAAACATGGGACAGAGACAATCACAAAAGATCATAGATTCATTCATTCAGTAGAAGGGGCCTTAGAGCTCATCTATTACAATCCCATCATTTTACAAATGAGGAAACTGAGACCCCCAAAGGTTAAGCGACTTGCCTAGGATTATATAAATGTGTCAGAGCTGAGATTTGAACCCAGGTTTTCAGACTCTAGAGAAAGATTAATTTGAATTAATGAATTTCCCCCCCCATGAAATAAAAGTACTGCAGCTGTGATAATGAAGGAAACTATTGACTGGAAAAAGCTTTTAAAATTAAGTATCTCTAAGAATCTGATTTCCAGTATATGGAAAACTAACACAAATACATAAAGCCAAGAGCCATTTCCCAATGGATAAATAGCCAAAATATATGAATAAATTCAAAGAAGAACTTCATATTATTAATAACCATGTGAAAGAGTGCTTCAGATCTGATATTTAGAGAAATATCAATCAGATAATAAGAGAAATATAAAACTACTCTGACGTCTCATTTTATACACAGAAAATTAGGAACGATTTTTTTAAACGATGGGAATAATCAATGTTGGATGAACTTTGGAAAGTCAAACATGCAAATGCAGTGCTGGTGGAGCTCTGAATTCATCCAATTATTCTGTAAAACAATTTGAAATTGTGCTATATGATTTGATCCAGAAATTTCTGTGCTAGAAATATATCCCCAGTGAAGTCAGGGGCAGAAAGAAAGGTCTCATATACATCAAAGTATTCATAGCAGCACATTTTGAGGTAGCAAAAATCTGGGAGCAAAATAGAAGCCCATTCATGGGGAAATAGGTAAATAAGTTGTGGTACATGTATATATTTGAATATTAGTGAAAAATGACAAATGTATAGAATTCCCATAGAAGCTTGGGAAGACATATAACTCTGAAGTAAGCAGAACAAGGAAAATGATATACACAGTAACTTTAAGAGTGTAATTGGAGAGAACAAGAAACTAAATGCTATGTCATTTTAATGACTAATCTTAGCTCTGAAGAACAAATGAAAAAAACATACCTTTCTCCCTTCTTTGTAGAGGAAGGAAACTAGACATATGAAACACCAAATAATATACTGTCCAATTTGGTTCATATGTTGGTTAATTTTGCTGAATTGCTTTTTTGAAACCCCATTTTCTTTTCCATTCTTTGTTACAAGGAATAACTCTTTGGGGAGAAGAGAAGGGAGGGATATATTTGGAAATTAATGTAATGTAAAAACAAAAGATATCTAAAATTGTTAATGAAATGGGTTTTTATATCTGTTTGTCATGTCTTCCCCAACTACAACATAAAGTTTAATACTTAGTATAGCTTTTCTTCCTTCCTTCCTTCCTTCCTTCCTTCCTTCCTTCCTTCCTTCCTTTCCTCTCCCTCCTTTTCTTCTTTCCTTCTTTCCTTCCTTCCTTCCCTCCTTCCCTTCTTCCCTCTTTCCCTCCTTCCTTCCTTCCTTCCTTCCTTCCTTCCTTCCTTCCTTCCTTCCTTCCTCTTTCTCTCCCTTTCCTTCCCTTCCTCCCTCCCTCTCTTCCTTCCTTCCTTCCTTTTTTGGTAGAAAATTTTATATGAAACAGTATTGAATATCAGTATCACTGATTTAATTTGCTGAATAACTATATTTAAGTTAATTCATTTACATATTTATAGAATTAGAACTTTTCACCTAATCCTGCTAAGTCTTCATTTTTCTCATTCACTTATTCATTTATATGGGCATAATCAATGTCTGCCACATCCTTCTTGTTCTGCTTTATTCACTTTGCATTATTTCATAAAGATCTTTGCTTATGTCCTTGTATTCTACATATTTCTTAACATTGTATTCAGTTGTTGGACCTTTATGCTTTTTTGTTTGTTGGTTTGCTGTTTTGCAATTACATATAAAGCTGCTATGAGAAACAGTTGAAAACCTTTGAACAAATAACTTTTTTTTTAACCATAAACATTCAGTAAAGAGGTACCCTACTCTCATTCAAGGGGAAAGCCTCTAAAGAGCCCATCTCAAAAAAAAAAAAAAAGGCAGATGTTGCAGCACATGCCATATATATCAGCAGCTTCCAGAGTATTTTTGCTCATCCCTCTCTCGTAGTTTCTAGAATCGCACATGTCTCTCTCCCCTTGTACAGTTCTATAGCTGCACAGCATTCTCTCCACCAATTTTTATGTTTTGTATTTCCCTCTGAAAAAAAAGAAAAAAGAAAACAAAACAGAAGCACTCAAAATTCCCCATACTTGATTGGCCTTTTTACATAACAGTTTAGGGTATAAGACCAACAATAAAATTATTGACTCAAACAATATAACTAATTTTGAGGCAAGTAAATGGTATGGGGATTAGAGTGCTAGTCTTGGAGACGGGAAGACTGGAGTTTGAATCCTGCTTCAGACATCAGCTATGGAACCCTAGTTAAGTCACAACTTTTAGCTAGATCATGCAGTACATAGAATGCTGAGCCTGGAGTCAAGAAGATCTAAGTTCAAATCCAGCCCAGATACTTACTAGCTGTGTGATCCTGAGTGAGTCACTTAACCTCTGTCTACCTTAATTTCTTCAACTGTAAAATGAGGATATTAATATCACTTACCTCAAAGGGTTATTGTGAGGATCAAATGAGATAATACTTGTGAAGTGATTAGCAAAAAGACTAATATATAGTAGGCACTTAACATCTTATTCCCTCCCCTTTCCCACTTCTCCCTAGCCTCAATTTCCTCAATTGAACAGCAGCACCTACTTTAAAGGGTTGCTGTGAGGATGAAAATGAAATAACATATGTAAAACACTTTACAAATCTTTAAGTGCTATGTTGCTATGTTGCTAAGTTGCTATGTTGCTACCCCCAATGGGGCAGCTAGGTGGCACAGTGGGTAGAGTGGTGGGCCTCGAGTCTGGAAGACTCATCTTCCTGAGTTCAAATCAGACCTCAGACCTTACTAGCTGTGTGACCCTGGGCAAGTCACTTAACATCTTCCTGCCTCCATTTCCTCACGTATAAAAATGAGCTGAAGAAAGAAATGGCAAACTACTCCAGTATCTCTGCCAAGAAAACCCTAAATGGAGTCATGAAGAGTCAGACATGACTGAAATGACTGAACAACAACAACGAAGTATTATATTTTTGTATATTATTTTTCTATTATAATTTTTGTAACTGTTACTACATAGTACTGTTCTTTTGGTTCATTAAAGTTGACTGACTACCCATTCACTCAACCAAAGATAAGGTAAGGTTGATTCTGAAGATACTAGTTTGGGGATGGGGCCTAGCATTTTTGTAGAGTTGCTCTGTATTGAAATCATAGGATTTAGAGCTAGAGGAGACTTTAGAAATCATCTGATTAAATCCTCTTATTCCATAGAGGGGAAAAAAATGAGGCTTCACAAATGAGGCTCATGTCCCATCCATGGTCACACAAGCAACTTCTCAGTCATACAATGACCTAAGATAATTACAAAAGGCTCATGATGGAACATACTATCCACAACCAGAGAAAGAATTCTGGAGTCTGAATACAGATTGAAGGATACCATTTTAACCTCTTTTTTTTCTTTCTTGTGGTTTTCCCCTTTTGTCTTAATTCTTTTTTCACAACATGGTGGAATATGTTTAATATGATTATACATGTATAACCTATATCAGATTGCTTGCCATCTTGGGGAGAAGAGAGGGGAGAGCAGGAAAAAAAAATTGGAACTCCAAATCTTACAGAAGTGAATGTAGAAAAAAAGTAAGCAGCAGAGTTGGAATTAGAAGCTAGGTCCTCTGACTAAATTCAGTCCTCTTTCCACTCCATCCTTCTGCCTTCCTATTTTACTACCTCATTTACACCAAGAAATTTAGGGCTGTATTTTGGGGACAGAAAATGCCTAATCCTGTTAGTTTTTATGAAACCCATTTAAGAATTTAAGGTCGGTTAGCATATTGGTTGTAGGAGTGAGAAGATCTTTGAATTAGACTGGAAAAATTTGTTGCCAAGTGGGTTAGCTGATCCCTTTCTACAGTTTTGTGTTATAAAAGCAGCACGTGGTACTTCTTCATCACTAGTGATTGATTTTTTTTCAGTATCAAAGTCCTTTCCTTTTGATCCTATTAAAGGTTTCTCACTCAGTTTTGGAAGTCATTTATCCTTCTTTGCTACAAAAGAGAATAGACCTTGGAAAAAAAATTAAATTGGTTATAGGAGCCTGTCCTTCATCTTTCCTTGTATCCTTGTATCCCCTTGTACCTGGCACAAAAGAAGACTTAATAAATGTTCATTGACATTAACTGACTCTCTTCATATCTCATCTTCTGTAGGGATAGCACAGACCTAGTAAGACCCCAGAAAAGGGGTAGTTTGCTTTATACTGTTTTTGATTTTGTGATTATAAAAGAATGCATTCCATTGCTTCACAACGACATCAAAATCATCAACAACACACATCTCACTGCTTTGACCAAAATCATAGATAGTTTGAAATGTATTATAAAGCCAGTTGGGAATGAAGACTTTTAGAAATAGAAGAGACCTTGGAGATCCATTTAGCTTAATTCACTTATTTCTATAGATGAATAACAAAAGGTTCATAGAAGGTAAATAACTTATCATTGATTAGTTTTTTGTTGTCTTTTGTGCTCCAAGAGGACCAAAAGGACATCATTATGTCAGGGTCAAGGCAGACTATGGCTGGTCCAACCAATATGAACTCAGAAGGTTCTACAAAAGGTCAAGTACAAATAATCCACATGAACAACTGCAATGAAGATGTCTCTAAATTTGTACATCTCATGTTTCTTTTGAGCTGCTGAAGCTCTGCTCATGGAGCACAGCACCTTCTTTAAGGTGGCCAGGTCATGCTGGGTAGTCTTGTGCCAGGGTCTCCAAAGTTACACAATTGATCTCAAAGTTCTATGGAGAGACCTTGAGAGTGTTCTGGTATCACTTCTTCTGACCTCTCTGTGAGCACTTGCCTTTTATGAGTTCTCTGTAAAATAGTATTTTTAGGCAAACATATGTCTGACATTTGAATAAGATAGCCAACCCATCAGAGTTGTGCTTTCTGTGATAGAGTTTGGATGCTTGGCAGTTCAATTTGAGAAATGACCTCAGTGTCTGGTGCCTTATATTACAAGGTGATCTTCAGACTTTTCCTAAGACAATTTGAGCTGAAGAAGTTCTATTTTCTGGCATGGGGCTATTATATTGTCCAGGTTTCACAGGCATAGAACAATGAGGTCAGTCCAAGGGCCCTGTAGAACTTCATTTTGGTAGGCAGTCTAATATTTCTTCTCTTTCACACTTTCTTTCCGAACACTGAGCTAATTCTGGAAATATGTACATCCGTCTCATCATCTATGTACATCCCTGGAAAGTATACTGTCAAGGTAAATGAACTTAGCCACAGCATTCAAAATTTTTCCATTTGCTGTAACTGATGGTTCTGTGTATGGATGGTATGGTGCTGGCTGCTGGAGAACCTCTGTTTTCTTGGTGTCAGCTGTGAGATCAAAATGAGCAAAAGTGACAGAGAACTGATTCAAACTCTGTTGCATCTCAGCCTTAGAGGTTACACTGAACCTCTGAGGCTGAAATGCAATAGAGTACTTTTCTGCAAAAAAAAAAGTTACACACCGACTCTCCCTCCACTTTAGTCTTGGTTTGTAGGCTTTTCAAGATAAATAATTTATCATCAGTACAGTAGCTGACCTTGATGCCTTTCTTGAAGGTGTCCAACAACACTGCTGAAAGCATCATGCTAAAAGCCATGGAAGCAAGCTCACAGCCCTGCTTCACTTCATCAGTGACTGAGGAAGAAAGAGAGCATGTTCCATTATCCAGAACCTGTGCAAACATGTGATAATAGACCTAGCATAAAATACTGATTTTAAAAAACTTCTCCAGGCAACCAAATTTTGCCATGATCTTCCATAAGCCCTCACAACGGACAGTATCAAAGGTCTTAGTCAGATCAACACACAACGTGAACAGACCTGTGTTTGATTCCTGACATTTCTCCTGGAATTGTCAATGGCAAACACCATATTGATCATTCAGGCCTTTCTGAAGCTACACTGGCTCCTGGGTAAATAGCTATTTTCCAGGTGAAGGACCAGTCCATTATGAAGGACTGTGGCAAGAATCTTGCTGGCAATGACTAAGAGAGGAACCCCCCCCCGCCCCATTTTCACCCTGGTGATTGTCACAGGACAACCTATTTCCTTTTTCTTTATAGAGGTGGACAATGGCAGCATCCTTAAATTCCTGGGAGGATAATCTCCTCTTGCCATATAACCTGAAAGATTTCAGTCAGCTTCTATATGAGCAGTAGACCCCCTGCCTTGTAAATATCAACTGGAATAGAATCAGAATCAGGTGTTTTGCCAGAGGAGAGGATTATATTGGCATTCAAAACCTCTTTGTCAGTTGAAAGTCAGCTAGAGTGGGGTGGACTTCAACTCAAGGTATATGATCACTGGCTTCTGCACTGGTTGATGATGGTCTGTTCAGATGACTATGAAAATGTTCAGTTCATTTCTCAGGATCATGTCCTTATCACTAATCGATGTGGCTTAATCAGTGCTGGGTAGTTTAGATGCATCATAGGTCTGTGGCACATAGCTTTCAGAGCATCATAAAAATGTTTTGGATTGTTATTATCAGTGTAAAACTGAGTTTCTTCTGCCTTCTTACTGAACCAAGAATCTTGCATCTCTTTAAGCTTCACTTACTCTTTACTTTTGATGGAGTTAAGTGCTACATTCTTAGAGATGGATGAACTATCCTGCTGGTAAACCCTGTGGAGTTCTCATTTTTCATTCAGTAGCTTATGAATTTTTCCATCATTTTCATCAAACCAGTCATGATATTTGTGAGTGTTCTGGCCCAGATGAATAAGTGAAGTGCTGTAAACCAAATCTCTGAAAGCTACCTACTTCTTTTCTGCTCCACTATTGCCAATCTTGTGTTGGCTCAGCTTTCCCTCCAAGTCATTGACAAACTGTTCATACATGGAAAAGTGCTCTAATCTCTTGACATTAATTCTTCTGGTAGCTGTCTTGCCTTGGGGTGCTGTTTTTGTTGACTGAATGTTTAATTTGGAGAGAATAAGCCTATAATTGGTCCAGCACTCTGTACCACACATCATCTTTGTCACTCTCACATCCTATCTGTCTCTTTTCTTTACAATAACACAGTCTATTAAATGTCAACATTTGCTGCAAGAGTGCATCAAAGAAGTCCATTGTCTTTAGGTAAAGGGAAGATAGTGTTAGTGACGAGAAGTTCATAAGTTGCACAAGTCTTCACTAATAAGTGTCATTTGCAACTCCTTTCCTCCCAAGAACTTTCTGCCATGTCTGATAGTCTGTGCCTGTTCTAGAATTAAAGTCATCCAGAATCAGAAGCTTGTCTTCTTTTGGCACATTGATGATGAGGGTCTGCAGGTCCTCATAAATTTTTTTTTTTACCTCATTAGGATTTGTCACAGTGGAAGCATATCCACTGATGGTGGCATGGCACTTTCTTGCAGGTGGCAATTGCATTGTCACAAGCCTGTCATTAACTCTTTTTAGGAGGTATACAAGCTTGGTTTTGTTGTTGTTGTTTAGCTTTTATTTAGTATTTTATTTTCCCCTAGTTACATGTAAAAACAATTTTTAACATTTGGTTTTAAACTTTGAGTTCCTATGCCCAAAGGGCTATAAAAATGTGCATACCCCTTAACCCAGCAATACCACTTCTAGGGCTGTATCCTAAAGAGATCATACAAGTGGGAGGAAGACCTGTTTGCACAAAAATATTTATAGCAGCTCTTTTTGTGGTGGCAAAGAATTGGAAATCAAGGTGATGCCCATCAATTAGGGAATGGCTAAACAAATTGTGGTATATGAATGTAATGGAATAATGTGCTATAAGAAATGAGGAGCAGACAGACTTCATAATAACCTGGAGAGACTTTATATAAATTGATGCTGAGTGAGCGGAGCAGAACTAGAACATTGTATATAAATTAGAGACACATTGTATCTGTGATGACTAACTTTGATAGACTGGGCTCCTCTCAGCAATGCAAGGCTATAAGACAACTCCAACTCATGATGGAAAGGGCTGTTCACATGCAAAGAAAGAATTTCAGACTCTGAATGCAGATTGAAGTAAACAACTTGTTCCCTCTCTTTTTTGTTTTGTTTTGTTTCTTCTTTCGCATTGTTCATTCCATTAGTTATAATCCTTCTTTACAATCTGACTAAGGTTTAATGTGAAGGTATTTGTAGAACCTATATCAAATTGCATGCTGCCATAGGCAGGGAGGGGGCAGGAGATGGAGGGGAAGAAAATTTGGAACTAAAAAGCTTGTGGAACTGAATGTTGTAAACTAAAAGTAAATAAGTAACTAAATTTAAAAAACAAAAAATGACAAAAAAAAACCTTCGAGTTCCAAATTCTCTCCCTTCCTCCCTCCCCATCCTCACCCTCAATGAGAAGGCAAACAATTCCATATAAGTTATACATGTGTAGTCATGCAAAACATATTCATAATAGATATGTTGTGAGTAAAAATAGACAAGGAAAATAAACTCAAGAAAAAGTAAAAAAAAAAATTATGCTTCGATCTGTATTCAGACACCAAAAGTTCTTTTTCTGGGGATGGAGAGCATTTTTCATCATAATCCTTCAGAGTTGTTTTGGATTGTTGTATTGCTGAGAATAGCTAAGTCAGGTCTACCAACCTGTGGCTTGTCAAAGCATTTTTGGTGGCCCATGAAAAATGCAGAGGAAATGCTGAGGAAAATATAGAGGAAATCCTTTGGTGTGCTTCAAGTGGCCTGCGGGCTGCAGTTGTACGGGCCTGAGCTTATTCATGGCTGGTCAACTTACAATGTTGCTGTTACTTTTTACATAGTTCATTTCACTTTGCATCAGCTCATGTAAGTCTTTCCAGGTTTTTCTGAAAGCATCCTGCTCATTATTTCTTACATATAGTACAATAGTATTTCATCATAATCACATACCACAACTTGTTTAGCCATTCCCCAATTGATGGGCATCCCCTCAACTTTTAATTCTTTAACCCCCGAAAAGAGCTGCTATATTTTCATACATATAGGTCCTTTTCCTTTTTATTTTTTTATCTCTTTTGGGAAATAGACCTAGTCGTGGTATTGCTAGGTAAAGGGTATGCATGGTTTTATAACCCTTTGGGCATAGTTACAAATTGCTCTACAGAAAGGTTGAATCAGTTCACAAGTCCACCAACAGTGCATTAAAGTCTAATTGTTCCCATGTTTCCTCCAATATCTGTCTTATTAGCCAATCTGATAGGTATGAGGTCATACCTTGGAATTTTTAAATTTGCATTTCTCTGGCATACAAATTTGTTGACTGTATTAGTTTTGATTGCAAACTCTATGCCAGCTTCATAGTCAGTATTCCCCATCACTGCAGCCACTCCAGGAAAAACATGTATGCAGCACTGACTTTGGTAATCTGGCTTTCATTTGCTATTCTTGTTTTACTCAGGGCTGCTGTTTGGATGCAGCAGCTGCTGAGTTCTCTCTCAACAAGAGCTGTTCATCTTTCAGGTCTGCTGGATTTTGTGTTGTCCAAGAGCATGCACACTTTCCACATACCAATGGCGAGTGGAATCATCCTCATAAAAATTTTTGTGCATTTCTTTTGTGTTCTAACCCCAGGGTGGGATCCCTAGTTGTCATGATAAGGAGGCCAGGGTTTGATGAGATGAAGGAGGCAGTTGTTAGGGCACCTTTAATGGTGCTTCCCCTCATGCCAAGAGAAGAGCAATCTGGTTCTTAAAAAAGATTGCTCAGATGTCTGGGCATTGCCACTGAATCCCACTGCTGCATCAGTCCAACAAGAAGATGACCCTGTGGCCCAGGCTGCCTGTGTGCAGGGTTGTGACTACAGCTCCCAGTGTATTCCCACCTGCTGCTTTGAACTTGCCCTTCACACAGGGCTTTGAGGTAGGCAAAATTGGTAAAATGGTATAGATGACGTCTTTTGACTCACACATAAATTGGGGTTAAGTGAGGCAGAGTTGTACAAAGCCTCACTTTCTCTTCCAGAGTCATCAGACTTCACTGGGAAAACAAGAGTCAAGACTCCTGGTGATGGGCCAGGATGCAGTGAGTGATGGTGTTTTTGATGTCTAACCAGGCTCAAAGCATTCCACTGGGTCTGCTTCAGTCATCTTCATGGACACTGGTACAAATTGTTATCTGACATTTTCTCTGGGGAAAATCTTGTCATGCTTGGGGTAGTCACACCCCTAAATCAACAATGTGTTTGAGGTCCCTTGTGTACCTTCAGACTGGTTTAGTCTGTCTGCAAAGTGGTTAACCAGGGTGTGACCACTGCATTTGCTACACCTTCTTGGAGTCATCAATGAGAGTCGTGTGGCAGGTGGATGGACACCAATGGTGAAAAACAGCCCTTACACAAGAAGTACTAGCTTTCCCTGAACATCCATATCCCCCTGTCCTTGGCTATACAGTCAGTAAATAACAGAGCAGGATTGAAACCCAGATCCTCTGACTCCAAGGCCATAACTTTTTCCAACTCCAAGTTTCCTCTTTAAAGGGAAGGGGGAGAGGGAAGAGAATAAGCATTTATGTAGTACCTACTATGTGCCAGGCACTAAGTTGATCAGTTGTTTGGTTGGGTTTTTTTTTTTACAAATATTTTAATATTTGATCCTCATAACAACCCTTGGAGGTAGGTGCTATTGTTATCTCCATTTTGCAGTTCAGGAAACTGAGACAGACAGAGTGAAAGTGATTTGCCCAGGGTCACACTGACAGTAAGTATCTGAGGTGGAATTTGTGTCTGAGATGGAATTTGAACTTAGGTCTTCCTGACCCCAGGCCATCCACTGGGCCACCAGTAATCTTCATTACTAGAAAAAGGTTTCAAACCCAAATTAATGTCCAGTGTATCTTTTTTTATTAAAGATTTATTGATTTTTCTCTTTTTATAAAGCAAATTATTACACAAATTCTAGAAATGGAGCTAAGGAGAGGCTTCTTTTTTTAATTATTATTTTTTTTCATTCAGTAAAAATCTTCCTTCTTTCTCTCCCACACCCCACCCACCTAAAATGAGAAAGAAAAGCAACCTCTTTGTTTGCAAAAATATATAGTCAAGCAAAACAGATTTCTGCATTGACTATATCCCTGAAAAACACCTCATTCTGTACACTGAGTCCTTTACTTTTCTATTAGGAGGTGAGTAGTGTGTTTCACCTTGAGTCCTCTGGAATCATGGTTGATCTTTTCTTATAACATGATAGTATTCTATTTGTGTAAATACATACACATGAATGTGTATAAATCCATACATATATATATATGATATGTAAATACACATACGTATGTTATGTATATTTTGTCATCAGGAATGTTTGAAAGTCTTCTGTTTTATATGTATGTGTATGTATACATATACACATATATGTGTATATATGTGTGTATGTATGTGTGTGTGTGTGTGTGTGTGTGTATATATATATATATATATATATATATATATACACACACATATACCACAACTTGTTCACTCATTCCCTCAATTGATTAAATTTTTTGTTACTGCAAAAAAGAGCTACTATAAATACTTTTGTAACTGAGAATTTAGTTTGTTTTGCTGAGGACTAATCCTTCCCATAATCTACCTTCTTTCTGGTTCTCCTTTCTATCTTCCTCCTTTTTCCTCATGTTTCCCTTTTTAGGGAAATGCATTTTTGTACCCAACTGTATGTGGCTATTCTTCCGTCCTTTGATCATTTCATAAGAGAATGAGGTACAACTGTTAACCATTCCCTCCACCCCTTCTTCCTTGTTTATATAGACTTCCACTTGGGCACTCTGATTATATGAGATAATTTTCCCTAATCTTTCTCTTCCTCCCCCCCCCCCCCCACCATATTCCTCTTTATCTCCCTTTCCATTCTTTTTTTACATCAAGATTTAATGGAATTACTCCAAAGTCCTTTGTCTAATTAGACTCCCTTTATGATCTCTGGTGATAAGAGGGTTCAGAGAGGACACGTATTAGAATGTATACATTAGAATGTATTATATTAGAATATTAGATTGGGGGCAGCTAGGTGGCGCAGTGAATAGAGCACTGGCCCTGTAGTCAGGAGGACCCTAGTTCAAATCCGCCCTCAGACACCTGACATACTTGCTAGCCATGTGACTTTGGACAAGTCACTTAACCCCAATTGCCCTCCAAAAAGCAAAAACAAAAAATAAAAGAATATTAGAATGTATATAGTTTATCCTTTTTTAGTCCCATGTGACTGTTTGCTCAGGTTTACCTTTTTATATTTCTCTTGACACCTTTGTTTGCATTTCATAGTTTCTCTGAAACTCTGGCCTTTTCATCAGGAATGTTTGAAAGTCCTCTAGTTTAGTCAACCCAAATTAACTACAAAGGACATATGAAGGAAGACCTATTTGCATCCAGAAAAAGAACTGATTAATAGAAGTATGTATAGAATGACTTTACATATACTCACACACACATTTGTTTCTAATGGTAGCCATCTCTAGGGTAGGGAAAAGAGGGGAAAAATAAAGAAATTAATATCACTATATATATATATATATATATATATATAATATATGTAGATGTACACATATATTTTACATGTATATGTACACACATATATTTTATATGTGTGTATATATTTAAAAAGGAATAGCAAGTTGCACATAATAGATTTGCAGTTTCATATGCAATTAATTGCCTTAAAAAAATTTTTTTTACCATATTATGGAAATGCTGGTTTTATTCCATAAATTAAAAACAAAATAAATAAAAGTTAAAAAAAAAGAAAGTCCTCTAGTTCATTAAAGGTATATTCCCCCCATAGGATTTTATTCAGTTTGCTGGATAAGTTATTCTTGATTGCAACCTTAAATCTTTTGCTTCTCCAATAGGATTTTCTAAGCTCTTCATTCCTTTAAAGTGGTGGCTGCACAGTTATGTGCTTCTGGCTGTGGTTCCTTGATACTTGAATTCTGTTTGTCTGCTTTCAGTATTTTCTTCTTTGACATGGAAACTCTGAGTTTTGACTCTTATGTGCTTGAGAGTTTTCATTTTGGGGTTTCTTTCAGGAAATGACAGCAGATTTTTTTTTTCTATTTCAGCTTTGCCATCTGGTTCTAAGAGATCTGGGCTGTTTTCTTTTATGGTTTCTTTAAATATGATGTCTAGGTTCTTTTGGGGGGTGGGGCATAGGTTTCAAGTAATCTAATGATTCTCACATTTTTCTCCTTAGTCTGTTTTCAAGGTCAGTTGTCTTTGCTACGAGATACCTTACATTTTCTTTCTTTTATCATTTTTTTTTTGCTCTTTTGACTTTTTTATGGAATCATTGGCCTCTATGTGGTCCATTCTAGTATTTAGGGAGTCAATTGTTCAGAAAGGGTTTTGTACCTCTTGTGTCAATTCTTTCTTTGTACCCCTTTCCAATTCTTTCTTTCATAGCTCTAATTTCATTTTTGGAAAAAAAAAGCTTATTTTTTACAAGCATTTATTATCTCTTCTTCCCATTGCTACTCTCTTCATCTATTGAACAACAAAAAAGGAAAATAAAATCTTTAAAAATATATATATATGTTATATATATACACATACATACATACATACATATATGTATGTATATTCCAGCAAAACAAGTCTATACATTGGGCATTTAAAAAAATACATGTCTCATTCTACATTTTAAGTCCATCACTGCTCTGGGAGGAGGTGGGTGCCATATTTCATCTTCAGTCTTCTGGACTGAGCCATTTTTACTTTTTTGTTTGTTTTTAGTTCTCATTTCTTTTTAAAATTCTGTTTCTTCTAGCAACTCATTTGATTATGAAAACATTTTAAACTTTTAAAAACAATATCCTGCTTCATTTCTTCCAAGAATTACGGTTTAAATTTTATTTTAATTTGAAGTTTTGCTTGCAGGTATTTTAGAATCATCCTCTTCTGGGTCTGTGTCTTGAGTGTCCCTGTCACCATAATAATGTTTTATGATGGGTTTCTTTTTCTGTTTGCTCATTGTTCCAATTTACTTCCCAACTTTGGACTTTATGTGAATACCATGTTCTGTGTACTTCTCAAGAGGATATCTCAGTTGGTCTTGCTGCCACTCTTTTTAGTGTTTTGTAATTCTAGGATGTTAGTTAGAGCTTGGGCTGGGGATCTGCAAGCTTTCAGTGAACACAAAGTGGTTTGATTCAGTGCAAAGTCTTGTCTAAACTTTGCAAGTACATGACCCATGTTTGGGTCTGAGCAACATCTGTGGTCTTACCCCACTTGGAGTCCTAGTAGACTGCTGCTGGACTCAGCACTATCATGCTATTTCAAAGTGATAGGACTGTATGATGGCTTTCTTTTGGTCTGGGATTCCTATCCTTGTTATTCCTCTGCATACTTCAGGTTGGCCTGGAAGCTGGAATTGAGACCCTGTTCTGCTTCTGGGATCTGAGACACACAATTGCTGCTTGCTTCTAAGCTTGCTCTTTCCTAGGTACATAGCTTTCTACCCATGACCAACCTTCACCTTGGAATGTCTCTCTTAGATGCAAGTCCCTTTGTCGGCCTGTTCTGGATCTGTGACCCAGAGCTGAGTAATGAGTGACAGATTTACTAGTTGGTACATGTTCCTGAATCCTACACAAGTTTGGTGTAGGTGGATCTGGGACTTGTTGCCCTGATGCAAAACTTCTTCCTATGTTGGACTGCTCTACATAGCATGCTCTTGGCCAAACCCCAATCCCAATGTCCATAGACCTCTCTGTCTATTTATCTATGCTAACTTGGGTTGGAAAAATGACTCACTGTGATTTTTTTCTTGGATTTCCTGATTAAGATTCTGATATGTTTTCTAGATCTTTTTGGAAGAGCTCAGGGAGGGAAGGAGAAGCTCACTTTACTTCCTCCTGCTCCTCTATCATCTTGGCTCGCTCCCACCCACCCATCAGATCTTAAATCCAACACCTTAAACATTTGACCACCAATTAATTGTATTTGATCATGCTTTTATGGCATGCTATTTTTTTTTTGGTGAGGAGAAAAGCATGATTTGATATGTGTTATAGCTCAATCTGACAATTGTCGTTCAGCCATGTCTGACTTTTTATGACTCCATATGGGGTTTTCTTGGCAAAGATACAGAATTTAAATGATTTGCCCAGGGTCACACAGATAGTGAGTGTCTGGGGTTGGATTTGAACTCAGATCTTCCATCTAGTCATCTCTATCTAAGAGTAATAAACCGGTATATTATATCAAGTTATATTTTATAGTCCTAAGTCGTATTTTACCAAGAAAAATTTAAAGATCTGTTTTATAGAAAATGATGATATCTTTCATTATCCATTTTGTTTATTAACTAATACCCTGATTAGACACCAACAAAAGCCTGGTGATGAGTAAGATATTAATCTTCAATACTTTGATGAATCTGAGATATCATCAAGGTAAGCTCTTCCAATGGTGCGATGGCCAACCAACGTTAACTTCATTCTTGTTCATATCCTTCCATAGATCCTCAAGAGTGTGGACTCTTCTATGTCTCTGATATTTTTGTGGATACCTATGGAACACACAGATTGTCCATTTAGTATTTCTCATTTTCTCCACATGGCCGATCCTCTGGTCCTTTTCTCCTTATGCCTCCTTTGATGATTCTGATTGCTCTGATAAATCAAAACAAACAGAGTCAATCTCCTTCCCTATTAGAGTCCTAGCTAGCACCCTACTGGTCCTCAAATGTCAGCAATCAAAGGAAACCAAACAGCTGGACCTGTTCATCACAATCTTGTTCAGCAGAGAAGGGCCATCTGTTTGACTCTGCTTGACTGGGGAAAGCAAAGCCTCTGTGTTTGTGACTGCTTCTTAGATTCTAGAAGCCTTAAAGATCCCTTATGTGCATCCTTTTTAGAATGCAGGTGATGTTCTCTGGAAATACTATTTTTAGCCTGTGTGGATTCACAGCATTTCTTCAGCTATTTTATTTCATTTATCTCTGTATTTGCCATTAGGCATTCTTCAATTCTATTCCATTCAACACATATTTATCAAAAGCCCATTAGATGCCAGAAATGAGGATATAAATATATGTAGTGTGTATGGGGTGGTGATCTATTGAATCCCCCCAGTCCTCTTGCTGAAAGGAAGCAAGTCTCCCATTTGTACCTTGTAAGGGCACAAGATCTTGAATTGTCTATTGTATATGAAAAGATCCAACAGAGACTATGCACTTGCCCATGGGAATGGGCAAGTTCTCCCCCATCTTAAACAGGGGAACCAACACATTCGTATGGAGAGCGAAATCATTCAGCTGTAGGGAAAGAGTTTCATCTTTTCTCATGTATCTCTTGGAGAATGCAGCAAGTGGAGGTAAAGATTTCTCTCCTCTTCCCCACCAACGTGAGATGGTATCTTTTAGCAGAAACTCGGAACAGGTTCAATGGTGAGGGGTACTGATATAGAGTTGAATCTAGTTGGTAAGAGAAATCAAGAGGTTGATATCCAGAGCTGGACTCTTGATTGGGAGATAGCAGGCCAATCCTGAGAGCTAAGATTCTTGCTGGCTAGGTATAGACTTTTTCATCTTTCAAAGAATATATATTAGAAATCTAAGGAAGACTTCAACTGAGCCCAAAGCCAGAGAGAGTGGAGACCTCAATCAAGCATAAGATCCATGAACCCCAACCAGCAGCAGGAGCCTGGTGGAATTACTTGCCTGACAGGGATACTATGTTCCAATGAGGAGCACCATGATAACATTATGAGAAGACATTAGAAGTTTGGTTGCACAGGTGGTTTAACTTTCCTGGGCCACTTTAGTAAATGCTTTTGCTTCAAGCTAATTGTGTCTGCAGACAATTGAAAGGTAAACAAATAAGTAAAGGATTATGAATTTTAAGAGTATGAACCCATAAAATAACTTGAACCTGGGAGATTCATTGTGAAGGTGTAAGTTGGAACCTACAGGTGTGCTACACTGTGGGACTGATTTGATACCTATTGGGGACCCCTATCTATTTCTAAGGTCCCTTTGGAGAAAGATTCTCACCTGGAATCTTCCTTAGATGCCCTAGTATTGTAAGATTTTACTGGATAAAATTTAGTATTTTTATTCTTTTGTCTTCAGATTATAATGAGAGTAAGTTTTTGTTGTTTCTTTTACAAAAATTTTGATATTTATTGTAATGTTATGTCTAATACTGGTGCCTAGCAATGGACCTAGAGCCCCCCAGGAGGACTTCTGGTTAAAGGGGTGCCTTTGGGATCCTTATGGACTAAAAGTCCTTGGGATAAAATCGGCCTCTTGACCTAGAAACAAAATAGTCAAGCCAAACACTTAATCC
Organism: Pseudochirops cupreus; assembly: GCA_028627135.1. NCBI lineage: Eukaryota > Metazoa > Chordata > Mammalia > Diprotodontia > Pseudocheiridae > Pseudochirops > Pseudochirops cupreus. Next base: position 263,450,783 of record CM053582.1, read on the forward strand.
TTTTGTAGGAGTCCCACACATCTCTGGGGCTTTCTGAGTTTGATTTCTTTTCATTTAGATTGCTTTGTCTTAGCAGTTTGGAGCCCTGTTTGGAATAGCTTCTGTATTTCAAGGTTCCACTGGAGAATTCTGGTGTGCCCTATGTATTGTGGAGCCCTGTTAGCAGAATATTTATCTGTATCACCATTAGGAACACTCTATAGTTTTGCAGGGACCCATTGGTAAAATTTTAGGACTTCCTATAAAACCAAGTTATAGAAAAGGAATTTCTGCTCAGGACAGTTTATTGTTGTTGTTTACCTTAAACTACAGGGGTGACTTCCAATTCACCTCAGGTCCCTAATATCTATTGAACAAGTCTCACATACACCCAAAGCTCATATGGAACCACACTTCCCCTCTGAGAGAGGTAGCTCATTTTTCCCTCCTTTTTGAGTTGGAGCCAGCCTTTATAGACACCAAGAATAGATGGTGGCCTATTAAGATTTTGTAAAATGTTTGTTTCTCACACATAAAAGCATTTTTTTTTGGTGTGTGTATGTGTGAGAGTATAATCACTTTGCTGACACTCTAGGCAAAAAGGAAGACATTCAAAAGGACAATGCTTGAGATTCTTCAAATCCTCAGAGAACTATTCAGAATTGGAAATATGGTCAAATATTCCCAAAGCACTCTAACTGTTTTGCTGGGGGATAGCAAAAAACTTAACTGGGGAGAGATTAATAGAGTGATTCTTGGAGTGGGACATACTCTCTGTTTCTTTGCTGAGCAATATATCCCTTGTCGAGATGACACAGTAGTAACTCCTTATTTGTGATTCCCATGACTCCAGAACTGCATCAAAAATGACTGACTCCACAGGGGGTGGAGCCAAGATGGTAGAGGAGAGGCAACAACACTGCTCAAGTCTTACAACATTCTCCTCCAAACAACTTCAAAGTGACTTCTCAGATCACATTTTGGAAAGCCAACAAGAAGTTCCAGAGCAAGACATTTTTCCAGCCTAAGATAACTTAGGAGGTTGGCAGGAGAGGTATATGCCTAGGGTAGGGCCACCCCAGAGCACATGCAGTAGCAGACAAAAGCAGCCATGGCAAGCCTTGGAGGTGGTTATGACAGCAGAAGCAGCAGGAGCTCTCAGCCCAGAGGCAATGGTAAGGGGTAGGACAACTAGTCAGAAAGAAATTATAGGGGATCCTTTGATGGCACTGGGTACAGCTGGTGCTGATTGGCAGCTCTATGACCTGTACGCAGTTCTGGGTCACAGTTCCAGAGGAGAGAGGAGCACTTCTGGTTGGGCACAAGGGATCAGGGTCACTGGTTGCAGTTCCAGTGCAGAGAGAAGTTCTGGTGTATGCATCTATAGAGAAACAGGGTACATGGTCATAGTTCCAGGGCCAAGAAGAGTACTAGTGCTTGAGGGGAGCAGAAACTTTCCTAGGTAAAGGGCAGAGCACAGAGCAGAAGAGCAGTGACCACATCTTTCTTTGGATCATACTACCTTAGAAGCACCAAAAGCTTGGAGACAATACCCCCCTCCCAAATTAGCTCTGAAAATAGCAGCACAAAAAAGTCTAAAGTTTGAGACAATGCCTCCCCTCCCTAAGCTAAGCAGAGCCTAACCTTAATATAAGTTCAAAGTCAAGAATTAGACTGGAAAAATGAACAAAAGCAATAGCATCTTGACTATGAAAAGTGGTGGCAGAGAAAACCAAGATAAAACTCAGAAGAAGACTACAGTGTGGAAAGAGGTATAATCAAAGCCTCAAAGAAAAATGTTAATTGAACCTAAGCCCAACAAGAATGCCTAGAAAAGTTCAAAAAAGAGATAAAATAAAAGTGGTAGAGGAAAAATTTGGGAAAGGATATGAATAATGCAAGAAAATTATGAAAAAAGAATTAATGGCTTGGTAAAAGAGGCACACACACACACACAAATACTGAAGAAAATAACACCTTAAAAAACTAGAATTGGTCAAATGGTAAAAGAAGCACAAAAATGCAATGAAGAGAAAAACTCCTTAAGAAGCAAAAATGGCCAAATGAAAAAGAGGTACAAAAGCTCATTAAAGAAAATAATTCTTAAAGTTAGAATTTAAGCAAGTAAAAGCTAATGACTCCATGAGACATTCAAGAAACAATAAAACAATAAAACAAAGTTAAAAGAATGGAAAAAAGAAGAAAACATGAATATTTCATTGGAAAAAACAACTTACCAGAAAAATAGATCAAGAAAAGATAATTTAAGAATTATTAAACCAAAAGCCATGGTTTAAAAAAAAAAAGCCTAAATGTCACATTTGAAGAAATTATAAAGGAAAACTGACCCCATATCTTAGATCCAGAAGGTAAAATAGAAATAGAAAGAATCCACCAATCACCTTCTGAAAGCAATCCTGAAATGAAAATTCCCAGGAATATTATAGCCAAATTCCAGAGCTCTCAGGTCAAAGAGAAAGTGTTGCAAGCAGTCAGAAAAAGATAATTCAAATATTGTAGATTTAGATTTAGCAGCTTTCATGTGCATAAAAATAGGCTTAGAATTGGATATTGAAGAAGGTATAAAAGTTAGGATTACGACCAAGAAAAACTTACCCAGTAAAATGGCACATAATCCATCAGGGGAAAAATGGATATTTACTGAAATAGAGGACTTGCAGGAATTCCTGATGAAAAGACCAGAGCTGAATAGAAAATTTGATATTCGAATAGAAAACTCAAGAGAAGCATAAAAAAGTAAACGTGAAAGAATAATTATAAGGGACTCAATAAAGTTAAACTACACTTCTATATGGGAAGATAATACATACTACTCACAAGAACTTTATCATTATTAGGGTAATTAGAAGGAGTCTGTGGTGCCACAGGGCATGAATGTGAGTTAATTATTTTGGGATGATGTCTTTTTAAAAAGTGAAGGGAAAGAAAGAAGGGAAGGGAGAGGTAGAATGGGGAAATTTTCTTTACATAAAAGAGGCACGGGAGGAAAAGCTTTTGTAGTAGAGGAGGAAATGGGAATGAAAATAATGGGAAATGACTGAAACTCACCCTTGGAATTGGTTCAAATAAGAATGAATATCTACATATTCAATTGGGTATAGAAATGTGTCTTACCCAGGAGTGGGGAATCTGTGACCTCAAGGCCCTCTAGGTCCTCAAATGCAGGTCTTTGACTGAATCCAAACCTCACAGAACAAATCCTATTATTATTATTGCCATTGTTATTACTATTATTAATTCTATGAAGGAATTGAGGACCTAGAGGGACATATGTGACCTCCAGGTTGTAGTTTCCCCACCTTTGATCTTACCCAATAGGGAAATAGAAAGAGAAGGGGAAAGGGTATATGGACTAGGGAGGATGATATAAGGGAGGGTGAATTAAGGGAGACAGTGGTCAGAAGCAAAACAGACTTTTGAAAATGATAAAAGAGATAGGATTAAAAGAGATAGGATAAAAGGGAGAAAGAAGGATAAACAGAAAAAAATGGGATGGAGGGAAATACCCAGTTAGTAATTCTAACTGGGAATATTAATGGGATGAATTCACCCATAAAATAGAAGAGGATAGTAGAATGGATTAGAAACTAGACTCCAACAACATGTTGTTTACAAGAGACACATGTGAAACATACAGAGTTGAAATAAAGGGCTGGAGTAGAATCTATTATGCTTCAGCAAAAATAAAAAAGGCAGTGGTAGCAATCATGGTCACAGAAAAATAAAAGGAAAAAAAGACTTAATTGAAAGAGATAAGAAACCACATTTTGCTAAAAGCTATCATAGACAATGAAGTAATATAAAAAAATTTTATACAAAGTTTCTCTGATAAAAATTTCATTTCTCAAATATATAGGAAATTGATTCAAATTCATAAAAATAAGGACTATTCCCCAATTGATAAATGGTCAAAAGATATGAATAGCTGTTTTCAAAAGAAGAAATCAAAGCTATCTATAGTCTTATGAAAAAAATGCTCTAAATCACTATTGATTAGAGAAATGCAAATGAGAACAATTTGAAATACCACCTTTTGCCTATCAGAAATGACAAATGCTGGAGAGGATAAGAGAAAATAGATGCACAACTGTTGGTGGAGTTGTAAACTGGTTCAGCCATTCTAGAGAACATTTGGAACTATGTCCAAAGGACTATAAAACCATTTGATCCAACAAAATCACTACTAGCTCTGTACCTGGAAGAGATTAAAGAAATAAAAAGGACCTATAAGTACAAAAATATTAATAGCAGTTCTTTCTGTGGTGTCAAAGAATTAGAAATTAAGAGAATGCTTGTCAATTGGGAAATGGATGAACAAGTTGTAGTATATGACTGTGATGGAGTAAAGGGGAATTAGGCAGCACAGAAGATAGAGTGCTGGGCCTGGAGTCAGGAAGAACTGAGTTCACATCTGCTCTCAGATACTTACTCTATGACCCTGGGCAAGTCACTTAACCATTTTTCATCTGTAACAATTAGCTGCAGAAAGAAATAGTAAACCATTTCAGTATCTTCACCAAAAAACCTCCAAAAGGGGTCATGAAGAGTTGGACACGATGTTGAAACATCAGAAGAACAACTGCTGTGCTATTAAAAATGATGAGGAGGTGGTTTCAGAAAAAACATGGTGAGACCTCTATGAACTGATCCAAAGTGAAATGAGAAGAACTGGGAAATCTTTGTGTGTGGTAACAGCAATGTTGTAATGATGATCAACTGTGAAAGACTTGGCTACTCTGATCAATACAATGATCCAAGACAATTCCAAAGTACTCATAATGAAAAAATGCTATCCACCTCCAGACAGAGAGAACTGATAAACTCTGAGTGCAAATTGAAGCACAATTTTCTTTCTTTCCTTCTTTCATTTTTAATTTAATTTATTTTTCGTGATACTGGTTAATATGAACATATGTTTTGCGTGATTTAACATGTATAATTGATATCACTTTGCTTCTCTTCACAGTGGGTGGGGGATGAGGGGGAGGAAGGTGAGAATTTGGAACTCAAAATTTTAAAAGAAAAGAATATTAAAAATAAATAAATAATGATTTAAAAAAATAAATGACTGGTCATAGAGTCAGGAGGAACCACTCATTGTGAGTGATGGCAGAGCTCTAAGAAAACAGCTAGCTTTGCTTCTCTGGGAACTCATTCAGTCATTTTCTCTCTTGGACTTCCAGTAAAAAGTTCTGCAAGAGAGGGAAGATTTCTGTTCTGTCTCCCTTTCTCATCCAATGGAAATGCTGACTACAAGCACACAGCAAACAGAACAAGTACTAGCCTATGTCAGCCCAAGGACTTGGCTGCTTTCTTTTGTTTTCTGACAAATGGACTTTCCAGCCCTTGAAATAATCTCACGTGGTTGAGAGTTTCTGACTCACGTGTCAGCTGTCCAGCAGAAAATGATGCCTATAACAGAGAGGAGAAAGGCTGAGAGGATTCTGAAGTGGACCAAAAAGAAAACCCAAATCATGCTCTGGGGCCAACTAGGAGATCAGATCTTGTCAACTACCTGGGCAGTACAGATCTTAGGTGGCTATGAAATATCCTAAATATCTGCTCAGTAGTCCCACAAAGTTGACCTTATCTCCCAGAAGGGGTGTATGGTTTTTCGTATTTGTTAATCCATGCCTTTTTGTTCTTTTGTCTTAAGTGTCTTCTGACAAACAGAAGAGAAAATTTTATCCTGTATCTAATATTCATACTATACATTTAGTGCCTTTCCTACAAGGAAATGCAAATTAAATTTTATTTAACTTTCAAAATAAAATAAAATTTATAAATAAATGTCTAAAACAAATTTTATTTATTTAATGGGGAGGATCGTAGACATGGGCCATACTTAAGCTTTCTTTTAGAGGTTTCTTTGATGTTATTCTGGAGTGGAAGTGATAAACTAAGAGTTTCAGTTCCTTTTTTTGAAAACAGTGGGAATTGGAATAGATGGTATCTGTATCTTCCTACAGCAAATCTGATGATTCCCTACTGCCCTAATACAGGGAACATGTTGTGGAATCACATAGAGCTAGCCTTGAGAAGTAACTTTTATCTGTTGCAGAGATACCCTGGGATCCACACAGCACTATCTTTAACCCTTCTCCACCTCATCCAATCTAGGCATTAACAGCCCCTACTGTGCCATTCTTTCTGGGCCTTGCAAGTGGGGGCTGATAGTAATGGATTTAATCAGATAAACTAATCCTTGCCAAGGTGTTAATCAGGTAACTTGCTATCTTGCTCCTAGGTAGCAAAATACTCTTCATCCCTTCAGAACACCTATCACACTATCTCCACCCCATTCTTTAGTTCTGCACTCTCCCCATCCCCCACCCCCAACTGACATATGGACTTTTAAAAACCTGAATATTTTTTTTGTTCCATGACCTTCCCAAAGGTTTAAAATGAAAATTTCAGTCAGTAACTTTCTAAAAATTTATTTATTTATGTTTAGTGTAGTCAGTATCTTTTTTTAAAAAAAGGTGTTCGCCTTTTCTCTTCTCCTTCCCTCCTACCCCTTCCCTCTTTTCTTGTTCTTTATTCACCCATCACGTTTTATGGGCAATGCACAGCATGCTATGAGCATTTGGGTGAAATATAAAGATAAAGATCACCTGCAGGTTCCAGGGTTCAAGTTAAAATACTGCCCTGGTGACTTCCTAAGTCAGGGGAGCTGAAGTGAAACAGAGGCAATTACCGGGACCACTGAGGCAGAAGAATGGGGTGGGTCTTTTATTTCTTGAATGCTCTAGATAATTGCTTCCATTTTCACTTCTTTTTGGCAGTGGAGACCTGGTTATCCAGAGTTCTTCTGGCAAATAGCCCTGCATCAAGGGAAACAGAGATCTTGGTTAATTAGTCCAATAACTCAGGGGAGAAAAGTCCTGACTTGGCCTCAATTGCTCTGATCATCCAGGTGAAAGTGAGATTGTTTATTTTTGCCTGAAGGATCCAGTAATTGTTCATTCCCTGCCTACTTAACCATGGAGACCCAGCCTTAGGTCAGTTATGAGCTTTAGAAGAAGAGTAAAGTGGAGACCACAAGTTGGGGAAAGGAATTGTGGAGGCACTGCTGGTTCTGAGGACTGCTGAGGCAATCAGGGTATGGTTCATGCTTTTGCCTCCATCATAACTGGCTAGTAGTAGTGCAGGGATTAGAACCTATGCCTCTTGATTACCAGCTGGATTGTTCTTTCCACTATACCATTGCCAAATGACAAACATCTCAGAATTTATGGGATGATTCCAAAACAGTACTTAGAGGAAAATTTATTGCTCTAAAAGCATAAATTAGTAAGGGATGGAAAAAAAGAATCATAATTAATGAAGTCTGCAGTTTAGCTAGAATAGAAGGTTCAGGTAAGGTTGCAGTGTGGAGTTGCATCTTTAGAATGCTAAGTTACGGAGGGCCTTGGATGCCAGGTTTAGGAAGTTAAACATTTTCATCTCTGTAATGGGGAGTCATTGATAAGTTTTGAGCAGTGAAGAAGCATAACAAAATGGTGTTTTAAGAAAATTAATTTGGTAATGGTATGGAGGAAAGAAGGAGGCAACTAGATGGCTCAGTGGATAGAGCACTGGACTTGGAGTCAGGAAGTTTTGAATTCAAATGTAGCTTTGGACACTTCGTAGCTATGTGACTCTGGACAACTCACATACCATCTGTTTGCCTTAATCCATTGGAGAAGGAAATGGCAAACCACTCCAGTAGCTTTGCCAAGAAAACCCTGTGGACAGTATGGTCCATGAGGTCATGAAGAGTTGGATACATCTGAACAATTGAACAACAACAAAATGAAGGAAAAATTGGAACGGGAAGAAAATAGATTCAAGACCACCAGGTAGGTGCTATTGAAATAATTCAGGGATGGGATGATGAGGACATGAACTAGGGTTGTGATGGTAAAAGGCAGGGGAGACATGTAAGAAGCAGAAAAAAAATGGCTAGAGATCATTCATTGGAAATTTAAAAAAATATTCCAATGATAAGGGAAAGGGAAGAGCCAAAGAAAGTTTCATTTTGGTGACTAAATAAATTTGGATTGAGTTATGTAGTACATTTGAGAATAAAGTAGTACAATCTAGAAAAAGCAACAGGGCACCAAATGGGATCCATGGGATTGTGATTTAATTTGCCAATTATGGAATAATAGAAAGAAAATTTGAAGGCAGAGAGAGAACCCAGGCTTGTGCTGGCTCTGTCATTTGCCACATATTTGTCACATAGTGATCATAAGTAAGTCACTTCCCCTTTCTGGGCCTCAATTTCCTCACTTGAAAAACGAAAAGTTTACATTGGTTGACTTTTAAGGTCTCTTCTAGCTCTAAATCCTAAGAATATCCTATAGGAAAGGTTCCTGCCCAATACAGTGTCCAAACATCTTTTAGTTTGGAATTTAAAGCCCTTCACATTTTGTCCTCAACCTGCCTTTCCATCTTATTACTCAGCCTTTTCAGTCTCTGTTCCAGCTAGGTGAAACTACTCACTGTCCTTAGAACATGCCGTGTTCATTTCCATTTCCCTGAGTTTCCTCATGATCTCTTTTCTGCACATTCAGATCCTATCTAAGCCTGCCTCCTTCATTAATATTTCCCCCACCATTTGAATCCACATTGTTTGCTTTCAGTCTTTTGAAGTCCCTTTGTCTGGAATGCTTTGAGTAGATGGGAGGTGGGGAAAAGGAAATGCTTAATAAAATGCTGCTTTGTGCTATTTCCATGTTTTACTAGTATGCATCTTCTTTATCCAACCAGACCGTAAACTCCTTGACGGTTGAGACTATCTTCTTCTTGTTTAATATCTCCTTATCAAGTGTAGAGTAGACTTGTTGAGGAAGGGTGAATTTGCAACCCTAGAGACAAACCTTTGCAAACTGCAACTCTGTAGTTGAGTGAATGAACCCTGTGGGTCAAACCCAGTTCATCCCTAGGTCTGGATCAGCTCCATATCAGTTGCAGTTGGTTATAGAAGTTCCAATGTATGGCAGGCCTAAGGTGGCCAGGTCCATAATGAAACTTCGCTGGAGTAAAATGGAGTCCTGAGGGTGGAAGATTTGAATTAATATGGACATGTTTTAGGACCTTGAATAATCCAGTTCAGTGTCCCCAGGACCACAGCTGACAAAAGCAAATGGTAATGAAGAGTGAGCCCTTCTGATTTTGCCTGAATGTAATCATCTCAGCAGGGTTGGGCCAGAACTAGACCAGCTTTGGCTAGAGAGCTAGCTTGCTTCAGCATTTCCTTTTTAGCTTTGTAAGACATTTTCACAATTTTTCCCGAGAATTGGTTTTGTCTTCTCAAGTGGATTGCAAGCTTCTTCTAGACAGGGATCCTATTTTCCAAAGATGTTCCCAGCTTTAAACAACTGGCACATCCGTGAAATTGTTTTTATTTTGTAATATTGTGGTTTGTATTTTTGTAAATTGAATCATGATTTACGATAGCTGCTTGCTGTTTAAAAGAATGCTGTTGTGAATCAATCCTTTTGTAAAAGCAGGTTCTTGATGAATATTTGTTAAACTTCTTGAATCATTCTCTAATTCATCTTTTGTGTGAATCTGCGTTTTCACGCATGGGGTTTGCTTACATTTAGCAACATGGGTAGACTATATATCTGACTAATCTGTCTTAGCCTCCTCTCCTAACCATGTGTATATCCCAAGGCTCCCTGCTCCCTCTTGGAGTCTGTTTTCTCCTTTAGTAAGCTCATCAGCTCCCAATTCAATATTATCATGTATATGTAGGTGACGCCAAAGTCTAGATAACCAACCCAACTCTAGGTAAATTCCAGTCCCCTGTTTCCAGCCACCTGACAGACATTTCTACCTGGAGGTCCTATTGGCATCTCAGACTTTATATGTCCAAGTATTTCTGTTTCTGTCAAGGGCACTTATTATCCTCTCACTCAGGTTTATAACCTGAAAATCCTCCTCAAATCTTCTCTCTTTTTTTATCCTTCCCTATATACAACCAGTTGCCAAATCCTGATGATTCTTCTACAACTCCTCTTGTATCTAACCCCTTCTATTTGTATTACCACCATCCTAGTTCAGGCTCTCATTATCTCTCACTTAGACTGCTGTAATAGTCTCCTAATTGGTGTCTACTCCTAGTTCTCCCCAATATAATCTATCTCCACACAGCTGCTAAAGTAATCTTCTTAATTCCAAAAAGTCTGCAATACTTCCTTTCTCCAAATAAAACAATCTTCGGTGATTCGTTTCCTCTGGGTTAAAATACAAATTTCTCAGTTCAGCACTAAGGCCCTACAAATTGCACCCCCAATATGCCTTTCTATCTTTATTTTCCATCACTCTCCCTTATATTCTCTCTATTCTGGTCCTACCATTCAAGGGCCAAAACTGGTTTGCCTTTGTAAAAATGCAAATTATTTGCTCATGGGCTATACAAAAACATGGCATGCTGGCCATAGTTTGCTTACCCTTGTCTTGGCAATCTATAAGCTATTAGCTATTCACCAGATCTGTCATTCCATCTCCCATCCCCATGCATTCTCACAAGCTGTCCACTGTGCCTATTTCTACCTGCTGACCTGACATTTGATAGATAAATTTATTAGGCTGTTGGTGATGAGGGCTGAATTTGAGTTCTGGTGAGAGAGTCAAGCTGGATGTCGAGATCTGGAAGTTATTTACATACAAATTATAATAATTTGAGTTCTGGTGAGAGAGTCAAGCTGGATGTCGAGATCTGGAAGTTATTTACATACAAATTATAATTGAACTAATAGAAGCTGATGAGATCACTCTCTTCTTAATTGAGCTGTCATCTTCCTTCACAGTTTAGCTCAATCATCATCACCTCTTCCAGAAAATCTTCTTGGATCCTCCCCTTTGTTATTGCTCTCCCCATCCATGTATTATCTGTATTTTCTTCTTCTTGTACATGCTGTATCTTCCCATTTCCCAGTAGAATGAACATTCTTTGAGAGGCAGTTAGGTGGTAGAGAGCAGGTAGAGCATTGGGTCTAAGGTCAGGAAGATTTGTGATCAAATGTGGCTTCAGACACTTACTGGCTATATGACTCTGAGCATGTCATTTAACTTGTTTGCTTCAGCTTGTGAAGATCAAATGAAATGATATTTGTAAAGTGCTTAGCACAGTTCCTGGCACATAGTAGGTGCTTAATAAATTTCCTTTCCCTTTGAGAAGCAATTGCTTCCCATTTTTTCTTTGAAACACTAGCACCTAACACAGTATTTTGTTTTTTGGGTTGGGTTTTTTTTTTTTTTTTTGCTTTTTGGAGGGGGGAATGCAGGGTAATTGGGGTTAAGTGACTTGCCCAAGGTCACGAGGCTAGTAAGTGTTAAGTGTCTGAGGCTGGATTTGAACTCAGACCCTCCTGACTCCAGGGCCGGTGCTCTATTCACTGCACCACCTACCCATCCCCTAGCATAGTATTTTGGTGCTTATGTTTTAAGAAATAATTATTTATTAACTGGAATTAGTGGAATTCACTGTACCATAAATGTTGAAGTCTAGAGAATTCAGTTTCTAGATCTAGTTGTACTTCCTTGCTGTGTTCCTGTTGATAGCCTTGTAATGTCACTTACTAAGCTCCTACTAGGAGTCTTGGAGTCCTAAACCTGAGTTCCAATCCAGACTCAGATACTTATTTTGGTCAGCTGTAAGGATCCTGGGCAAATCATTTAACCTCTGTGCTTCAGTCTCCTCATTTGTAAAAGGAGAGTAATTTAAAGTCCCTTTCCCCCAGGGATATTGTTAGGATAAAATAAGCTCGTATTTGTAAAGAGCTTTGCTATAAACATTTTAGAACATTTAGTTTTCTTTCCTTTTTCCCTAATCATCTTTGGAAATAGACTTAGTAGTGGTATTGCTGGATCAAAGGATACAGGCAGTTTAATAACTCTTTGGGCATAATTTGAGATTGCTCTCCAAAATGGTTGGATCAGTTCACAATTCTACCAACAGTGAATTAGTGTCCCAATTTTTCCACATTCCCTCCAACATTCATCACTTTCCCCTTCAATCGTTTAAGCCAATCTGATAGGCATAAAATGACATCTCAAGGTTGTTTTAATTTGCATTTCTCTAATCAATAATGATTTAGAGTATTCCTTCATGTGACTATAAATTATTTTGATTTCTTCATTGGAAAACTGCCTATTCATATCCTTTCATCATTTATCAATTGGGGAATGACTTGTATTCTTATAGATTTGACAAAGTTCTTTATACATTTGAGATATGAAACCTTTTTCTGAGAAACTATCTATAAATCACCCCCCCCCAATTTTCTTATTTCCTTCTAACTTGGCTACCTTTGTTTTATTTGTATAGAACCTTTTTAATTGAAGGTAATTGAAATTATACCTTTAACATCTAACTTTGCTTTCCATCTCTTATTTATTCATAAACTGTTCACCTATCCACAAGTCTGATAAGTAATATGTTTCACGTTCTTCTAATTTTCTTGTCTAGGTCGTGTATTCATTTGAACCTTATCTTGGTAAATGATGTAAGATATTAGTCTATGCCTAGTTTCTGCCATACTACTTTCCAGTTTTCCCAATAATTTTTTTTTTACCAAGTAAAGAATTCTTATCCCAAAATCTTAAGTCTTTACATTTGCCAAATACAAGGTAATTATATTTATTTGCTGCTGTAAATTGTATGTCTACTGTTCCATTGATCTACCTTTCTATTTCTTAGCCAATACCATTTAGTTATGATATTTACTACCTTATAATATAGTTTAAGATCTAGTACTGTTAATCCTCCTTCCTTAACAGTTTTTATTGGTTCCTTTGTTTTTCTTGATGTTTCATTCTTCCAAAAGAATTTCATTATTTTTTCTTATTCAGTAAAATAACTTTTTGGTAATTTAATTGAGATGGCATTGAATGTATAAATTAGTTTGGGTAAAATTGTCCTTTTTATTATATTTGCCCTGCCTACCCATTAACAATTAATATTTCTCCAATTATTTAAATCTAATTTTATTTGTATAAAATTTTTTAATAATTTTGTTTATAGGTTCCTAGGTTCGTTTTGACTGGTGTACTCCCAGGTAAATCAAAAGTGGGAAGGGAGGGGGAAGGTGGATTACAATCATTTCCAGGGCATGAGTGGTTTCCCAAGACAAGCCCATGAGTCCACAATACAGGTATTCTGGAGTCCTGCAGGAACAGTATTGTTTCAAGTTCTTGGGAATCATTACTTGGTGGTGCACAGGACCAGAGTTCCATTATGGTAATAAGTTGTACAATCTTTGATTCACTTCACTTAAAGTACACAGGCACAGGAATGCAGTGATTGTAAGAGTGTTGTTAAGGGTTTGATCATTTCAAGCTGAATTGTAAGCTTCTGTCTCCCAAGCCAGAATTTGCTGATGAAATGGGAGCTCTGGGAAATCTAAATTATTAGTATATTCATGACATATATCATATCAATTAATATGAAAATCATAATTCCTTTCACAGTAATTAAGGAGAAGGGAGCACTAACAATTAATGGATCAAGAAAGCTTTTGTGTAGATTAATGGTGACTGAGTTGGAAGAAAGTGACAGAATTCTATGAGATGGAGTTGTATTGGGTATTGGGGACAACTAGTTGAGATGGACATAAGAGATAAGAGATATGTTGCCTTATGTGAGAAAGAGAGAGAAGTCCAGTTTGCTAGACCATAGGAGTGCAGGAAAGGGAGTCTCTAATCAGCTTTACAAACAAGAGAATACTTCTTCCTCATTAATGTGGCTTCCTGAGTAGCAGGAAAGCTACCCTACTCCCCCCACACCTACTATACCAAAACTCTGAAGTTTGAACCAGACAACATGATGATGAAGAAACTGTAGTGAGAAACTACAGGAAGTGACATCTTCTACCCCAGAACTTCACAAAAAGTCAGCCAAGAGCCCAGAGGCAATAGGAGAGGAAGCATCCCAAACCAGGAAGGCACCACCAAGACCAGAGAAAGGATACACGTGACCTGCAAGGAAAGCTATAGGGAAGTGGCAAGAGCAAGAGGAGAGATCTCCCTTGAGAAAACCCCAGGATGGAGACTTTGAAAACCCAGGGAACCAGGCAGTGACTAGCCCAGAATAGGGTTTACCAGCGTAATTTCAAGCACTCTGAAGTGTACAACCCTCAGACCAGGACAGCCTAGGCCTAGGAGCTTTAAGGTCCCTAACACTGTCCTGAGATGTCAGAAAGGCTCTGAAAATGCATTGTTTTGAACCTCAAAAATCCCAAGTGGGGAGGAATTAATCTTGGGAGGTGGAGGTAACTCAAGAACTAAGAGCAACAAAGGAGAAACTAAACAGGTCCCACATCTCTCCCCCAAAATGAGGCAAAGGGAGGAGGCTTGTCCTGACACAAAGCCTTATTTGACTCAGAAATTTTTAAAGTTGGAGAGGTTAGTAAGTAAAAAAAAAAACACCATTTGGTATAAAAAATATTGTAATCTAACTCTGTAACAACTGTAAGCAGAGATCCAAAGGAAAAAATGGATTTTCCACAAAGAGTACACAAATACCGAGAAGAAATGAAGCAAGAAATTGAATTCTTGAAAACTAGAATAAAACAAATAGAAATAATATGAGACAGTAAGGAACATTGGAACAAAATTAAAAGATTGAAGAAAATAGAAGAAATTGTAAGACAGCTGATATAAAAACAACCAACTGAAATGGAAAACAGGTCAAGGAGAGATATTTAAGAATCAGTGAACACCCTTAAGACCATGATTTTAAAAAAACCTAGACAGTATATTTTAAGAAATTGTAAATGAAAACTCTCCAGATCTATCAGTACCAAAGAGCAAAGCAAAGATAGAAGGTATATATTGATCATTTCCTAAAAGAAAAGAAGAATAAGATAAGAAAAAGTCTAAACAATGTCAGCCAAAATATAGAGCTTCCACATCAAAGCAAAAACAGTACAGGCATCTAGAAAGAAGAAATTCAAGTACTAAGGAACTACATTCAGGATCACCCAAGATTTGGTAGCTTCTGCAAAAAACTGAGGAAGGTCAGAATACAACATACCAAAAAGTAAGAGACTGAATTACAACCAAGAATAATTTACCTTACAAAGATGTGTATAATGGGGAGATGGGGTCATTGAAGATGATTTTAAGTATTTCTAATGAAAAGACCAGAGCTGAGTAGAAACTTTGAAATACAAACACAAAGTCCAGAGAAATCTAGAAAGGTAAATTTATTTGAGCAATTGGAAAGACATATATGATGACTTATTGCTAACATTCTAATAGAGAGATAAAAAAAAAACAAGAAGCCCTTTAGAATCTTAATGTCTTCAAAGGGTATTAGGGAAATACATTAAGAAAAACACATCCTGGGGTGTGTGTGTGTGTGTGTGTGTGTGTGTGTGTGTGTGTGTGTGTGTGTGTGTGTGGTGGGATTGGTTCTGATCTGAGTATTTTAATAGGGGGAAGTGAAGAGGGAATAAAAGGAGAAATACACTTGTGTAGAAAGGAGGAAGAAGGAAGTGGAAATTGCTACTTCTCATAATTGGGGTGCATGAGAAGAAAAAATATACAATCATGGAGAGAGGAGGAAAGGAATGGACATCAGATGAATCTTACTGTTTTCTGAAATGGAAAGGTATTGGGAAATGGCAAGAACAAGAGCAGAGATCTCCCCTGTGTGCAACACACACACACACACACACACACACACACACACACACACACACACACGCTCAGAGTTTAGTTTAGAAATACATCAGACTCAATTGGGAAATAACAGAGTTAGGGAGGAAGGATAGCACCAGGGAGAAAATAGCCACAATCAAAACAAGCTTCCTAGACCCCAAAGAATGATTAGAGGGGGAAAATAAAATAATCAGAATCTAAGGAAATTTCTTAGACTGCTTTTAGATAGATAATTGGGAAATGACTGAACAAACTGGCATATAAATGTAACAGAATGTTATTATATCATAATAAATGATGTAAGAGATTATTTGAGAGAATCCTAGGTAGTATGTACTGAGCAGAACTAGGATAATAATTTATACAAAAACAATGACATTGTAAAGAAAAGCAACTTTGAAAGACTTAATTAAGAACTCTGTTTAAAACATTGTGTAGAGGACCTCTGACAAAACAAGCTACTCACCTCCTGATAGAAAGGTGATAGACACCAGGTACAGAGATATACGTTTTTTGACATGGCCACTGTATGGGTTTGTTTTGCATCTCTATGCTTATTTGTTACATAGGTTATTTTGTTTTTTTCTTCTCCATTAATGGGTTGGAGGATGGGGGCGGGGCAGAGTTATTAGCAATTGTGATGCAAAAAAGGGATTTTTTTTTTAATGTTGGAGAGAAAATAGAAGAGAGCTCAAAAGTTAGATAAGTTGGATAGTTCTGAAAGTAATGTGTGGTATTTATTGTATTCTTGAAAAAAATCTAAAAAGCAAATGTTATGGAGATGTACATTTTCCCGTAGAATTTTTTTTTGTTCTGCTACATATATAATGCTTTAAGGTTTGCAAAGCATTTTACTATTATTATCTCATTTTATCACAATTTTACAAAGGAGGCAGGCAGAGGTTAAGTGACTTGCCCAAAGTGACACAGCTAGTTTTCCTAATTCTAAACTAGTGCATCACCAGCTGCCTACATCAAGAAAGATGAGAACTGAGGAAGGACCGACAAGATCTGGTAGCTAACAGATCGTTGGTAACTTTGGAGACAATACTTTCTGTGGGAGAAGTCAGAAGCCAGATTGCAAAGGGTTGAGGAGGAGAAGATGAAATGTCAATGAGTGTGTAGGTAGCTTTTTCCTCACTGTTTGAGAAAGGGAGAGACATATGACAATAGCAGTAGGGTCTAGTAAGAGGCTTTTAAAGGATGGGTACTCGGGCAAATTTAAAGGCAGCAGACAAGGAATCAGTAGATAGGGAGAGATGAAAGGTTAGAGAAGGAGGAGGATGGAGATGATGGAAGGGGATGGAATCACAGGACAAACCAGGGGTTGCCCTTGGCAAGGGAAAGGGCTACTGAAAGGTTAAGTCTTTTTAGTACAGCAGCCAAAAAAATTCTAGCTTTAAGAAAGTGCTCCATTAAGGCTTTTGTCTTGTTGGACAGTAACGCTTAAGATGGGCTTCTTCTACAGGAAAGTCATAGAAATTTTATTTACCTGAATGATTTAGATGATAAACCTATCACACCCTGCTTGGCTTGGCAATGAAGACCTAGTCTTCCAGACCTTTAGTGGACCATCCCAGCCCTTGGGAACTCAATCCAACTGACCATGATCCTTTCTACCTGCAGACAGAGAGACTACAATTCCCAGCATGCCTATCGAGTCAGTTGCCCAAAGCCTGGGAAGAAGTGAGGCTGGGGTGGAGTCAATGCAGTGAAGTCATAAAGCCTTTGGGAGGGGGAGGGGATGGTAGAAGGGAGGGGAAAGTAGTAGGAGGAATAGGGGCGAGGGAAGGTAGTTAGTGCTGATGCAGGATGGCAGTGCCCGTAGGAGCCTCTGAGATCTGAGAGGAGCAGAGAGTCTGGGTCCCTTTTGGAGACGTCCCCTCTCTCACTTGCAGTAGCCTCCCCAGGCCTGCAGTACCAGAGGGGGAGGGAGAGGGGACTGGGGGAGAAGGGGCAGATTTGTAGCCTGATCCGAGGGTAGGAGCAGGTGGGGTTGAATGCTTTGGATTTGCCCTGTTTCCATTCCTCGGGAGCTGCCAAGCCTGAAGAGTTCGCAATGACCTGCTAAAAAGTACGCGCGCTGGACCCCGTCGGGCCGCACTGGGACGTGGCTCGGCTGCTGGCCGGGTATTTCCCACCCTTCGCTCCAGTGACCCTCCTGTCCCCCGTACCCCACCCACCCCATCCCCCCCTACCTGCCCTTGCCCTCGACCACAGCCGGCCGAGATGGCGGACCCCTCTGAATGCAGCATCAAAGTGATGTGCCGGTTCCGGCCTCTGAATGAAGCGGAGATCCTCCGAGGGGACAAATTCATCCCCAAATTTAAAGGAGATGAAACGGTGGTCATAGGGGTAAGTTTCTGTTGGATTTTCTCCTTTTTTTTTCCTCTCGTACCTCACTTCCCCCCTCCCTCAGACAGGAGATGCTCTCACCACCCCTTCTGACATTTCTGCCTGGCAGTTTCTCGTGGCCCGGGCGGAGGAGAAACAGGTCACCCCCGGTCACCCGTACCCCCCCACCCCAGCCTCATTGTTCCCTCCCCGGCCCCCGGGGGCAGGCAGCAGGGCAGGGTTGGGAGGTATGGAGAGGGGGGGCCCGGGGAGCTGCTCTCACGGTCGCCATTGTTCCCCGCGTTGGGGTGGGGGGCGCTTAGGGGAAGCACAGCAGGGGCCAAAGCTGGACCCCATTGTTCCCCTGCCCGGCGCCGGGTGTATGGACCCTGTATACAAGTGTTGGAGGGGGATGAGCGGACCGGGATTTACTTGTCCTTCCCCCCCATTTAAAAAAATAAGTATTAGACAAACACCCCCTTCCCCTCCACCCCGTGCGCTTATTCTCGTGCAAGCCTGAATGCACTTCTCCAGGGAGGAGAAAATAGAGGGACACAATCGGATAGCGGATCTGAAATCTCATCCGCGGTGTAAAACTCGGCTCCCCTGCCGCCTTTCACCTTGATCACAGCAGGGCGAGCAGAGGAGTAGCACCGAGGTAGTGCTGGAGGCGCAGCCAGGAAGGTCAGGTGTCTCTCCCCCACTCCTCCCCTCGGTCAAGGGGTGGTCCTTCTGCTGCTAGGAGGCGGGGAAGGGAGAGGAATGAGGGAGGGTAGGGCTTGCTCCCCCATCCTCCTCCCTCCCGCCTTCCCTTCTTTCCCCCTTTCCTTTATTCCCGAAGCCCAGGGGTGTGCCGCGAGTGTAGAAGGGAAGGTTTCTACGGTGAGCTGTTAGAGAAAGGAGGCTGAAGGCGACGAGGGTGCAACCAGCCTCCCTCCCCCACTGAAAAGTGCAGAAGTTACTTTCTGCTCCGAGTCCTTCCCTTTCCAAATTAGATCTCTTACTCTTTTAAGAGTCCTGACTTCTGAGAGGAGATGATGGTATGACTATTTTTGGTTCCAGGGATAAAAGAGAACCCGTTTTGCCCTTCCGATGTGCATCTTGCCTCTCCCTCCATCATTTCCCACACGGCTTGTTCTCCAGGTTTCTGATTCTGCTCCCTTTGTACTCATAGGGAAGGGACTGGAATTGATCGAACCTCCCTGTCCCCATTGACATGTTCTTGGCAGCCTTCTCTATTGCTGGTGCAGCTTCCCAGCATTGATTAAGCTGATGTCATCCCGATCACTGAGCATGCTCTGTCTCTCTGACTCGCCCTCCCCCCCACCACACACCGGTCTTTTTCCTCCCCCGCCCCCCCCAATTGCTGATGTATTTAGGTCAAATGATTGGCAGGTAACAACAATATGCCGAGGGGGCACCAGGAAGGTGGCTGTCACTGTCAGTCCCTGGGAATCAGAGGTGTAAATTTGAGATGGTGGCTATGTTGTTCCATCCCCTACAGAGATGATGGCTTTCTGTGCCGCAGTCCCTGCAAATGGGGCTGGGGATATCTTCGTGTTTTCTCACTTATGGGATAGGCTCTATTTATACTTGCAGGAAGATGGAGACAGGGCTCCGACACAGGATAGAGTCTTGACTTCTGTCCCCCTTTATTCCCCTCCCCATCCCCCTCCTTTTCAAACTACTCATAAAACTGTGACCCTCCTGAGAAGAATCTGCGGATTTCTTAGAGCCTACCTGGCTTGAAGCAGGTCGGGAAAGATATTTTAGTCTTTGTTTATTTGCAGGGAAAAATAAAAGCTTATCAAATATTTATTAAAATTGTTGAAGGAGAGAGATTCTACAGTAATCCTTGGCTGTTGTAGTTTTTAATATTCCTTTGGTAAGTATACCAAGCTTGCCATCCCTTAAGTTTCTGCCTCTGCTACAAAATTAAAGCTGATGTTTATGTATCTGTTTTTGGTTGTTGTTTACAAAATGCCTTCCTTACTGCAATTCTGTGAGAGGTTGGTAGTACAAATATTATTGTCCCCATCTTAAATAAGGAGAAACTAACTTGCTGAGAAAATCAGTTACCCATAGTTAAATAACTAACTGGGGTCACGGCTGGAATCTAAATCCCCAATAACTCCAGTGTTCTTTCCACTAGACTATGGAGAAGCAGCCCTGGAGTGTAAAAGAGTGCGATGCTTAGCATTAGGAGAGTTCTGAGTATGTGTCCTCCCTTCAGGGCTATCAAAAGTGTGTGGCCTTAGGCAATTCACAGAACTTCTCTGAACCTAATTTTCCTCATCTGTTAAATGAAGACAATAACATAAACCCATAGTACTGACCTCCCAGGGTTTTTGCCTGGATCGTATGAGAATGATGTGTCTAAAGTTATTTTGTAAACCTTAAGTTATATACATTATTGTCAAACCATGCTGCCTTTGTGTAACAGTCCTATGGACAATGTAGTCCAACCCATTCCTCAGCTGGAGTCTTCTCTACAATATAACAGGCAAGTGAGCATCCATTTTATGCATGAAGATTTCCAGAGATGAGAAACTCACATTGTCATTTTGAACAGGCCTAATGGAATCAAAATCTTCCTTTTGGGGAGGTTAAATGACTTATTTTCCCAGGGTCACACAGATAATATGTGGCAGAATCCAGATTCAAACAGGTCTGACTCCAAGCCCAATATTCTTTATGCAGCACAGCTATACACTATTCCCTCTATAATAAACAGTGAAATAGTTAAGAATGGAGTTATGTTTCTTTATGAAACAGTTTGATCTTGGACTGAGGGTTAGCCACAAAAATCGCCAGACCCTTTTACCTGGGTTCTGGAGATATTTTAGAGTCAGACCACTCAAGGGATCATTATGTACTCATTAATGCAAATAGGCCAATCTGCATTAATTTTAATAAGTCAGAAGGTACTCAGAATGGAGGGGAGTGTCAAAAGCTGATAACCACTGAAATACATAAACTTGCAAAATGCTTTTAATATATTATCTCATTAAGTCAGTTTACACATTAGGAAATAGAGTCAGAGTTGAAGTGACTTCCCCCAGTTTGTGGGGACAGAGGAAGGATTGGAACCTAGATCTCTCTGAATGAAATTCCAGTCCTTATTATGTGTTCTTTAAAGAGAACTTTATATCTGCTTTGTAAATATTAGAGTTGGGTAGGGGGAAGAACAGATAGTCCCTATAGAGGAAGAGGAGTTATTGAATAAACTTCTGGAATTCTTTAACTGGAATGGATTACTACACATCTCGGATAATGAATAAGATTCAAGTAATCTCTAGACCATCTTAATCAAAAAGTCTAAATTCTGGATTGTTTCCTAACCCTTATTTATTGAGTATTCTATGCAAGGTGCCACTAATGAGCAGTGTGACCTTGGATGAGTCACTTGTCTTTTCTGGGCCTCAGCTTTTCTCCTTTTTTAGAATTAGTGGGTTGGGTTATATAGCTTCTAATGTTCCTTTCAGCCTATATGAGTCTATGGTTATACTGTGCTGGACTCTATAGTGCAATGTACAATAACCTGTCTAATAATGCTTTTTGAAAAAGATTGGCACTTTGTAGACCAGAATTTTGGAACTTAATAGATTCTGGTCACTATTGACTATACCTCTGCCAGTAAATACTTCGTTGGAGGTGGGAGAAGGGGGGTGGGGTAGGAAGTTCTTGTTGTCCTAAGTGTCAGGGAATGGTTTGTCACACTAGAACTCTTCCGGCAACTCAATTTGTTTTGTTCAATTAAAGGAAATTAAAGCCCTGGCAGACTGTAGACACACTTTATATGCTGAGTAGATCCATGGATTGCAGCTGAATTCTTTTGGAGCTAGCAGACAGCAACTTGGTGTGCGAGGAGGCGTGAGAAGCCTTCTGTCTAGAGACTCACGCCTTTGTTTTTCTGGAGTGGTGATATTGGTAGTGGTATGTGTATCTCAGAGTGGCAGGGGGTGCAATGAGAAGGAAGAGAGGGATTATACAGGAGCTACCAAATAATGTTGGTTGTTACTGAGGAACAAAAGTGAGTAATTGAAATACGATGGAATGAGCAGTGCTCCAAATTCAGAACCCCAGGGGTGTTATCTATTTCTATAATTGCATCACAAAGTTGAAGGTTTTTTTCTTCTTCTTTTACCTTTAGGGCAAAATAGGATAGAAAGATTTTGCATATGACATCTCTGCATTTCTCCCCTAAGGAAACACCCATTCTTTATAGAATTGAGGGGCCAAGAGCACTGGATTATGAGTCAGGAAATATGGGTTGTACTTCCGGCCATCCCATTGGTAGTATGACCCTGGGCATGTCATATTTATGAAACTTTTTCCACCTCTGTAGAATGAGGTGGTGGACAAATTTTTCCTGCCTTAATTTCACATCTTTTGTGAAGCCTTCTGTAACTATGCATGGGATGATATATAAGATGCTGGACATGGAGTCAGGAAGATGTGAGTTCAAATCCTGCCTTTGATATTTAATGCTCATGTGATCCTAGGCAAGTTGCTCTCTATAAAACGAGAGGCTTGAATTTGATTACCTCTTAAAATCACTTATAACTCTAAATCTACGATCTTTTGACCACAGGCCAAACTGATCTCTCCCTCCTCTGAACTCCCCATACACTGTCTATATTGACCCAACTTTTAAAAATATCCATATATTTTCTTCTTCCCATTAAAACTAAGTTCTAGGAAGGCAAAGATGACCCTACTTTTTCGTATACGCATATGCCTAATACAATGTCTTCTACCATAAGTGAGCTCTTAATGAAGTTTGCTTGTGGATTCCAGAAATTTTCATCCTTTCATGGTATTTTTACTAATCATATAGACTTGTAACCTTCATTGATCTGACCGTTGGTATTCTCTTCTGTACAACGAGGCACTAGTATCAAAGGATCATTGAAGTTCTTTTTAGCTTTAAAGACCCAAGATAGTATAAAACTTTTTATCGGGCCCATATTGTGAAAATGGAAACTTTTATACAATTAACTTTGAAATGAAATATCATTTGGCTGTAGGCCTGAATGATTATGTAATTAATACTTAATCTGTTTCCTTGTCTTTTCCTTTGCCCATTGAATAATAAAAAAAAAGACTTAGAATTTTTCCCAGCTTCTCTGATAGCTAGGAAAGATAATAAAATTGAGATAATAAAAAGTGGGAATAGAAAATGAAGAGAATGCCATTAGACATTTTGGAGGAGGAGAGGAGTTATAATAAAGCTTTAGTTGCTCTTAATATATAAAGATATTTTATCAAATTTAATTCCCTGAGTATTCAATGATACAGTAATTGTTAAAAATGCTGCTGAGTCATCTATTTACTTGAGAGACCCTAACTGTTGACTCTTAAAAAACATTGTTCATTAGTGACAACCCATTGTCTTGAACTGTTCCTAGTATAGGTCTTTGAAATAGATATCTTGTGCTTTTACTTCTTTCCAGTTGAGCAGGACAAGAGTTTATACCACTTTCATTTGCCATTCTCAAAAAGCTCGGTTTAGCAAAGACTCCCTCCTTTGTTTCGTGGGAGAATGAGTCCAGGTCTGTGTAAGAGGTCAGGTCAAACATCACCTAAAGCTGGCCATATTTAATCTCTAGAGCTGGTGTGTGTGTGTGTGGGGGGTCATTTGCAGGGAACATAGAGGTTAGTTTGTAATGGCTTACTTTAGTGGTAAGAATGGGTAAGATAGGGTGGGGAGGGAGAGTGGTCAGGTTTCAGACCAAGTTACCATTCTGGTGGAGGTTTAACTCTCAGAAAAAAAAAAAAGAAGAAAAATTTTAGACCTTGCAACTATTTTCTGTGAAGGTCTCTATTCTTCATTAAAAGCTATACATACTGTTTTAAGCAAAGATCTTTGATGTATTCATTCAGCCACCTTTTCTAGCCAATTATAGTCTGATTCCTATGTCCAAGTATGCCTTTGAAAACCAAAATGGGAATATAATTGTATTCTCTATCTGTGTCTGATGCTCTCCCTCCTCCTCCCTCCCTCTCTCTCTTTCTCATATGTGTATACACACACACACACACACACACATATACACACACACAGGCATATACAGATGTCTATCTAAAAATTGGACATAGCACTTCAATTCTGATTTGTGCTTGTCATTACCCTCATTTTCACAAATGTCTTTGACAACTTAGATCTTCCTTATTTCCTTATTTTGTACTGTACCCTATATGAACCTTCTATTCCAACTAGATTTCATGTTCACGTTCAGATCTACTGTCAAGCCTTTGACATGACTGAAGAAAGTGACTATTTTATACCACTTTTAATTCCCCATATGTAAACCTTGTGCACTGGTATTTACTGGAGACTTTCTAAGTTGATTGATTTTGACTTTTGTTCACTACAGAAAGTGAGATCTTCATAAACTTCTAATTATTTTATTTCCCTAAAATACTTAGATTTCATGAAATTTTCCTTCTGCTTCCAAATGTTTTTCTCTGTTGGGTTCTTCTTCCCTTTTTAAAATGGGAAAAAGTTCTCCATGCCTAGATCTCCTTCCATTTAAAATAAAGTAGTGGAGAATGTTTTTCTCATTAGTCTGAATTGCTTTTTAAAAACTTGTATAAACACGTATTGCCTAGTTTTGAGATTTCTTTCTCTTTTATCTGAGTTAAAACACCCCAGATTCTTCATTTCCTAATTTTAAAACTAGCTCTCCTTTATACTGAGACTCTGATTTTATTGCATTTCTTTCAGATTTTTAAAGTAATCAGTCCCCTCCAGTTTCTGACTGTCGAGAGCTCCCAACCATAATCCCTTTTAAATTTTTCTCAGATAATAGAATCTGAGAGCTGAAAAGTTCTTCCAGAGGTCTTCTAGTCCAGCCTTTTTAAAGGTATGAAGTCCCTCTACTGTCTTCCTGACTCTAACCTCTACTTACAGATCTCCAGTGATGGGGAGCTCACTGCTCTCACAGAGGACTGTTCTAATTGTGGGTGGTTAGAAAGTTCTTCCTTTATACTCCCTATAATTTCTGCCCATTGATCCTACTTCACTTTTTTTACATGCAGGAAGAATGTCTAATTCTTACTCCACATGATGGCTCTTCAAAAATACATACGTAGTTATTATTAAAGATATTGAAATAGTATTAATAAAGATTATTATTAAAGGTAGTTATTATTCCCTTTCTCCCCCTATCCTAAGTTTTTTCTTCTCTAGGCTAAACATTCTCACTTCCTTCAATGAGAACAGATTTCACGAGGAGCATGTAAGCAATCAAAGGCATGTTTTCTATTTCATAGTTCTTAACTGCCAAAAACATGGGGGATTTTCTCCTCATGAGCATTATATTTTATAAAGAGGGGAACTGATGAAAGTTCCATGTGAAATATTTGGGAATACAGATTTCTTCAATTCACTACTCATGAAAACTCTTTGCAAAAACTGATTGGAGAGGATGGTTTTATTGAGATGACAGAGAAGATTTGTCCTAACACTGTCAGTGTTAGGATGTGGTTTATTCAGTTAGCCAACAGCATTTTTCTGGCTTGGCAAGGCTGTTCCAGTAGCCACCGAGAAATCCAAGATTCTGTCCACCTTGCTCTTCACAAAGTTCATACCTCAATATCTTAGTAGTCTCTGCAAATAAACACAGATTAGAAGAGAAAGGTTTTTTCTCTAATGTACCCAACTGCTCTGATTAGGCTTTCTTTGTTTCCTATGCTCCATTTCCTTGTCTCTTGGTCATTTAATAGTAAAGAACTCTTTAATGGGGCAATTTGGTGGGGCAGCATTCTGAAAGCTTAATGGGGGATCTCATCAGCTGAGACTTTAGCTTGCTCTTCTGGGAATCTGTTGGGTTAGAAATCTGGGTAAAGGTCTCCCTGGAATTCCTGAGATCGGTTTGGTTTGGGAATAGTGTTTGGAGGGTTAGCCCCCATATCCTTTTTTAGGCTCATTGTCTCCCCTCCCCTCCCCCAAGAAACATATTTCCAGAGCTTGAATTGATTAGGGAGGGATTTTTTTATTGGGTTATCTACCACCAGGTAATTAGCAAATTTCTCATTGCACTGGTATTTTGGGCATTTTTTGTGTGAATTGCTATTTTCCCAGTCTATTGTGATACTTCCATATTTTGGTGTGTAGTAATTTTCTGTGTTTTCTCATTTCCGATTGACTTTTTTTGGTCAAAGAGAATGGAAGGAGGGAAATTAGGGTGGAGTGTGTGTGTGTGTGTGTGTGTGTGTGTGTGTGTGTGTACATATCTTTTTGAAATGGGATATGCATGTGGACAGTTGCATATATTTATGGTTCTCCAAAACTTGGTTCCAGTCTGCCTTTTCTTCTTCTTCTTCTTTTTTTTTTTTTGTGAGTACCCTACATGAACCCTTTTTGGTCAAGGTAAACTGGACTATTTACTGATAACTGAATATTCTGTGTGCTTTCCCTACCCCACCCTCATTTTCTCCCATTCTCTCCCCCTTGAATATCCCATCTCTACTTTTTGAAATCTTACCTATAAAGGTTTTTTTCTTCCATGGAGACTTCACTTATTATGGGATAATGAACTAGAACTTGAAGGACTTCAGACATTATCTGGCCCAACTATATCCCATTTTATAGATGAGGAAATCAAAGCAGAGGGAAGTTTAGTGACTTATCTAAGGCCACACATTGTATGCTTCAGAGTTAGGATTTGAACTCAGGTCCTCTGATTCCAGAGTCAGTGCTCTTGCCACTGTGGCAAGTACTTATAGTACTTGTTCAGATGGCACTTACCACGTGCTGTCTTGTATCATATTTAATTGTTTATATGCCTTCTCTTTCCCTATTAGATAATAAGATTTTTGAGAATAGTGGTCCTGTCTTATACATCCAGCACAGCACTGTACACATAGTAAACCCTTTAACAATATTTGTTAAATTAAGAAAGGAATTCCATCCCCCCAGATGTTACAGATGTCTTTTTTTTTTTTTACTTATTTTTATTATTGCCTTTTGTTTCCAGGTCACATTCATTTCCAAATATACCTCTCTCCCTTCACTATAGAGACACCCCTTCTATCACAGATTCAGAAAAGAAAGAGGAAAAAAAGGCAGTTCAGCAAAACAAACCAATATATTGACCATGTCCAGTCATATGTGCAGTACCCCCACACTCACAGTTTTTCACTTCTGCGATGAAGGGAGGGAAGATTCACTTTCTCAGCTCTTCTCTGAGGCTAAGCTTGGCCATTATAAATATATAGCATTCAGTTTTTTTCTTTTCTTTTTTCTATGTCCATTGTTGTCTTTGTGTATATTGTTTTCCTGGTTTTGAGTACTTTGCTCTCTGTGTTTATATCAGTCTTTCCTTGCTCCTCTCAATTGTTGATATTTTGTCTTTGATTATGATGGCAATCTTTCGTGACATCCATGTGCCACAATTGCCTTAGTCAATGTTTAATTCAAATCAAATCTTTATCTATTTTGGGGGATAGTATTTTGCTTTCATGATAATACTGCTATAAATATTTTGGTATACATGAAACCATTACAGCTTCCTATTGGATGCCACTGTAACGGTGTTTTATATATGCTGATAGCAGCTTAAAAGGATGAGCACATCATGTGGAACACTGCATATCCCCAAAGCCTTGTCTCTGTTGTCTATCCATGGCTGTCACTGGCATTCTTTGGGCTTCAGAGGCAGTGCTTTAAAGGTAGCTGCCATCCTGAAACAATTTGGCTTTGAGGCTTCTTCATTGTCTGCTTTTCTTCTCTCACCCTCCTACTATCGATGTCATGACTAGGAAGGGAGGGAAGTGTATTACCAACTTCTAAAAATTTAACAAGTTATACCCAAATACATTTGAAGGAAAAAGCATTTGTTCCCTTTTACATAAATAATGCAGAGATCTATAGGATCTTTGGCCATAAGCCTGTGGCAAATCCTAAAGGCTACCTTTTGTCTCATTTTGTCATCTACCCTGCTGGTGGATGTAACTGGTAGAAGATGATCAAAAACTCAATGTCTTCTGAAGAGCAGAGAGAGACTAAGCATCTTAGTCAAAAGAGAACACGGAAAGAATACTGGTTGGAAGCTCTTTCTCTGTTTTGTGTTAATGGTGAATGGCTCATATATATGCTTTAGGGTAATGAACAGGGATAGAAATAACCATCTCTGAAAACTCCCTAGAGAGAATTTCTTTCTTGCATCCTTCCTCCCCATTGCCCTACCAGCTATTGCATGCAAGGAGACAAATGTATATATCGACGTTGAAACAAAGGGGAGGCTTTGCTGTGATAGATTCATCTAATGTGGTATGATTTGTTGCTGTAGAAACACATGCTGAGTGATCATGGCTAATCAAGATTCCTAACATGCCTCCCTTTACAATAGTCACATCTCGGCTATCCCTCCTGATAACATAGAGCAGGTGCTGGGGATGTCTTCTAGAAAAGCTATATAAAGCACCTTAATGCTTTTCCTGTTGCCGCTGCTTCAGTTGGCTTATGTAAATGTCAGGAATCTGGAACAATTGGTTTATATTCTGACCTGCTATCTTAGCATCACTCCATATTTGGTTGGTACTGTACTGATCAAAATGTAGCGTAGGTTGGCTTACCTACTCCTTCCCTCAGCTCATGTCACTTTCTGCATGAGATCTTTCCTAAATTTCAACTGCTAGTGCCTTCCTCTCTAAAATGATTGTTTACTTATGTATTTGTGTTGTACTTATATATTTATTTTATGTGTGTATGTATGCTTTGTATCCCCATTGCACCTAACACAGTGCCTAGCAACATAGTGTCTACTAGATGTTAATGGATTGATTACATGCCACCCTTATATATCTCTATCTATCTATCTATCTGTCTATCTATCTATCTGTCATCCATCCATCCATCCATCCATCCATCCATCTATCTATCTACCTCAGCAGAATTCCTCTTCTCCCTGTTTTTGCTTGGAGGTCTCCCCATCTCCATCTTCCTTCCTTCTCTTCCCCTTCAGCTTGCTCCTTTCTGAATTCAACATTCTTCATCTTCCTCTTCCTCTTCCTCTCTCCTCCCTTCCCCTTCTTCTGATCTCAGCTCAGAACCAGTTTGGGGTGGGGCCTGAGATGGCTGAGATGTTCAGATTCAGTGCTCTCTTTCCTCCTCTCCTCAACCAACAGTACCCTCAGCCCCTCACTGATTTCCCTACCAAGGTTCAGTCCCCCCATTGCTGTCAAGCTCCTGCCCTTTTGATCAAATTTGTTGTGAGATTCTGAATCTTCCTTTCCTTTAAAATGTAGATAAGTTTTTCTTTTGTCCTTTGTATCCCCAGCGGCCCCAATTCATACTTTGGTGCAACTTTCTTAATAACATTTAAAAAAAGAAGAGAGTGCAAAGGAGAGAAGCCTTTTAACCTATCCCCTCACCCCCATCAGTATGCGATTGTTACTAGAATTAAAAAACAAAAACAAAACACAAAACTTTAGTCTTAAGTAGATGAGAAGCTTCAAGTCCCCATTCTGTTCCAGCAGAAAGGAAAGCAATTGTGTAATCTCTGAGGTTTTCAGGTAAAAAGAAAGGGTGTGGTGGGAAGCCTGCCCAAGTGTCCAGAGGTTCTAGCTCACCATCTCATTTTCTCTCCTACTTTCCTCCCCTACTTTAGAAGCACCACTTCGTTGCAGAGTAACTTTCCCCCCACCTATCTGCTGATGGAAAAGATGGGGGAAATGTAAAATGATTTCTCCTACTGCAGAGAAAAGGAGACATGATGTTCTTGGCTCCTAACCTACTTACTACCAAAGTTACTTAACATCTCTGGACAGCAGTTCCCTTTTCTGTTAAATGAGGAGTTTAGATGAGATGACCTCTAAGGACAATTCCAGCTCTAAATCTAAAATCCCTTGAGGCTGATGCCCTTAATTATCCATAGGGTGCTGTTCTTGGAACCTAAGCTGCTTACTAGTGCATAACCTGTGCAAATCACCTAGCTTTTCACAGACTCAGTTTCCTTATATGTAAAATGGGTATAATAAGAGCACCTACCTTTTAGGATTATTACAGAAATTGAATGAGAAAATAGTGTAAGCGATTTACAAACTTTAAAGTGCTAGATAAATATTAGCTATCTTTGTTACTATTATTATATATGGTCTTTAGGTTCTGAAATGCTATTAACAAAATACTTGAAGTACATTATGGGTCAAATGGGGCTTTTTTGGCTAGTCTGGGAATCTAATCATCACGTTTAACATAGTTTTTATAGGAAATGTATTGAGTCTCAAACAAATGACTTCCTATTAAATATTTTGAGTGTAGCTCTTCCGCGAGCTGGAAACTGTCTGTATTAAACTTTGAGATATTTCTATGTAAGCTTATCATTTCATGTGCTCCCAAACCCCTCCCTGATAGAAGGGTGGTATTTAAAAATAAGTCAAAAAAATTTATGAAAAAGAAAGCATTTCATGTGACACATGTCTTAAAGAGGACACGTTGCTTTAATTCTCAAAGAGCAACGTACTTTTTTTTTCTCTTAGTCAACTTCTTTTTTTATCATTGGCTGAAAGTGAGGTGGAGAAAAAGCTCTTTAAAAAAATTTTTTTTTCACAGTAGATCTTCTAAGGTTCTTAATTGTAGGCAAAAAATAATGATGGTGATAGTAATACTATATTTTAAGACCTTCTACCCATGGATCTGGATAGACTGTTCCTATGTTGACAGTTATCTAAGAGTGATGATTTTAAGATAAATAGTCTTTTCTTTCTGTTATTCTCCCTTACACAGGATAATGCTCCTATTTACAGGTCTCAGTCTGTCTCATGAGTAAAAAGTAGGTTACTCTATTCTCTGAGGAAGTGAGGTGTGACTTTCTCCCTGTGTTGTGTGTCTGACACCTAATACTTCTAAGTACATTTATTTTCTTCCTTGAACTTGAATATATAGCTTCTCATTTTTATATTGAAATCCTGGGACATTCTTTGAGACGATCATTTATGTAGTGTTTGTAAAAAGTAGAATTTGGAAGGGAAATGTGTACCCTATTAATGAAATCAAGTTCCTTGTACAATTAAAGAAAACAACCTACCAGTTATCTGTTGGAGTATTTAAAAAAAAAAACCACCCCCAGATGTAATCCTATCCCAGAGTGATAAATTACAATTGGAGTCTAATGTTTTTACTGAATTGCCTCTTACTATGGTTTTTTTTTTCCTGTAGAATGGTTTGGTAGAAATGAAGGGTTTGTCTTCTTTCGTTCTTTCCTTTGTTCCTTCCTCCCTTTCTTTATCCTTTCTTATTTTGGAGGATTACTCCAAGGAGGATGTATTACTCTGACTCAAAAGAAAAGATTTTACTATTTTAAATTTTAAGTACTGTTTTTCTTAAGCCTATTTAATAACAAAGAAACAGCAAACTATAAAAACAAAAAATTCCCAAGTGGTATGTAGTATATGTCCATGGGAAATTGCAGATAAAAAGACATCTTTAATATGTTGTAAAAGGTGTCATTTCATAGAGAAGCATCTGTATGTATTTTGTAACTTCAGATTCACCCCAATATTTAAATGATGTCATTGAGTTGTGGCCTTTTCATTTGTTTAGTCAGCATTTAAGTACCTACTATGCCAAATGCATACTCTAGGGATGAAGCATGTGTTAGTGAGACAGAACTCTCTTGACATGGAGGAATTTATAATCCAGGTTTGACTGACAAATATACAAATAATTATAATACAAGTAAGAATATACATTTCATAGAAGAAGAATAAACAAAGACTTCAGAGGAAGTAGAACTAAATCTAATGGGGTGGGAGCAAGAGAAAGATTGGGGGGTGGAGCAAGGAAAAAAAGATTAGAAGAATATATGCAAGTTTTTAGTAAGCTTGTAAAAACGAGCACTTATAGCTGCAGTCTTTTGTTGCAATTAAAGAATTGTTGTGAATTTCACAGTATGTTAAGATTTACAAGAACAAGAAAACCCGGTCTGGGTCTGTGTTTGAGAGCATCCAGGGGCCCTCCCTCCCTGGACCTCACCCTCTTCTCTCTAGTTATCTCCACAAGATGCCTACTGAGAGCTGCTCGGTGAAAGGACCCCATCTGAGCTACATGCAATCAAGTCCAAGCAATTTGCAGCATCAGATTAGTAATTTATTTGAAGTGGGTGCCGTTCACAGCACTGAAAAGTGACACACATATTGTCTTTCGATAATGTCTCTGTGCCTTCCCTGCTGTCTGATTTTACTCTAAAAGGCTACAAATCGATAAATTCTAAAAGCAGGTCTTTGACTGAAGGCCTTCCATCTTTTCCTTCTGTCTTGCTCCTTCTGTCTAGCAGTTGCTGGCTTCTTGGGAAGACCAGGCTGGGCTGTGTTGGAGCTGTGTCCTCATGCTGTTTTTAATTTCAAGGCAAGAAGCTCCTTGGTGATTGCAAATCTGCTGCTTACCTTCTGTTGCCATCTTTCTGCTAATGTAAGGTGAATGACTAACCCCTTCTACTGGAAATGGATTCTGTCTCAATGCCTGAGCCTTGTAATGAGGTTTCTTCCACACTGCAGAATAAAAGTATTCCATTAAACTGGATACTGCAGTGGAGGACTGCGGCGTTGTTTTTGAAATCCAAGGAAACCAACTGCTTTGCTGCTGGAAACAGGTTGCTGCTATTCTTTGTCTTGGGAGGAGGGATTTCTCTTTTGGAAAGCCTGCCTTCTCAGTGGAGGTGGAAGGTCTTTATTTTGGGAGGAGATTCTGTGTCTGAGTTCTCATTTCTATTTCTCTCCCTTTCATCCTACTCCGAGCACCGTGGCTATGTTTTCTGTTGCCTTAGTGGGCAGTGAATTGATGTTAAAAATTTTTTTTTTAAAATTTAATATCTTTTGTTTTTACATCATGTTTATTTCTGAATATATCCCTTCCTCCTTCCCTTCTCAGAGAGTCATTCCTTCTAAATAAAAATAGGAGAGAGAGAAGAGTTTAGCAAAATTAAGCAATGCATCAATCAAGTCTACCAGTATAGGCAATGTCCCCCATTTCTGCAAAGATGGGATCAAGGCACATTTTCTCTTTTTTTCTTTGAGGCCACACTTGGTCACTAAAGTTACAAAGTCTTCTGTTTTATTGGGGTTTTTTTTTTGTTCTGATTGTTTTTTTTCATTTACATTGTTATAATCGTAGTATATATTATTTCCCTGGTTCGAATCGTTCACATCAACTCATATAATTTTCCATTGCTTCTTTGTCTTCACTGTAATCATCATTTCTTGTGGCATAGTAATATTCCATTACATTCCTAGGTCACAATGTGTGTAGTCATTGTGCCTGTCAGTGATCATCTGAATTAATAAAAAAGTTTGTGTTGATTTTTTTGTTTTTATGTAACCTGATTTTTTCCTCGTATCTCTGCCCCTCCCAAACACCCACCCCTTCATAACAAATAATTTTTTTAAAAATGGGAAAGTAGAAGGAAAAATCCAGCACAACCAAATAATACATCAAAATAATCTGACCTTGTAAGCAATGTTCAAACTCATTGCCTCTTCCCCATTCCTGAGCAAAATGAGCAAAGTGATTTTTGAAAGGGAAAAAAAAAGATTAGTCATTTGGATTGACAACTTGTAGACTAGGATTGGCCTAGGATTCATCTTCAGGTGTCTTTTTTTTTTCCTTTTAAATGACTTGTTTATTTACTTTTAGTTTACAAGATTCAGTTCCACAATCACTTGAGTTTCGGATTTTCTCCCCTCCCTTCCCCCCC
>CM053582.1:263494659-263504668 GCA_028627135.1 Pseudochirops cupreus
CCCAGCAATACCACTTCTAGGGCTGTATCCTAAAGAAATCATACAAGTGGGAGGAAGACCCATTTGCACAAAAATATTTATAGCAGCTCTTTTTGTGGTGGCTAAGAATTGGAAATCAAGTGGATGCCCATCAATTGGGGAATGGCTAAACAAGTTGTGGTATATGAATGTAAAGCAATACTATTGTGCTATAAGAAATGAGGTGCATAACCTGGAGAGATTTATATAAACTGATGCTGAGTGAGGAGAACAGAACCAGGAGAACATTATACACAATCACAGGCACATCATATGTGTGACAACTAACTTTGATAGACTGGGCTCATCTCAGCAATGCAAGGTTATAAGACAACTCCAAAAGACTCATGATGGAAAGGGATATCCACATCTGGAGAAAAGAACTACAGAGTTTGAATGCAGATTGAACCAAACTACTTGCTCTCTCTTTTGTGTTTAGTTTTGTTTCATTCCTTCTTTCTTGTTTTTTTTGCCTCATTGGTTTTAATTCTTCTTTACAGCTGACTAATGCCTAATGCGAAGATATTTGTAGAACCTATATTTGATTGCATGTCACCATGGGGGGTGGGTGGAATTTGGAACTCAAGGGATTGTGGAACTGAATGTTGTAAACTAAAAGTAGATAAACAAATTTAATAAAATAAAATTGGAAAAAAAATAAATGGCCTGCTTGTCTTTGTATGGTGCCATTGCATTCACAGTTCTTACCTTATTCTAACCCTTATAAAATAAATTAGTTGCCTGTAAAGTTATATGGATCTGCTACAGGAAAAATGTTTTAAGATGTTTTTGCATTTTAAAAATAATGTATTTGAAATGCTCTTCTGCATAAATATGTCTGAAGGACTACTTGATTTGGGAGTCCAGCTGTGCATTTAACCCAGACCATGTAAACACATAAGGTGTCAGAGGTGTCCCTGCTTATGTTTAGTAGTAATTTTTTCTTTCTGCTTACCAAGTGTTTATATACTGACGAACATCTGGCTTTGAAGCAGTTCATAGAAAGGACTTTCCCCCCTCCTTTGAAGCAGATGGGAGGCAAAATCCTGTGGCTTTCTTCCTTTCCTTTTTTGGGAGGGGGGGCTGGAGAGGAGAAGGACGGGCAAAGTTATATAGGTATAGATTATGTACCGTGGCAGCAAATAACTCTCCATATGGAATACTTCAGAAGATCCATGATCTCACTGGTGTGAGGACTCCCCCTGCCTTTACAGACAGTTACCATTCTGTGCCTTAGTACATGATTTAATGAGGTGCTTGGGCCAACAAGTTAGTTACTGTAGAATCACAGATTTAGAGTTGGGGTGGGGCCCCTGGGGCCACCTAGTCCAACCACACATTTTACAGAGAGCCAGAGAGGTAAAGTGACTTAGTCAAAGCTGATGGAATCATAAACTTAAAGCTGGAAGGGGCCTGAGAGGCCGCCCAGTCCTTTGTCCTTATTTTGCAGTTATTGAGTCATTCAGTTGTGTCCAAGTCTATGTGACCCCATGCACAGCACCCCAGGCTCTACTATCCTCCACTGTCTCTTGAACTCTGTCCAAGTTCATGTTAGTTGCTTCCATGACATTATCTATCCGTCTCATCCTCTGTTGTCCCCTTCTCCTTTTGCCTTCATTCTTTCCCAACACCAGAGTCTTTTCCAATGAGTCCTGTCTTCTCATTATGTGGCCAAAGTGTTTAAGCTTCAGATTCAGTATTTGACCTTCCAGTGAATAGTTGGCATTAATTTCTTGAAGTGTTGACTGATTTGATCTCCAAGGAACTCTCAAGTTGTCTCTAGCACCACAATTTGAAAGTGCCATTTAGGCAGCACTCAACTTTTCTTATGGTCCAGTTCTCAGAGCCATATGTTGCTATTGGAAAAAACCATAGTTTTGACTATACAGGCCTTTTCTGGCACGGTGATGTCTCTGCTTTTTAGTATGTTGTCCAGATTTGCAGCTTTTCTTCCAGGGAGCAAGCATCTTTTAATTTCATGGCTGTAGCTGCCATCTGCAGTGATCTTTGAGCCCAAGAGTATGAGATCTGATACTGATTCTATTTCTTCTCCCTCTTTTTGCCAGGAAGTGATGGGACCAGTTGCCAAGATTCTTATTTTGCAGATGAATTAACTGAGGAAGAGATAGGTGCAGTGATTTGTACAGAGTCGTGCTAGCACAGATCTATAAGTGATAGAGCTTAGGTTCTGTGACTCTCAAGCCTGTGCTCCAGATCCAGGCATAGTAGGAAGAAGTGCTCTTAACCTTTTGTCCTTCATTCTCACCTCCCATTATCATACACATTTAGCCAGGTTGAGACTGGGATGACAGTCTGTTGCACAGTATATCCTTGAAGCTTTTCTAGCTTGAGAGGGAGGACCTGCCAGAGTTTCCCGCCTGGGTTACAGGAGGCAGAGTAGCACTTTATGGGTGGAAAGATCTAATGAATTTTTATTGGTCCAATGGCTGGGCCTTACAAATATTTTGATTATAACATTTCAATATGATAGAATAACTTGGACATCTTATTAAACTAAATCTCATTCAGAATTTATTGTAATTAAATTCAGTACTTTGTAATAGGATTTGATTTTCTCTCCTGAGGAAAGAAAATATGATCACTATTGTGGATCTATCACTAGTGTGGGTGACTGGGGGCTAATTAGATTGAAGGCAGTTTTATATTTATATTCCTAAACCATTCTTGTCATTTAGCATACAAAGGTGGTTCTTGTTTAGATTCCCATGTGTGAACCATGTATTTCTTTAGCCTGTTGACCATTCAGAGGAAGTCTTTATATGTGTGAACATCTGAATGCAAGCAGTAATATTTTATTTTGCATGATATTCAAAAATGCACGTCTATTAGAATACTGGATTTGAAGTTTAAAGAGCTGGACTTCAGTCCTAGGACTATGGTGCACTGGCAAGAACTCTATAACTGGAGAACTTGTATTCAAATCCTACCTCTGCCACTGCTCTATGTTGCTTTGGGCAAGTTACTTAACCTCCCTTGACCTCACAAGTATTTATATGGTGCCTGTGCCAACTATATACCAGGTACTGTGTGAAGCAAATGTGATCTCACTTGACCCTCATAATAACCCTTGGTGGTAAGTACTACTATTATCTGATTTTACAGTTGAGGAAACTGAGACAAACGAATTATGCAACTTCCCCATGGTCATCCAGATTTGAACTCAGGTCTTTCTTTTCCAAAGGTTGTTCTAACTGGTAAAGAAAAAAAAAAGCCTAACAGTAACAGTTGAGTAGTTTTGCCTTCTCTCCATTATCATTGTTCTACCACTCTGAGCAGTGAACTCTTCCTTAATCTTCCTCTTATCCCCAATGTAGCTTTTTTTAAGGTCTCTTTTTTGTCCATAGAATTCCCTGCCACTCTAAGCTCTTTCTACTTCTTAATATTCTTGCTACTCGTTTGTATTTGTTCTCAATGACCTTGCCTTGCTTCTGTCAGCTGTATGTCCTAAACAAATTAAAACTCAGTAAGTCATATCTCACGAAGTCTCAGTCATACCTCTGAAGTGAGTTCCCTATGCTAATTGAGTATATTCGTTGATGTATTTGGTCTCTTTGGATGATGACTGGTTAAGGTTAAGGCTAAGATTAAGATTAAGAACCCTGCAGATAGGCAGACAATATGCTAGGAAAGCTCAGCATTCTTGCAGCTGTCACCAATCATTAATTATCCTTGGGCTATGAAAGAGCATCAAGACATTCTCTTGATGCTGTTGATGGCATGTTGACACGGTAGCATGAGATCCCTGGGTGAATTTATAACAGTGTGAAGTGATTGAGTGCATGAATGGTGGAGAGGAGGAGAGTGCAAGATAAGAGAGACTGGTCACAAAGTATGTACATAGTGGCTGAAGAGTAGGAACAGTTTGGTGTAGTGGATAGAGTGCTAGATCTGAAGTCAGGAGGAGTAGTTCAAATCCCATTACTAATTATATAAATACTGTTTTGGATTTCAGTTTCCTAATCTATAAAATTTGAGAGTTAGATTAGATGGCCTCTAAGAAATCTTCCAATTCCAAATCTGTAGTCTTATGAATGTGAAGGAGCAAGGGGGAGGGCAAAGGGACCCCTAATTATAAACTTTCAGAGATAATTCTGTGTCATGAAATGTGTCTTGAATTGTAAGTACATAGAGGAATTTAGGACCAGGCAGAACTAAATATACCCCATCTATGTAACTCTAGAGAAGATAAGTGATTTGGAGTATTAGTGCTGATCTCCAAAGAATAATCCCAATTATGATGGCTGTTGGATTTGTACATTTCAGTGGCATAGTTCTAAGCCTCTTCCATCTCTGCATGAAGAAAGACTGTTTTGGGAGAAGCTAACAGATGCTTAGTGTGAGCAGACTTAGTGATAAGAGGTAAGGTGCTTATGAGCTTCTCTGAGTAGTGAGTTCCTTTTACAGCTCTCTCCTTTCTGTCTCACCAGAATAATTTGTGTTTGTGTCATCAGAATTTTATTCTTGAGAGCATTCTATTCCTCTTTGATTGACTTCCCTTGTAGAATTTTGGGACATGGGATCCCACCACTACTATCTTTTAATCTTTGACATCTCTCGCTAAATTTGGGTTTTACACCAAACTACCTCTGACTTTCCCCTTCCTACCTGTCCTGAACTCTAAGATGTTCACTTCCTCTCAAGGTTTCCATTATAGTTTTTCCTTATTGTTTTGGATATGGTTAAGGATAGCAGTTTTCCTCAGTATTTTCTTTACCTTCTTAAAAAATGAAATTAACATTTAAGCAAGTCAAAAATGTTTTAAAAAAAGGTAAAAAAAAGTCAAAGCTGTTCAGCTTTTAGAAGCAAATGACCAGATTTTTAAGCACCTCTTCAATCCTGTACCATGCCAGTTTTGTGTTCTGTTTCTGGAACTCACCATCCAGTTCTTCCTTCTGTTTGTGTCATCTGTAGTATTTTCCACTGATCCTTACCCAAATGCTCTTCCTAACACTTGCCTCTCCCAGTCTGTGGACGTTCTCAATGGTGAGCATATCATCTTGACAATGATGCACCACTATCCCTTTTATATCTAATGTGTTCCTTTCAAATAAGGTCTGTGCTTCCAGGCAACACTTCCACAGGTAGCCTATATTGATGCTATGTGTGGGGTTCTGGTTGACAGTCATGCTGACCCCCCTCTGCTAGAGGATCATTTCCTTGTTAATTCTCACCCTAGGTTCTGACACATTAGACATAGTATGGCATCGTAGATAGGACACTAGCTAGACTCGAAGTCAGGATGAGCTTAGTTTAAATCCCACCTCAGCCACGTACCATCTATCGCTGTGATCCTGGCCAAGTTCCTTTGCTTTTCTGTGCCTCAATCCCCATGCATAAAATGAGGGGTTGAACTCAGTGGCCTTAAAAGTCTTCCACCTCTTAATCTATAAAGCTTTGATTCAATCAAGGGGCATGTTCTTATATTTCCTCATGCACTAATAGAAATACGCTCTTAATAACTAGCATTTATATAACATTTTAAGGTTTGTAAAGTAATTTATGTTTTTACCTCATTTGATCCTCATAATAATGCTGCCAAGTAGCTATTATTTTCTTGAGCTACAATTCCAGTTTGGAAACAAACCAGCAAAACCTTTTTTTCTCATAAGCTTTCACTCCTCTCTCTCCCTCTCTTCCTTCTCTCTCTCTCTCTCTCTCTCTTTTTCCCTCTCTCTCTCTCCCTCTCTCCCTTCCTCCCTCTCTCTCTTTTCCTCTCTCCTTCCCTCCCTCCCTCTCTCTCTCTGTCCCTCTTTGTTTCTATCCCTCTCTTCCTCTCCCCCTTTTCCATACCCCCCCCCCCACACAACCTCGATATCAAACCCTGATCTCGTAGACTTAGACAAACATCAGTGTTATTGGTAATACAATGTTTTCACAGAAGTATGTGGAAACAATACAATGATATATTTAAATATTTCAACAATGTGTCAACTATGAGAAAGCTCACAGCTAGGTCTCTATAATGATAATCTCCAACTGTTAACTTCTCCAGAGACACGGGAACTATCATTCTTTTCAGCTCTTTCAGGATGAGAATTCAAGTCTCTTCTTGGGATGTTTTCTTCACAGAATAAAAGTTAATCTCTTCAGACTCTTTTTGATGACAGTTAACTCACACAGTCTCTCAGAAGGGAGATTCTCTTTGCACTTTGTCTCTGTACCTCATAGACTCTCTTAGCCATGAAAGTTTTTACTGCTACTGTCTAAGATTCTAGTCTTCCTTTATAGTAATAGTATACTTATTCTCACTTATACTTATACTCACTTCTCACTTATTCTGTGAGAGGGTCAATCAAAGCTAGGTTTACACATGTATGTACATTGTTTTTACAAATTTTAAAGCACTGTGTAAATATGAGATATGCTATTAATTAACTTAAAAGTTATATTAGGGGCGGCTAGGTGGTGCAGTGAATAGAGCACTGGCCCTGGAGTCAAGAGGACCTGAGTTCAAATCCGACCCCAGACACTGAACACAAAAACTAGCTGTGTGACCTTGGGCAAGTCACTTGACCCCAATTGACCTCCAAAAAGCAAAAAAAAAAAGTTATATTAGTCATGAGCCACAACTTCATAAATCCCACTCCTGCCCCTGAGGTCAAAAATACTTCCTCTTGTCAGTATTTCTAGTTCACCTTATTTATCACCTATATTCTGTGTACATTATGCATAGACACGAGGCCACAAATTGCATTACTGTTCCTCTTCATAAAGATGAATTACCAGGAAGTCCTGTGAATTACTGATCTACTCTGCTGTTATTGTTCCTGCATTTTTCTAGCTGTCCTCTGTAGTATCTGGCTTGGTGGCTGTATATGGACAGTTTCTTTTCCTATTCCTTCTAGTTTCAGTTTAAAGATCTCTTGATTAGATTTTTAAATCTGAGAGGCATTTAAATGTCTTTTTACGATCCTTTACCAAAAATCTATCATTCATATATATGAAATTGTATCCAGAAATTGAAATTATATTCCCCAGCATCATCTTATTATCTGTTCGCTTTCCAGTTCTACCTTCCTCTTCAAAAGTTTATACCTTCAATTAGTAGCACTGTTGAAAATAACACCACATCCCCAAACCCTGCATTTCCTGCCCAGGACAAAACAAACTAAAAAACTAGAGGTAGGGACTCTGATGGTGATGATCTAGGGAACTTTGAGGATGAAGAAACTCCTGCTACCAAGGCCGGTTAGCACCTTTTCAGCAACCTAGTATCTTACCTGCTTAGAGGAGAAGGGACACACACTTTGCAGTGGACTATCTGCAGTCTACAACACTCATTAGTGCCAGTGATTCAGATTAAAATGTAACTGAGAAATATTTAACAAAAAAAAATATAACAAAAACAGATAATGTTACATTTCAAAATTAAGTCAACCTGTGGCCTTTAGGGATGCTTATCTATGGATTAGAGGGCCCCCATTTCTATTTGAATTTGACATCTCTGGACTAGAGCACTCTGAAGTTAAGTGACTCACCCAAGATCATATAGCCAACAAGTGTCAAAGTTAAGACCCACATCTTCTTGCCTCAGAGGCCAGCTGCCTGTCAAGTATGCCATGTGCTTCTTTAGAAGGAAGGAATGGAGGAATTCACTATTTTTAAAAAATTGTATTTCTTAATCCACAAACCTTTAGTTTTTTGAAGTGCATATACTTTGAAAGGATACTGTTGTTGATTTCTCACAATTCCATCTAAGCTCTTTTGGTAAGAGAGGAGAAGAAATAGAACTGTCATTCTCTGGAAATTAAAGTAATAAAGCTACAGGTTATAATGGTACTGTATTTCTATAGCCCAGTTGCTGAGAAAATGCCAGGGAACCAGGAATTGGAGAGAAAATTTCCTGCTGATTCTAACCACAAGGCAATTAAGATAATTAAATAGCATGCATTTCCTTTTCAGAAAAGAAACTACAGGGCTGAGTTTGAATAATTTTAATTTATAATTTAGCTCTTTTTGGATTGTACTTTATGTCATAATGACAATTCACTTTAAGCAAAAAAAAAAAAACCTGAGAAATCCACAATTTAGAAGTGTAGAATGAAGTTTATATGGGAAAGAATTGAAATACTATCTAGTCTTATCCCCTTATTTTACTAGGAGTAATCTGAAGTTCAGAGGAGAATGTGGTTTATTCTAGATGACTGAGTCACTCAGTTAGTCGTAGAGTAGAAACTAAAATCTGGGTCTCCTCCCTCTCACTCTGAGTACTCTCTCCCTCACAGTACATGTCAAGGAGAAATTAAACTTAGTGTGAAGTGTTAGAGCTCATGAATTTTAGTAAAATAACAAACATCTTGAAGACAATCTTTTAAGTACAAAAAACATTTCCTCGCTTGTTTATGGAAAGATCCATTCCAACAGTTATCGTCTCTCTTGGCCGTGCTTGATTGAATTGCTGAACAAAATGAGATCAGAATGCCCAAGACTCCTTTCTACAATCCAGTTTCTATCTTTTTGCATTCCCGGCTGCTTTGCTATACCTATCCCCTTGGCAGTGTGGCTCCTGCCATCTAGAAAGCTGCTCTGAAGTGGCGTTACCAAAACCGAAACAACAAAAACAACTGGTCTGATGCTTGACAGCTCGGAGACACAGTGTATAGAACCCTGCCCTCTGAAGAAGGAATTCAGATTCACTTGTTAGCAATGTGACCCTGGTCAAGTCACTTATCTCTCAGCCTCAGTTTCCCCTGCTATAAAGTTGGATTATAAACATCTATTTTAAAGGGTTGTTGTGAGGATCAAATGAGGTAAATAAAATGTAAAGCAATTTGTGTTATCTAAATGTTAACTACGTCAAAGAATAAAACAGATACCAAGCCAGAAAATTGCCAATCAGTTTGCAATCCTACTCTCAAGTTAATCTCATATATTTGCTTGTATTTTGTTCTGGGCGTGAACTTTCTACAAGTCAATGAGATTTTATTTATAAATGAGATTTTATTTATAAAGTGCTTAGCTCAGTGCTAAGCACATACACATAGTAGGTAGTCTATAAATGTTTCTTTCCTGCCTTCTTAAGCTGAAAGGAAAAGGAAGCTTCAGGGTTTCCCAGACTGATTAAAAACTATTCTTGGATATTTTTCTGCCCCTAAGAATTAGCATGAGCTATGAAAGCCATCACTGTGCTAACAGCCCAGCATGTGTGGCAGCAGCAGAGCTAGATGGGACTTACTTGTCACCATCCAGTGTAGGGGCTGCTGTGAAAAGTCTTTTGGAATTGCTAATGGGAAGGAAATGGTTTCATTAGAAGAAATCAACAATAGATCTCTGTCAGTAGAGGACAGAACACTTCTTTAAGTCTCATCTCTGTTATGGATGCCCAAAGGCTGTCACCAGGCATCCTTCTCTCTGGCCCAGAAGTCAGAAGTCAGCTCAGCTAGTACAAATCTGATAGGCAGTGTCAGACTGGAGCTGACCACCACATTCATCTTGCTTGCTTCTCTAATTCTGCTGCAGACTTTGTATGGTTCCTTGACCAAATACCCCCGATTTCTGCTCCTTCCTTTACCCCATGAAGAATACTTGATGAAGTAAGTAGAAGAAATGCCTGGGACCAAAGACCCTAGGCACAGTGACTGCATTGCTCCTCTGAGCCTCGGCTGGTCTTTCTGCTGAACTCCCTCCATTTGCTTTCATGGCACTCTTTGACCACTGTGTAGGGTATCTACCTTTCCTAAATATCCAGAGAGAAGTGCTAGTGCAGTCACCTATTACTTGTTTTCACTGTTGTTGGTGAAATAGGCCCAGGGAATCCTTCCCTACCTCAGCAAATGGCACAATGTATGTGTGCCTGCTTTCACCTCCGTACCACACAATTCCCTATTCTCACTAATACTCTGACGCTATTTCTGGG
This sequence comes from Pseudochirops cupreus, assembly GCA_028627135.1. NCBI lineage: Eukaryota > Metazoa > Chordata > Mammalia > Diprotodontia > Pseudocheiridae > Pseudochirops > Pseudochirops cupreus. Next base: position 263,504,555 of record CM053582.1, read on the forward strand.
AGAGTTTTGGTGTAAGGCTCTTATTTTTCTTTTTTTCTTTTTTTTCCTTTTTTTTTCCCCATTAAATTTTTATTAAATTTTTTTGAGTTACATATTTTCTCCCCGTCTTTCCCC
>CM053582.1:263505168-263536295 GCA_028627135.1 Pseudochirops cupreus
ACTCTTGTTTATCAGTTCTTTCTCTGGATGTAGATAGCATCTTCCTTTATATGTCCTTTATAGTTAATTTAAGTATTTATAATAGGTAAAGTGATTTATTCACTCTATTTACAATGTGAGTCTTGTCAACCTTAATCCCATATTTCTTATTTTTCTTTTTTGTTACTCTGTGTCCAAGCCCAACTAACCTACTTACTGTTTCTCATGTATAACATTGCATCTTTCAGTTTGTCTCATGCCTGGAATGCACTCCCTCTTCAACCTAGAATCCCTAGTTTTCTCAGTTCATTGGCTCCTACTCATCCCCTAAAAAAATTATTTTATATATATTTTGTATTTACTTATCTGTGGGAGCAGGTAATAAATGCTTATTGAACTAACCATACATGTTGTTTTCTCCTAAATAGAATATAAACTCCATGAAGGCAAGAACTATTTTTTTTTTAGTCTATAATCCTAAGCACCTGGAAATTAGTAGTTAGTTGTAAACAAGAGTTTTGTTTTCCTGAAATTATTCATTTTTTCCACCCCAAATCTCCCTTTTAACTGTTTCTCTGAGTACCTATTTAGAATAACTGAATTTTTACTTTATATTACTGTCCATTAGAGAATTTCAGCATGCATTTGCAATTAATATATGCAACTTGCTTGATTACAAAGTAAATATCTATAAGTTATGAAAAAAATGGAATTTTCTGGCTTAAAATCTACTTGTATTTTTTAAATGATGCTCATGAAAAGGACCCACATATGCAAAAATATTTTAGTATAGAATTAGAAACTGAGAGGGTGCCCATCAAGTGGTACGTGGCTAAGGGTCAGGTCAATCTGCTAACTTTGGTAGAACTTAATTGTTACTTTATGGATTTGTTTCATTGGATACTGTACTTTGGCAATTTTCAACTTTGCCTACAGAAGGTAACAGGAAATTTCCTAAGGGTGCTATGCAGGTGTGAAGAAAGGAGGTGAACCTAAGGGATCTCACACTTATCCAGATCCCTTGATACTAGCATAGGTAGGGGAAGATGAAAAAGTGGGATTGGGAACATGGAAAAGCATTGGGAGGGTCAAAATGACAGTGGACACCCTTCAGGGTTAGTGTGGCCAGTGATTTTCAAGATAGTCTGGGTTTTTAAATCAGTAGCTTGATTATTTACTCCTGGAAAAAATACAACTGCCATCTAGAGTTGCTTCCAGGACTCCCACCATCCATTACTGAAGCCAAAGATTTCTTAGGCAATGAGGAACTTGGCCACATATGGTACTTGCCATAGGGTACCAGGTTCCAATGACTTCCTTAAAGTAATAATAACAACACAAATTTAAAAAGAACTTTCAAGTTTACAAAATGCTGTCTTCATAACCACCCTGTAAGAAATATTGGGCCAGTTTTGTTATCCTCATTATGTCTATGAGGGAACTGGGCACATGGCTTGCCCAGAGTCCCATAGCTTCAGAGGGTTAGAGCTGGACTGGGAGCAAGAACTCTCAGTTCTTCACTTAAGTCTCTTTCTTACTCCACCACGCTCAATAGTCAAAGCCAAAAATCATTCTTTGGGTACCTCCTTTTTGCCCCAGCTTTCAAATGCACATTTGATGGGGATTTCAATAGGAGAGAGTAAGCCTCTTTTTCATTCATTCCCTTGTTGAGAAAAATACTGTGGTACTGTGGGGAAAGAACTGGGTTCAAACTCTGACTGTGCTTGCTGCCTGTGCTATCCGAGGCAAGTCATTTCATTTCTCTAGGTCTATGTCTTCCTTTGTAAAGTGAAAAAGATAAGATCTTCAAGGTCCATTCCAGTTTGATTATGTAATAGACTCCATATCATATCAATGGACCACACTAGAGGATGCCTCCCCTCCCAATAAAAATGGTCTTTAGGGCAACATTTTCCTCCTTTTATCCTCTTAAAGCTTCACTCAGATGTTTTCTTCTTCAATCAACCAACAAACAAGCATTTATTTTCTACTGTGAGCGAGGCATTGTGCTGAGTGTTGGAAATACACATCCAAAGAATGAAATAATTGCCTCTCCAGGAACTCAGCATTTTAACAGAGGAGACAACAAATAAATGTGGGTGTGCATATGCAGAATAAATGCAAAGATAATAAATGCAAATAAATACAGTGTAGTAGTACAAGGGTTCTAGACCTGGGGTCTGTGAACTTGGGTTTTAAAAATATTAGATTTTTTTAAAGTTCAGAGACCCCAGGTTAAGAATCTTTGTGCTAGTACTTTCCCTCTCTAACTACATTGGTTCTATAATTACCTTATTTCTATGAAATTAGGTTCTTCTGTTATCCTATATATTTTATTCTGTGCATTTAAAAACGTTATTCTGAAAAAAAGAATATGGTTCACCAGACTACCAAACGCATCCACAGTACAAAAAAGGTCAAGAACTTTTAGAATAGCAGTTGGGCTTTGGGGAAGGAGGGCACAAGCCCTCCTTGGTTCTTAAGAGATTCTACTAACCAGGAATTGTTTAAAAAAATAGTTTGCGCTCATCAAGATTTCCTCAGCCTCAACTGAAGACTTAGCAGCAAAACACTTGGGCTCTGTCTCAACACATTTCTATTCTAAGACATCAACTGGGAAGCAAGAACACAACAAGAGAAGTCAATTGGCACAGAGGAGTGCCTTTTTTTTTAGGAAAAAATGTCATTTCAAATCAATCTAAAATAGCCCAGCAAGTGTTGGTTTAAATTGGGTCTCACAGCATTACAACATGGGTTACCTATATCACTCTGGTTTGCTTTCATGGATATTTGAAACTAACTTCTGAAATTCTGGAAATTTCCAGCTAAACCCCCATAAGCCCGCTTTAAAGAGCTATTTCATATCATCAAAAAATTACCAAGAATTTTGGAAGCCAATTGAGTCTCAATCCCCAGGTACTCTCTGCCACCTTTCACAGCAGAATGTCATTTGTGGTTCAGAAGCAATTCCCTTGTTTACCACCTTAGAAAAGGTATGTTTGTTCTCTCCTTTGGCCATGCTCTTCTGGTCTCATTAAACATTTACATATCTTCATGGACACTGACATAATCACTCTATCAGATTCCCTCTCTCTCTCTCTCTTTCTCTGTCTCTGTCTCTGTCTCTGTCTCTCTCTCTCTCTCTCTCTCTCTCTCACACACACACACACACACACACACACACATACACACGTTTTCTCCTATATCTTCTTACATATCCATAGCTATTTTTCCAATACCTAAACATTACTCACACGCAGATCTCTTGAATTTAGAAGTCTCCCAGATACTAGTCACTAACTTGGAGTCACAGGTAAGACATTGATATAGGAATTTTCACGTGCCACTCATTAGCTAGCTTTTATTTCTTCACATAGGGAATTGACAATACTCTAAGCCTGTGGTTTATAGAAGTGAGCAATCTGCAATAGAAAAGAGAATCATTCCACTTGATTTTCCTACATATATGAAAATATATGATCATATTTATATAGCATTTATATACGAAATATTTTTGAAGTAAGTAATGCGTTATTGTCTCTATTTTTATAATTAAGGATCCTACAAGTTGGGTGCCTTGCTTAGGGTCACATACCTAATAAGTGGTGGAGCCAATATTCAAAACTGGGTCTTCTGACAGCTCCTTCATTTTCTACATGACACAACACGATCTCACATGGGGGACAATCTATAAGACCACAAATGTACATCTCCCAGTTCTCTTCAGAACCTACCTCAACTAATTTTGGCCACTTAAGAGATGTGGGTCTGTTAATGATTTACCTGAATAGCTTATAAATCCAGAAGTGAAGACAGAGTTGATCAACGTTTTAGGAAGAAGTAGGTGGAAAATATGAAGTAGGTGTGGGACTTCTTGTGCTATGACTACTATTATCCTTTGTCATTTTCATTAATTTCTTGTCCCATCTGGAACCAAAATATCTGAGCACACTGGGACAGAAGCAGGAAGTAGACGTAGAAGGGCAAAAAAGAGCGAGTGAGCCTAGGATCTTTTCCCCATATTTACTCCAACAGTACAACAATGACAAAGGGTGACAACTCTAAGCTATTTCTCCAGGAAAGTCTTCTTTGGAAGTTAAAAGCTTTCAGACTTTGCCTCACAGTGGATTCATTGTATTTACAAATTATCAAATGATCTACAGATGAAGAAGTATTGAAAACTACTGTTCTAGATTAGCATTTAAGTTCCAAATTACAAAGATATACCACAGCCCTACCACTCCTGCGCCATGAAACTCCCTCCCACTCCCCTGAATATCTGGGTCCAAATCCTGGCTCTTCCAATTACAGTACGACCTTGAACAAAACACCTAATCTCTCCGGGCCTCAATTTTCTGTAACATAAGGAGGGTGGATTAGACTATTGCTAAGGTCCTTCCCACTTCTAAATTTTATGGTCCTATGACTCTCCATTTTTAAGAAAAGCATTCTTCCACTATATTTATTCACCCTTATATGCAACACATATTATATATTTTAAGTCAATGGGCAAAATCAGTTTATGTCAGTAAAGTCACTGTCTGGTTCTTCCTATCATTCATTTTTTTAGTTGGATGGCACTGAAAGTTTAGTAGATGTCTTCTAACTTTATTGGGAGTCCTAAGTCATTACTGGGAATATCTAAGAGCTGTGACTCAAACAGAGCTTAGAAAGTACCTGTTTGATCATAATGAGCCAAGGCAGAAAACACAAAGTTTCAGAAAATACTGAAAGGAAAATTAATCCTCCCAAGACTCATGCCCAAGAACATAGCAGTAATAGGGCACAGGGGCAAACTCATTAAATCCACAAAAATGACAATTCTAATGTGATTGGCTCTCCAAGATTCCCAGATATCACCAACAGAGAGCAAGGTCTAGGTGAACACTGAGGAAGAAGTTCAAACTGGTTCCTGATAATGCTGTTTCTATTAGTCCTGAATGAACTATAGACCTGAAACAATTACTGAAGTGAGCTAGCAATTTGTTCCTCACTTACTAAATTAATGCACCAAACCATCTTTAAAAAAAAAAGTTAAATAAGACACTGTCTTCCTGTTTCATGCAGCCATGTATGGGGGGGGGGGTAAATAAAAGAGAGGGTATAGCCTGCTGGATAGAGAATTGGCTGTGGAACCAGGAAGACCTGTGTTCAGGTCTTACCTTTCACATTTATTGCCTGTGTAATCCTGGGCAAGTAGGTCATCTCACCTCTCAGTGGCATGAATCTAGTCATACTGAATTAGAAAGTCACACATTAACATTATTTATATTCTAATGGACTTTTATATATTTTGGCAAACATTTTACAATTACATTTTAATCTGGTTCAGGTCACACTTCAAAGTTTTGTCCTTCATATATGGCCACTTGCTATGAGTTTTACACCACTGAATACTGGTAACTTTCTAAGAATATAAATTGCAGAGGTGTTTGCCTTCATTGGTAGATGGAATCACTTCACTAGGGAGGAGTTCACTGTATCAGTGAAATCACTCTCCAGCTTTAAAAAACAAAAAACAAAAAGTCAAAGGGAATTAACAAAAACATTATCACCCCAAAATAAGCTTTAAAATCACCTCTAAAATAAGCTCTAACTTGGCCCTTACTTAGCACATTCCACCTTGTGCTATGTTGAGCATCTTTTAATAGACCTACTCTGACTCCCTTACTAGGTTATCAGCCCATTAAGCTGAAGGGTCATGTCTTATGTTGTTGCATTATCAGTCTCTAGCACAGTACTGTGTGCATAATGGACCTTGAGTAAATGTGTTGATGAAGAAAATATCTTTATCTGTCTTTTGTTGTTCTTCAGTTAGTTCAGTTGTATCTGACTCTGTGACCCTATTTGGGGGTTTTCTTAGCAGAGATACAAAAGTTTCCCATTTCCTTCTCCAGTTCAATTTACAAATGAGGAAACTGAGGCCAAAAGTTAAGTGACTTACACAGGATCACTGATTCCAGGCCCAGTGTCATCTAGAAGGGTTTAATAATACAGCTCTAGAGCAGATGTTGGGTTTGCTGGACACTTCAAGCTCCTTTCTGGTCTGATTATCATCACCCTAACATTAAAATAAACTCTACAATCCCAGTCCAAAATCTGCCCATGTAAATTACAGGTCATAAGTGATCACGAAATATGTAATGGCATTGAAAGACTTAAAGCTTCTTATTGGAACAACAATCAACTGTAACTTCAGAGGCCCAAGAGGGAAGCCTACCTCCCACCAGAGAGATGAGGAACTACAGGTGCAGAGTGAGGCACGTCTTATTAGACATGCCAAACGTGTTCATTTGTTCTCTGTTACATGGGAGGGTTTTACTGGGGGGATGTGGTTGTTGAGAAGTATCAGTGTAAAAAGGGGCATCCAGGAGACATTTTTTTGAAATGAAATACAAGTAGTAGTTTGGAGGAAGGTAGATTGACCAAGGGAATTCAAGAGCTGATTTCCAGCAAGGTGATGCACTATATAACAAGAGGACTCTAGTCAGGAAGACCTGAATTCAAATTCAGCTTCAGACACCCTCTACACCTGAAGTGAAATCCAGCCTCAGATGCCTCCTAGCTGTGTGACCCCAGTCAAGTTATATAACCTCTGTCTACCTCAGTTTCCTCAGCTGTAAAGTGGGGCTAATAACAGCATCTACCTCCCATTGTTGGTGTGAGGATCAAACCAGATATTTGTAAAGTGTCTAAACACAATGCCAGGCACATTGTAAATACTTAAATGCTTGATTCCTTCCCTTCCTCTAGTGATTACAGGATAAGTTACTGGCAAAACCAGTGGGAAGTAGACCTGCTCTAGTCATAGACACTACTAAATCCTGCTGAGATGCCACAATTCAATGACAGGGTGGTGCAGTAAGTAGAGCACTGGTCCTTGAATCAGGAGGACCTGAGTTCAAATCTGACTTCAGACACTTAGCACTTGCTAGCTGTGTGACCTTGGGCAAGTCACTTAACCCCAATTGCGCTGCCTTCCCCCCTTGAAAAAAAAAAGACAATTCAAAGACAGGGGCCACTTTAAATGCCTCTAGATTGTAGAGGCTAGATCAAAAGCTCCCTCAGCCTCCAGGAGCTCAGAGATATGAGACAGTTACATTCTCCCTTCCCTCTCCCCATTTCTCTCCTCACATAAGAATTCTCTTGACCATGAACCCCAGGAAGCCAGTGGCCCCTGAGCCCACTCTTCTGCTACTGCCACCAGTGCTCTAATTTAAGAAGGAAGTGACTACCACATAGAAAGCAGCAGGTAACTTTCTCCTTCCTTCCCCAATCCAATTCCCATCTCCCAAACTGTGCAAGTGATTTAAAGGCACAACTAGCTTATGTCCCAGAACAGGATCAACACTCATTTCTCCACTTTTGAAAGGAGAAACTAGATCCAGGAGAATGCCTAGTTACTATGGAGACAGACACTCAGGAAAAAGTAACATGGAGAGAGAGAAACAGAGACAGAGAATTGTTTCAAATCCCATAAATAAGTAGGGGAATGCTTGTATGACCCTAGTCAATCCCACAGACTGGATTTTACCCTTCTTTCCTATGATTTTACAGTTGGATGCTTTTGGCTTTTAGACTTTAGAGAGGGCAAAATTTTTACAAGAAATGTAAGACGTCTTCGGCTACATGAAGGTCATTTCTGCACTCTATTTTTTGTAGTGAAAACAGTCTTTGTGAGGAAGATTGGCATGTATATCAATAGGATTGACTATTTCCATTGATACAGTATGCATAAATTTGTCCTTCTTTTCTGATATTAAAGGAGGCTAGTTGCTTTCTGTGTGCCCAACAATGGTTCAGGAAGTAATTTCCATCAACGTCCTACTCTAATGTCTTACTGTAAAACAGATGTGACCCTGGGTTCTAGAACACTATGTCAACGGAATAGAAGAAGGTGTGACAGCTTTCTATCAGGCCCCTCCTAGATCCAGGCAAGCCTAAGACATGTCCAGCTTCTATGCTCTATAGTCATAAGTTTTTTAATGGAAATTCATGAAAAAGGACACACACAAAAAGGGGAAGAGACAGAATTTGAATTTTTTTAATTCAAATTCAACTCATCCTTTTCTGTGCAAATGACCTAATTGCTAAAGAAAATTCAGCTTTCATGCATCATCTCAATCTGTATTACACACAATGAGATTATTCAAATGTTCTTGTATAACAGATTAACTGTAATATTTCTTTAACTGCAATACTTCTTAAATTTAAGGTTTCCTTTGAACTTGAAACTATCCTTTTCCCACACTCCTGGTAAAAAAAAAAAAACCCCTTCTTTCTTCTTTTCATCCTCTGGGGACTGACAAAACTGGAAAATTTCAAATAGAAATGCAGTGACAGACTGTTTTGTCTGAAAAAAGTCTGAGGCCTTGTTCTTTGTCTCTAGATTAGAATACATTTTTCCTTAACATAGAGAATGGCTTCTCTGCCCTCATTATTCAAGAACATAGCTCCTGCAATCCCCTTTTTAAAAAACGCTGTCTCCTACAGGAAGCAAGCCAGGATTCAACGGCAAGACTTCCAGCAAGAAGGCATAAAGAGATATTTCATCTTGGCCCAATACCCGCCCCCCCCCCCACCTCAATATAAGAACTACACTGAATAAAGCAATAAAAACAGCAACAACAAGATGAAATCTCATCAACCTTCTACAAGTAAATTCCTACAGAAAACGAAAAGAAAAGAAATAAGAGAAGGCTGCATCACCAGCTCTTGGCTACTAATTCTTTCCTGTGCTCTCTGCTGACCACCCCAAGTGCTGACCCTAAGCTCTGAGCTCCACATAGCTAGGGTATCATCTGTCATTGCTTCTCAGTCTCCCCTCGTCATGATCCAGCCTGATTCTACCACCCCTTAATAGAGGAAGGTCCTTGAATTCACCTAGACCCAGTGGTCTGGATGGAAGAGAAGCCCTTAAGTGCTGGTTTTGCTCCAATATTACCTAGTACAAAAGGGAACTGGGATCTGGGAAGGAGGCCAAGTGAAAGGATAAGATAAGCCTCAAAGAGCTAGAAAGGCATATTTTTTAAAGGGGCACTATATTTGGGTAGGGGAGTAAGGAAAGAGAATTCTGGCAAGATATCTGAACAAAAAGGTCACAAGAGCTATAACCAACGGCCTCTGAGACCAGATTCAATGTCCTTTCCGCTGTATGACATCGCTTCCCTCAGTAAAGGATTTAAAGTAAATGACTGAGAAACTCTGGGGAAAAAAAGAACAGCAGATTTGGAACTCAATTTAGTAATTGCCCTTTTCTCCATGGTACACAAAATTAAACAGATCATAATATAATTTTTTTAATTCAAAAGAAAACATTTAAAAGTTATAAAATGATTGACAATAACAGTTAGGTTTGCAATTTACAAATTGCTTTCTTCACAAAAAAAAATCCCATGAGATATATGGAACAGATATTATTATCCTCGTTTGACATTTTGCTTTATTCTCCAGTATTTGGGGACAATCATACTACCAGGACAGGCCTGGATTGAAAGTGATATACATTTTATATCCAAAAATCTACCCTTAAGAAAATGGAGCAATCTTAAGGGACAATGCAGGGATTTTTTTTTCTTCCTAATGGGTTCTGTAATCATATATCAGAGTGATTCATCTACCCTCTTCTAACTCTCCTCCGTCAGTCTCAGAGACAATCATTCAGTAAGGCAGAATAGGAACAAAATGTTCACTCATATACTGCAGATTAATCTCTCACCCCTCTTTTCCTACCTGTTTGACCTTAGGAAAATTATTTAACCTCTCTGAGCCTCGGCCTCCTTATCTATAAAAGGAGGTTGGATTAATTGACCTGTGAGGTGCCTCTAGTTCTAAATTTATGATCCTGCTGAATTATACATTATGAATCAGGAAAACATTTGGTAATCATTCTAGTCTAGTGGATGAGATGGAGGGATGTGGACTAAAGAAAAGTAGAATTAGGTCAATTCAGAATTGGCTGGATGATTTGACCTAAAGACTATCATTAATAGGTTGAGGGAAGCTTGGAAAGAGATTTCTAGTGGAGTGACCCAGTAATGTGTGTGTGTGTGTGTGTGTGTGTGTGTGTGTGTATTCAACATTTAAACCAATGGCTTGAGGATAAAGGCACAGGTGACATATTCATCAAATTTACTAATGATACAAAAATGGGTAGGGAGATGACTAATATTTGGATGGTAGTTATGATCCAGAGAGAGCTCAAAAATCTTGAGTAATAGGTTGAATATGAGAAGTCATTCTCATATTCTCAACTTAAATGATATAATTATACATATACTTGGGTTTAAAAAAGCACCACCACAAATACAAGATGCCATATTATGGCTAGACAACAGCTGATCATGAAAAGATATGAGGGACTGAAGCAATTAAAAGCTCAATTTGATCTTAGACTGCACCAAGGGAGATATAGCATCCAAGAAATGAGAATGCTGTCTTCTCACCCCAATCAAACTAAATTTGGACTACAGGCAGTTCTGCTATAACGGAACATATATATTGAGCTGTAAGTAAACACAATAATAATAATAAACACAATAAAAAATATATACACTGAGCTGTGCAAAATTTTGCAATAAAAACCAAAGAACTTAAGGGAAAGATGGGGTTAGAAGTATGTCACCTAATATATCAATTGAATTGGAACAAATTCATGTTCTTGAAAAATGCCTTATAACAGAACTGACTGCTCTTTGTTCAATTCAATTCAATTTCATTCAATTCCAGGAATCGTATTTTAGAAAGAATATAGAAAATCTGATGGCTAACTAAAATAGTAAAGGACTATACTGTACTGTACTGTATGAGGACAGTTTTAAGGAAATGCAGTGCTTTGAAGAAGAGAAGACTTGGAAAAACATGATGTTTGCCTTCAAGGATTTGAAGGACCACCATGAGCAAAAGGGATTGATCACTCTTGTTCTGCTTTGTACCAAAGGGCAGCACTAAGGATAACGGGTAGAATATCAAGAGGTAGATTATATCTGAAAATAAAGCAAAACTTCCTATCAAATCAGATTATTCAGGAGTAGAATAAGTTGCCCTGGATCTCCTCACTGTGCCTTCAAGCAAAAGCTGGATATGAACTGGTGTGGGATGCTGTAGGGAGGATCCTTGGTCAAGAACAGATTGGACTAGGGTGACCTTTGAGGTCTTTTTCAATACAGAAACTCTATAATTAGTCTTCTAGTGCACCATGGACACAGGAGGAAAAGAATAAATTAGAGTGGTAGGGAGTAAGACATTTAGTCAATTAATACTAGTGGGGGAAAGTTTGACTGACAAACTTTCTAGAGAGTGAGAAGGGACCATAAGACTATGTAATGTATTTCATAAATCAGCCCCACAATCATTATCCTCTTATACTTAGCCTGCTACTTCTGAGAAAATCAAGAAAAATGCAAGAAGGCAACTCTCGAACTAGCTCTCAAGGAGAAATCCCAGCTGAATCAAAGTCCAAACCCTAATGAGCTGGTGGTGGAGAAAGAATCTGCTTCAGGGTCCCTCAATCCGTACTGTCTATTCCAGTTGGCAATCAGTGTTTCTCATGGAGAGAAGAGAAGGAGGAAATGGAACACATACTCTTTCAACAAGTTTCCTAATTGTCTCAGAGCCTGTTTCTTCTTCTGTAACAATACAAATACAGGGGGCAGCTGGTTGGCACAGTGAATAGAGCACCCTGGAGTCAGGAGGACCTGAGTTCAAATCTGGCCTCAGACACTTAAGACTTACTAGCCGTGTGACCTTGGGCAAGTCACTTAACCCCAATTGCCCTGCCCTCCCCCCTTCAAAAGCAAACAAAACAAAAAAAACCCAACATAAACACAAACAATAATAATAATCAAAATAATAATTTTTATAATACTTTATGGTTCACAAAGTAATTTACACATATTATCTCATCTGTAAAAGGCCAGGGTAGGACTTAATGATGCCTAGGACCCTTCTAGTTCTATTAATCTTTGACTCTACAAAACGAACTTAATTGGTTTCATTAATTCAATTGGCATAAAGCTGGTATTAATGAGCTTAAAAATAACCACATGAGCCACTTAGCTTTGCTCTCTCCACAACCACACCCGGAATTCAACTAGTTATAGCTCAGAAATGCATGCTGATGCTCACGAGTAGTTGGCATCTTGTTTACATGTGAAGGACAGGACATTAACTACTTTTACTGTGTTGTGGCCAGATAGTATGCCCAGCTGCTGGCCTTCATCTTTGTGGCAGGCCCACAAAAGAAGAGTAGGAGTATTGGGGAAGAAATCAGGGAGTAGAAATGCTTTCAAAAGCATATATCTGTAAGATCAAGTGAGGAAGAATAGTGACCCGCCCCCTTCTTGGTACCACGAGAAGTGTAGCTCATTGGATGAAACAGGTGTGCCCTTGGAAGTTTGTGGGCAAGTCAAATTATTGCAAGAAAAGTCATTTTATGTTCAGTGATAGAACTGGATATTAAAACGACTTCTATAGTAAATCCTCTTGTAAAGCAGAGGACCCTTTTCTAAAGCAGTCATTCCCTAATTTATCAGTTATATAAATACAGATTTCCCTAAAACATGACTTGTTCAAAGAAAAAGTAATTAACCTAGGAATCATTTTCCTCCCCTTTCTCCATATAATTTTCACCCTTGATGCACACACAGAAAATTTAAATTTGGAATTATTGGAATAGAAGAGATACAATTTTTAGTTCCTAAAAATCATACCTACACAGCACCTCCATGATCCACAAGGTTGGGAGTCTGGTGAGGAATACTTCAATAGCCTGTTGCTTCACCCACTATTTTCACATTGTAACAAACAAAACAGGAGTAGGAGAGTGGTGAGAGGGGTCCATCATGGAGAAAAACTCAAGATTGAAGAGAAATTCTCATAGCAGATACAGTACTAAGCCTGGAGTCAGGAAGACCTGAGTTCAAACCCAGGCTTACATACTTCCTGTGTTACCCTGGGCAAGTCACTTAAGCTCTGTCTCCCTCAGTTTCCTTAACTGTAAAATGGGGTTAATAATAGTTCCTATCTCCCAGGGTTGTTGTGAAATTCAAATGAAAGAATATTTGTAAAGCACTTAGCACAGTGCCTGGCATGTGGTAGATGCTTAATAAATGCTTCTTTCCTTCCTTCACTTCCCTTTATAGAATAAAACAATCCAACATTGTAAAGTATTATTTAACTCTGATAAACAGCCCACTGCCACAGAAGAAAGAAATAGAACCAAGCTAACATGCCCCAAAGTGAGCTGTGATAGGCAGTGTGGTACAGTGGAAAGAATACTAGATTTGGAGCCAAAGAACTGGGATTTAAAAGTGGACTCAACCACTTACTACCTGGGGGCAGCTAGGGGGTGCAGTGAATACAGCACTGGCCCTGGAGTCAGGAGGACCTGAGTTCAAATCTAGCCTCAGATACTTAACATTTACTAACCATGTGACCTTGAGCAAGTCACTTGACCCCGATTGCCCTGCCTTCCCCCCTCCAAAAAGCAATATATATATATAAAATTTTCTTTTGTATCCCCAGTGCTTACTGCAGTGACTGGCACTTGACAAATGCTTGATGATTGATATACTGAAGGGCTAATTGAATGATAATATATATCATCCAATGCCCCTTCTAGCTCTAAAGTCACAAACATATGAATACCTGAATTTCATGCATGAGTTACTAATAAAGGCAAAGCAATCTCTTAGGGCTAGAGGTTGGCAACCAAATGCTCAAAGACATCTCAGAAGCCCAGTAATCAAAGAGTCTTAAGCTACCCAGAAATTTAAAATATAGCAAATCTTAAAATAAGGGTGCTTAGGCACAATTAACACATTGGGCTAAGACAAGAAGGAAGTGGTTCAGCCTGTAATTGAACATAATTACTAGTATCCTCTAATTGGTTGGGGAAATAGGATTCTCTCAGTTGACAGGCTATAATTCTAATGCATAAGAGAGAATGCTGAAGCCCTAACTGACCTCAGCCTGTGGATCCTCAGCATACACATAGTTTAATGGCCAAATTAATTCTGCAATTAGTTCTGAGATGACTCAAAGGAGCTTTCAGCACTTAGCTTAGAATTATAAAGTGCTAAAACTAGAAGAGACCTCAGAGATCATGTACTCCAATATGCTCATTAACAGATTAGAAACATGGACCCAAAGAGATGAAGTGACTGGGATAGGATCACACAGTCAGTAAGAGATCTGGGAATAGAGTCTAGATTTCTATCTCCTGCTCCAGGGCTTTTTCTACCACTTGCTGTTCATATATGTAGAAGGGACATGAATGGAGCATGCTCAAATATGCCCTTCATGGTTCCAGTTGGCCAACTTTGGGGTCCTGCTTCCTGCCAAGCATGATTCGGGGACTCACAATGGGAAGTGAAAGAGTCCCCTATTTAGATGAAATACAGGAGCTGAGGAGTCCTTAGATATACAAAAAGAGGTACTGAAACATCTGCCTTTTCCTTTTCCTTGGCTGAAAAATGTAGGAAATAGTCCAACCTGTATCTCAAGAGTCACATGAGAGAAAGGGCAAGTACCCTGTTTCCTGACTTGGCCTCCATGCATCCTTGAGTACATGACCACTTCAGTCCCTTGTATATTTGTCCTGATATCAGGTGAAGGAATATCCCATGGTGAATATGCCTAGCACAAGCAGAAATCCTGTGAGTACCAAATATTGTGAAGGTCCCAGGAAGTCTGAGAATGCTAAAGATTTGATGAGCCTAAAATGGCAGTAGCTGATGGTAGGGCAAGGTCTGTATCAAAGGGGCCAGCCACTGGAAAGAGAATTGGCTCAGCCTATCCCTAGAGATGATCAGGCAAGGCCAAGGCAAGGTAAAATGTAAGATGTCCTGATGAGATTTAACTCCCAGCCTCCCAACAGACTTAACAGTAGTTCTAAGTTGGGTTACTGAGGTTTGTTTAAATTGTTCTGTTCATATGTGTTATGATTCCCTCTATATTTAGCATTTCTTTCTGTGTTAGAATGAACTACTTATTCCATACTTAATTCATAGTGAACAATCAATGTGGCTTTCAATCTTCTTCCTTTCCTTCTTCCTTTCCTTTTTCCTTTCCTCCTTCCTTCCTTTCTTCTCTCCTTCCTCCCTTTCTTTTTTTGGAGGACTGAAGCCCTAGACTTGAGTCATAAGAAAATTATCCCCAGAAATAGAAATCAAGCTTTCCCAGGACTGAACCTAATCCACAAAACATGATAGCTGGGTACAAAACAGGGAGAGACAAGTAGACCCAACCCCTGTAAATCCCAGCTACAGTGTATCAAGGCTAGATATACATAATGCTTTACAACCGTGGACATTGCATAGAGTTGGAAATGCTTAAAACCAATCTTTTTCCCCCTCTTCAAGTGAAGAATTCACAGTTCTGTCTAAGAAAGGGGAAGGGATCTTCAAGACCTAAAGCCCAAAACTGTTGGTATCTTCCCAGTTAGTGGCAAAGACAAAAATGTGTTAGAGTAATTAAGAAAGGGAGAGGCCACTTCTGACTATGATGGTCAGAAAAGGATTCCCCAAAGAGATGTCATTTGAGCTGGAAAAGTAACATGGATAGAATTTGGTAGAAGGGGGAGCAAATCGATTTCCAAAGGGGAAAGGGCAATGGAAAAAAGCTTATACTGAGAACAGTGACTAAGGTGACTTGGCTGGAGTGGAATGTTCTTAAAGGGGAGCCATGAGAGAAAGACCTGGAAAGGTACCTTGTAATTGGTCTTCAATGATGGGCAAAGGGATTTCAGCTTTCACCTATAAGCAACAGAAAGCCAGTAAAGCTTTCTGATAAGGGAATTGGCATCATTTTCTTCCTTATTTTAAGATTACTCTGGTGGAAGGTATTTGGGTTTGGATGAGAAGAAACTAGAGCAGTTTCCTAACTGAAGATCCAGAGATCCCCTGGGGTGTCCATGGATAGATTCCAAAGGGTCCATGAACTTTGATAAGAAAGAAAGAATGCATCTATATTTCCACTAACCCCTAACTGTAATTAAGCATTTCTTACTATTATACATGCAAATAATAAACCATGGTAGTATGAGGTTTCACAAGCCTGCCAAAGGGGTCCATAACATAAGAAAGGTTAAGAACTTCTTGGACTAGAGTGAGGCAGGTAAGTTAAACTGCTCTTAGAGTAGTGTAAGTATGACATGTAAGAGTCTAAACTAGTATGGAGGCAGCAAGACTGGGAAGGAACTAATTGAGAGATTTGAAAAACTTAAGATCTTGTTAAATGACTAGATGTTAAAGGGAAGGGAAGAGTCCAAAATGATTCTGAAAGCTGTGGTATCATTGATATAAATGACGATGTCATGGAGAGAAGCCTGTTTGGAGAAAAAAAGTGAGTTTGCTTCTGAAAGTGGGCAAGTCTAAGGCAGAGGTGTCAAATCCCCTACCTGACCATATGCATTCCATCCCACTCCAGAATGCTGACTGAACCAGACTGAAATATAACTCAGAAATAATAAATAAAAATACAATAAAATGTAGATGTCACATTTTAAAACTATGGCAATATGCAACCCCACAAGGATCCTCATTTATGGATTAGGGACCCCCATTTCTATTTTGAGTTTGATACCACTGATCTAAAGGATAGCAGACACTGACATTTAGGGAAAAGTACACTATTCTTACGAAAACACAAATTTTGCCGGCTGGGGAACTCCATAGGTGTGCTATATGCCTTCCACCAACACAAATCAATAATTCCTAGAGAGTCTTTCGAGGGATACAGAGGCTGACTTGCCCAGGATCACACAGTTAAGAGTATCAGAGACAAGATTTAAACCAAGATCTTCCCGATTCAAAGTCCTTCATTCTACCCATTACATGAAGCTCCCTCTCCTCTGTAATTAGAAACCTTAGCTAAGACAAAATTTCATCCTGGGCATCTCAAGAGAGATTATGGAATTAATGGGAGATGAACACAAAACATCCGGAAGTGAGTAAATACCAAAAATCCTCTATCATGAGTCAATAAAAAATTATTTGGGCTTAAAGCCTGGGGCCATTCTCCAGTCTGAGTCTCACATATCTAATATTGAGAGAAAATAAGCCTTAGACTACTTATCAGAGGCTAGATCACAAATAATAGCAACAATTTTCACATACGTAACGTGAAATAATGCTTTAAAGTTTACAAAATGTTTTCCTCATAGCACCACCACTAAGTAGTGAAGGTATTATTATTTCTACTTTATAAATAAAGAATCTGAGACCCAAATAGAATGATTTGTCAAGGGTGAAAGTGGCAGCTGAGGCAGAATGAGGCTAAGGGAACCAAGGCTTTTCCCAGATTTCTGAAATTGAGAAGGACATGCTTCTTCTTTTGGTGGTCCAGCAACATTCCTTTCTGCTGTTTTCTGTGCTTTATGGTCTCACTGGCCCTGTACCACAACACCTTATGTTATTCTCACTACAGCTAAGTGTTCAGGAAGATGAACAAATCAGCATGAGATGGTAAAAAGAGCACCAGACTCCTAATTATGGAGTTCTGAATTTTAGTCTCAGCTCCACCAACAAATAAGTGTGTGATCTTGGATAAGTAAGATCAGTTCTCTGGATCACGGAGAATCCCTCATCTTTAAAATGAGGGGGGTAGACTAGATGATCTCCTAGATTCCTTTCAGCTATATTATTATATGATGCTATAACTTGGGCAAGACTTAACACAAATGAATGGCTCAGGGATGGCAGACATTCCAGTGTCAAGTAGGAGAGGAATGTTATTATTGTTACTATTATTGTTGTTCAGTCATGTCTGACTCTTCATGACCCTGGATGGGATTTTCTTGGCAAAGATCCTGGAGTAGTTTGCCATTCCCTCCTCCAGTGGAGTAAGGCAAACAGAGGTTAAGTGATTTTTGCCCAGGGATACACAGATAGGGAGTGTCAGAGGCTGATTTGGACTCGGGTCTCCTTGACGCTAGGCCCAACACTCTATCCATTGAGCCATCTACTAGCTGTCTCTTACTACTATTAGCATTTATAATAATAGCTACCATTTCTGTGCCATTTGAAGGTTTGCAAAGCGATGACTACTTGTTACCTCATCTATTTTAGTGGGGGCTTACACAGCCCCTCATGGCACACTGCATAGGGTGCCCTGGAACTCCGCTTGAAGCTACTCCTGGACTCATTATATTTAGTATCAGTGTTATGAGAAGAAAACTCTCTGCAGGGAAAGCTTTCTCTCTCAGCCCAATAAGAATGCCAGAAGCTATGAAGCTGCTGCACTAATAGCGATCCAGATAATTCATTTGAGTGGGAAAGATGTACTGAATAGCCCATTAATCTACTTTCCAGGGATTTGTGCTGAAGATTATGGTGCATCAGTTACTTAGCTCTTCTATGTGTATTTCTATATCAAAATGATGGAATGAAGATTATACCACAAGTGTTCAATCTTTGAGTAATTGAGCCCCTTCTATAGGATTAACACCACGCTTTTGGAGAAGGGAGGCTAAGAAGATAAAATGGGGGGAGGAGGAGCACATAAATCTAAGACGTGCCCCACTCCCGCAAGTCTGTAGTCTATTTCGGGAGACAAGTCCAACATAAGAAATAATGAAACAAGGTGCTAAATTGTGGAGTACATCAGGTTTTAAGTGCTTTTTGCATATAAGAGAAGAAAGAGCTCCTATAAGGTTGGAGGAGTCTAGGAACATTTAATGTAAGAGGTAGATCTTGACCAATAGGTGCGTGACTGAGCAGGTTACTTGGCCTCTCTCATCTGTAGAACAAAGGAGCCATACATGATGGTTCCTAAAGTCTATTTCAGTTCCAAATCTATAATTCTATGATTTGACTCTTGGGCTACAGAAATTCCGAACACTTGGCTATCTCCCACATTTCAACTGTTTAGTTAGCATCCACAGCCTAAGATGCCCTTCACTCTGGATAATTTTGTTTTTTTAACATTATCAATATTTCCAAATGTAGCCACTCTCCCAATGAAACTTTCCCTCCCTTTTAACTAAGAAAAACAGTTAAGTAAAACCAAACCATCCACATGCATCTTCAATTTATGACTTCATGAAATATATAAAGGTTAAAGAAATTCCAAAGGTAATAATTTGAAAACCAAAGTCAAGAAACCATCCTAATAATACTAAGTCAACATGATGTCAACATTCTTCTGCATAAGCCTGGTGTAGAAACCAAGGCCACAGAGCCATCCCCACAGGCTTCATCAGAACCCTAGTTAGGAATTCTTTCACTTGAATAGAGTTTGACAGTGGCACAAAGACCAGTTGGGAGTGAAGGTTTAGTAGCAACAGTGTAACAGAAGAAAATCTCCCTGCAGGATGACCTATACCAGCAATACACAGCCATGCCTCCAAAGAGACTGGGAGGGGAAGGTGGACCTAAGGAGAGGGGCAATCACAGTAACAGGATTGGGAGTGGGGGAGGTGGGGGGGGGCGGAGTGAGGTGAGGGGTATGGAAAAGAAGGTAAATTTGTGCCACCAATGCTCAGTTTGGAGAGGGGAAAGCAATCGCTGAGGAGTACAAGTCAGGGGGAGTATCAAAGGAGCAAGCATCTGCCTAAGCTCTGGAACAAGGCTCCAGTGGCCTTGACCCAGTTACTATACTACAACCATCCCATTTTATCTCAGAAGATGACATTCCTTCATCAAAGTCTCACTTAAAGAAATGGTATAAGAAAACACAGTTCCTTACTGCAAGAATTCTAAGGTCTCTCTACAAAATCCTCCCCCCTTCAGAACATACTAGAACATACTTGACCTGTATTTCCTAAGCCAGAAGAGAAATAAATAGTGGCTACTGCTGAGAAGTGAGGAAAAGAAGAGAAGAAAAACCTTGTGGACGATGGCTTTGCCCAAGTACTAGGAAAGCAACTGAAATAAAACCAACCAACACATAGTCCTTTTGTTGAGCTGCAAAGTATTTCTCCCGAAAAGTGACTTTATCATGAAACAAAATCAAGTAGTAGTAGTGGTGGTGGTAGCTGCTGCTGCTGTTGCTACTGCAAGTACTACTACTACGACTACTATTACTACCATTACCACCACCACCACCACTACTACTACTACTATGACTACTATTACTACTACCACTACTACTACTACTACTACTACTATTGCTACTACGACTACTATGACTGCTACAACTACTATGACTACTACTACTACTACTACTACTACGACTACTACTACTACTACCACCACCACTGCTACCCCCACTATTCCCAAACACAAAAGCTTACATTTGCAATATGCTTTATGGTTCACCAAATACCTTACAGGTATCACATGGCTGAATGAAGTCTGTTATCACATAAGTACTTACATATTACATCGCATTCTAACTATGTGCTTTGAGCCCAAGAGTCCCAGAAAAGGCAACAGCTGACAGTGTATATGCCCCAAACATCGGTCACAACCAAGATTTCTGACAGCATCACTTCTCCAGCACAAGAGGTACTTGAGATGTGTCCATTGGCCACACCCATCACCTCTGCCATCTGGGTAGGAGTAGGCACAAATTCCCCAGGCTCCCACTAAACAACTCCCACAGTAATGGATTTGTATGTTAGATTTCGGGCCATATTTGGGTCCAGGAAAGAAAAGCAAAGGAAAATTTGTTTATATATGTTTATTACTATGTAAATATTCAGAAGTCAAGGAAACAAATACATTTTGAACCTGAGGCAGCTATACACAGAGAGAAAAGAAAGGAATGCAAAGCTAAAATTAACCTCATGCTGGCACCAATCCCATTTTTAGAAAAATGCTTCCATTCTCCCATCTAATTTTACATCCACATTTGCTTCTGTTTGTACCAAGACGTGTCAGATAATGATAGGGCCAGAAACTAGACATCTGATTTCATCACTTCAAGAGGCAATGTAGAAATTGCCCTCTACTAATGCAGGTCAGTACCGTCTCTGAATTGTATAGTCTAAAAATTGCCTAGAGTATAGAGAAATTAAGTGATTTGCCCAGGGTCCTTGATGTCTGAGGCAGAATTTGAAACCAGGTTGTTCTGTCTTTAAGGCTTTCTTTTTGTTTTCTTTTTTGGAGAGGAGAAGGCAGGGCAATTAGGGTTAAGTGACTTGCACAAGGTCACACAGCTCTATTCATCTTGCCACCTAGCCGCCCTTAAGATTTGCTTTCTAATCCATGCTGGCTCTCACATATATCTTTAAATCAAAACATTGTCAAATTCTTCAAATAAATAAGTTAAAGGACAGGGGGGATGTTAACATCAAACTCAACTAACCATCCCCACACAACCTTTGAGAGTAAAGTTCTAAGGGGACTGAAATTCAAAGAAGGAATAGTGGGGTTCCAGGATATAGAATTCTATAAACCTATCAGTACTAGACACTATGAGACATGCAGAGGAAATATGACTTAGTCCTGCCCCCAAGGAGTTTACAATCAAGTTGTGAATCATGTGAAACATTGTTTCACAAATGCATGAAGTAAAGTTGGTTTCATACACAGTCTTCATTAAGTCCGTGTGTTCTTTCAAATTTTAAATATTTTAAACTTTAAATACTATGACTTGGAGCATGAAAGAAAATCTATCATTTTTCTAGTACATTTTCTTCTCACAGCTGGTAAGAACTTTCACCCTGACCACCAATATACCTGCTCATATACACATACATATATAAATTCAACATATACATATGCACAGTTCATAGAATAAAAAGACCACAGATTTAGAGCTGAAAAGGGAACTTAGAGGTTATCAGATCCAATCTACCCAACGTACAGATGAGGTCACTGAGGCCCAGAGAGATTAAATGGCTTGCCCCTGGGCAGATAGGCAGGTAGTATACAGCTTATTCAGTTAAGTTAACAATATATTTTTTTCTTCATCACAGAAGTAAGAATACATTGTATACAACTCCATAGTATACTCTCTAAAACATCAATACATTTGTTTTAAAATATCATTCACAGACTGATTCAATCACTCTACAAATAAATGAAGACGTCTGCAAGGACTTTGTGAAGGTCATGTATACTAATGTGATGATACTGGTAAAAGCTGTAACTTGAGTCATAACAGATAAGGAAGAGGGGATTGTAAAGATACTAATTGTGTAGGAAGGGCAATAAATTTTATCTAACTGAAGAGTAACAAAACTAAAATTTCATGGTGAACCTAATCTAACCACCTCACCCAAAACCACAATATTCCAGTAGCCCTTAGTTAGAATCAGTAAATAAATTCATAACATAACTCATGGATGAGAAACTCACTCAAGGTTCATCTCATGAAAGAAAGATGAGGTAATGTGAAACCACTTTAAACTTCAGTTAGAAAAGTTGGTTCAAAATATCCTATTCTATGTAAACAACAGTGACCCTTAAAAAAACGAACTAAACACCTAAAGTAACTTTTAAAAGAAGTAGCTCTCTGAAGTGGGCTGTTATAGTGTTGCTAAGAGGAATCAGTCGAGAAGTATGGACTGTGCAATCTGTGAAAGCACTTCACATGTGTTTGAGACAGAGCTTACATTTAATGTATTTTTTTAAGTGGACTTGGCAATAAGAAGCAACATCAAAGCAGTTATTTAAGAGATAACAGCTTTGGAAAAGGGAAGTGGTAGTAGCCCCAGTGAAAGCCCAAGTGACATGCAGAAGTATCTACATGCCAACAGACCTAGAGAAAGTCTCCTAGTATGTTGGGTACACTTCTTTCAGAGAATATATGGGAGAAGACATGGAAAAGAGATATATAGAATGACTTCTGTTGAAAGAATCATCCTATTCAATCATCATATTAAATTACCAATCTCAAAGTAATCCAGAATTCTTCTCTCTCCTCCACTGTCTGTGGTTCAGTTGCCAGGCCTTATGGCCCACTGCTTCTTTCCTATTCATCTCTTTCTTTCCCTCCACACATGGCCACCACTCTAGTTCAATCCCTCACCACCATCACCACCTGTCAGGTTTGTTGTAATATCTTGCTTGCTGGGATCTCAACTTATGATTTCTCTCTTCAACTTTCTCCATACAATGATTAAAATATTTTTTTTCTAAGTACCAGAAGCACTTGCTAAGGCAATAAGGATTTCACTCTACATCCTGAAAAAATTTCAATGGTCCCTAATTGCCTCTAGGATAAAATAGCAACACTTCACTTTGATACTTGAAGTCAGTCGTCACAGGACTATAGACTACATTTTTAGGTTTTTTTCCACACTGTTGTTCTTCACCTACTACATGTTCCAGCCATATTGGCCTCCTGCAATTCGCTGAATTTGACATTCCAGTTCTCACCTCCTCCATTCTCCGTAGGCCAAATGCACATTCTTCTCACCTCTGGCTCTCTCAATCCTCACTGTCCATCAAGACGGAGCTCAAAAACTCAGACATGAGCTCCTACGTGAAGCCTTTCCTCATCCCCCTCATTCTTAGTGGTCTCCTCAAATTATCTTGCACGTATTTTTCAGGCTGCCTGCATTCCCCATTAGCACAGTAAGCTCCTTGAGGACAGAAAGTGTTTTCTACTTTGTTGCTTAACACAATAAGTTTAAATAAATGTGGAGTGAATTAAAGACCTGGTGGCTTTCCATTTATGCCAAAGGATAGTTTATCTATATCCATGAGGCAACAGATTCACTGAAATACTGAAGGATTGTTTTAGAAGGGATACTAGCCGTTCTAGTATCTCATACAAAAATTTCAGCTCTAACACCAAGTCTTTTCAGAAGGTGATTAGAACTAGAAAGTAGAGATATTTAATGCCGTATATAATAGCGGCTATGGAAATCACTGAATATAGCGTTCGGTTTCCACACTAAATACTGCTACATTTGAAGAAAGTTTTAGTCAAGTAACTGAGAAACTTGCTTCTGATCAGAAAAATAGATTCACAGGTTTCCATGTGACAAAATTAGAGATGTCCTTGGGGCTATAATCTTTTTCTTTGGCTCCTCCATATGGAAGAAAAAGACTAAGAACCTGATGTTCAAAACCTGATTACTGAACAACCAATCTAAAGTCATTCTTGAGATTAGGGGAAAGGAGCAGATAAGACTCCCACTCCTAAGAGATAGCCAAATTTCAGGCCAGACTGTGATTCAAACTTGAGAGGCTCTGCCCCACCCCCAATCAGAAGCAGCACTGAGATGGATCTGACAGTTGAGGCTCTAAATTAAATTAAACGGAGTTAAGAGAGAAAAAAGACACCAGAAGCTAGGGGGGAAATGACTCCAGACTTCCAAAAGGGTTCTTGACACAAGGTAGGCCCAAGGCAGAGAATTTAGAATTGGAAGGTACCTTCAAAGTCATCAAGTTCAACCCCCTTATTTATAGATGGGAAAGTGGCAGCCCTGAAAGGTTGGGTGATTTGCCCGAAACTGCACAGCAGCAACAACTGACAGAAGTTCTTCCATCTTCAAATCCAGTATACTTTCCACTGTACCACAAATGCCTCCCTGGGGTAGAAGGGAAAGACTGGAAAGCCTGGATGTTCAGGCTGTCTATGTAAGCAAGGCACCACTCCCTACCTCATAACAGTTTAGCCTAATTGACATAATACAATTACCTTATGGGGAAGTAATCAATATTCTTGAATGTTGGATTTAACTAAACTCAACTACAAGGTGACACAATATAGGCCCTTCTTGGACTCCAGGAAAAAAGAACCGCACAGAATCTCGGAACTGGAAGCCCCCTCAGAGGCCAGGCCATGTCATCCCAAAGGACCAACCTCTGACAATGCATTTCACTTTTAGGCAACTCTATCATTAGGAAGTAGGAGATTTTTCATTCAATTGACCCCAAAGCTGCTTCTTCCAACTATTGCTTCCAGTTCTGCTTACTGGGACCAAAGAGAACAACTTTGACAGAACAAATCATATACCCTGTTAGCATTGGGGGGGCGGGGAGGGGAGGATGTTTAACTACTTGCTCTCTGAAAAGCCCAATATACTTTTATTTCTACTTTACATTGTTACGTTTTGCATTATTAGTGTTTTCTCCATCATTTTCTTAATATGAGACAATCATCAAAACAATTAAATCAAGCCCTAATTAATTTATAGCATTTCTCAGTTCAGCTCACCCTGAAAGTTTAACCCAAAGACCTGGCTCTAACACAACGCTGTCTGCCAATCTTCTCTTCTCCAGGCTGAACACCCCCAGTTCCTTTCCCCTTTCCATGCCCATCCTAGCCTCTCTATTTTGGATGCACTCCAGATGCACTCCAGTTGACCAATGTTCTTTGTTAAGTGTGGGACGCAAAACTGAACAATGGGGCAAAGTACATCAGGAGACCACCACTTGTTCACAATACTGTGCTTTATTAATGTAGTAAAAGACCACATTAGGGTTTTGGGCTTCCATGTCACACTACCGACTCATACTGAGGTTTCTGGGAAATAGTAAAAATAGCTAGAATTTACATAGAGCTTTAAGGTTCACAAAGTGATTTACATATGTTATCTCATTTGAGCCTCACCAAAATCCTGTGAAGTATGAGTTATTATTATCACCATTTTATAGATGACAAAACTGAGAGTGAGAAAAGTTAAGTTCCTTGCCCAGGGACACACAACTACTAAGTGTCTACAATAGAATTCACATGGTGACCTTCCTGACTCCAAGTCTATCACTCAATCAATCTCCTGCACTTGTGGCCTCAATGTCACATGCACTTCTAAATCCATAAGTGTGGCCTTTTGACTGAATCCAAATTTTAAATTTAATTTTAAAATTTGCATTCAGGCAAAAGGTCAAAAATTTGACTTTAAAATTTGGGATTCAGTCTAAAGGCCACACTTAAGGATTTAGAAGGCCACCTGTGGCCTGAAGGCTGCTCCTATACCTTTTCCATCTAGGGGGAAAAAAAAGTTGTTTCAGTCTTCTACTTAGGTGGCAGAAGAAAGATCACTCTGTAAGTGAAGAAAAGAAGCCAAGATGGTTATACCTCATGGCATCATACTGCATTATAGGTAGCCTCCTCTTCACCTTCCCACTTCTGTCAGATGAGTGACAAAAAACACAAGAGAGAAGCAGTCCTTCCTTCATTGGCTTTTGGAACAAATTCTTCCAAAGGCATTTTTAATCAGCCCAGAGCTATTTGGTGTCTTGATAATGTATTCAGAGCCTTATAAACATTCTAATCAAAGTCAATATGTGAAATTGAGTCAAAATAATTCAAACAAGCTATGAATATATTCATGCAGGAACTCCCTCCATCCCCTTCCCCTGATGAAACTGCAACTCTTTCACATTTCAGCAGATAGTCTTTATGAGTCGCTGAGGCAAAAAAAAAAAAAACAAAACCACCTTTTTTTTTCCTAATCAGTTTGCCTCTTGGAGATGAGCTACTCCAGCTTCAGCTAGATTGGAGCTGAGACAAGAAATACACAAAGCATTTTTCCAGCTTTAAGAACCCAAGGCTACCTCCATATCACTCCCCTCCATGACTCTAGAATGTTGACTCCTCTGTCCAGGTTAGAAAAGAAAACCAGTTGCAAAATCCCAAGAAAATCTTCCTCATTGCATTCACTACTTCAAAATAAATGGATTGTAAGTATTGGAGGAACAGAAAGGATGAAGTAAAGAAGGGTGTTTCGATAGCTTTTAACCTATCTGCAGCACTTGATACTGTTAACCACCTTCTCCTCCTGGATACTCTCTTTTTTGGATTGTCATGATATTTCTCTCTTGGTTCTCCTATTTACCTGACCATTCCTCAGTTTCCTTTGCTGGATGATCAACCATATTATGCCCTCTACATTGGGGGTGTGCCACAAAGTTTTGTTCTGAGCCCTCTTCTCTTTCCTCTCTACATTCTCTCACATCAGCTCCCATTAGTTTAAGTCAAGTACAGTGCCAGGCACTGAAAACATGCTTAATAAATATGTGTTGATCTGTAATATGCAAATGACTCCCAGATCCAACCCTAGGTTCTCTCCTGAGACCTAGACCCACATCACCATTTCAAACTGGATGTACCAAAGGCTTATCAGACTCCCCATGTTCAAAATACAACTCACTTGTCTTTCTCTTCTGAATTCCATTACTTTTGTCAAGGGCACTCACATTCTTCCAGTTAACCAAGTTCAAAACCTAATTTTATCTTTGACTCTTGTGAATTTAGTCGCTTGTACTTCCAAAGTAAACTTTAGGGCAGCTAGGTGGCACAATGGATAGAGCTCCAGGCCTAGATTCACAAAGACTGAGGGCAAATCTGAACTCAGACACTTACTAGCTGTGGGACCCTGGGCATGTCACTTAACTCTGTATGCCTCAGTTTTCTCATCTGTAAAATAATCTGGAGAAGGAAATGGCAAACCATTCTAGTGACTTTGTCAAGAAAAGCACAAAGGGGGTCACAAAGAGTCAGAAACTCCAGAATAATGACAATAATAAATGTCCCTTTAACTGAACATCCAGTATGCTAGTACAGGTCTTATCACCTCTTACTGTACTATTACATTAATAGCCTGACATTTTGAAAAACTGTATTTCAACATAATCGGTTTCTTTTATAATCTGACATATTTTATTTTATGCATTTGAAAACACTTGTCTGAGAGGGGTTCTGTAGGTTTCACCATACTGCCAAAGGGATTCATGATAGAGAAAGAACCCCTAATCTAATCCAATACCTTTATCTTGCAGATAAGGAAACCTAGAGAGAGAAGTGACATCTCCAAGGTAATAAAGTCCATAGAGGCCAGATTCAGATCCTTGTCCTTTGACTCCAAATCCAGGGTTTTTTTTCACACTGCTAAAGTCCTAACTCTTGTCTCAGGACAGACTACAAGACTTAGTGTGTATAGTCTGCTTCTAGATTATGTCATGAAGCATTTAGGTGGTTCAATGGAAGAAGTTCTTGGCTCAGAGTCAGAAAGCCCTGAGTTCAAATCTTGCCTCAGACACATACTAGCTGTATTACCCTGGGAAAGTCATTTAACTTCTGTTTGCTTCAGTTTCCCCAGTGACAAAATAGAGATAATAACATTACCTGCCTCCCAGAGTAGTCAAATAAGACCATATTTGTAAAGCACTTACCACAGTGCCTGGCATACATAAATACTTACTAAATGATTGTTTCCTTCCTTCCATGACTGATTTATGAAGCAGAGCATCTTAAATTCATATTTTGCTTCTTTTTAAAAGTGAGGTAATTGAGTTATGTGCAGAATATATTCATTAAATGTAAATTTTCCCTCTGACTGGGGGATATTTGGTTAATACATAATTGTGAGCTGTGAAATATTATTGCTTTTCTCCTCTTGTATTTCTGGTCTAGTTCTGATAAGTATATTTTTAATGAGAAAAAATATTTGAGGGGGTTGGGTAAGAGGAATTATGTAAGGGCTGCAGTAAAACAATGCTCTGTGTATTGGGGCATCAGAAGATAACACCACCTGACTGGAGCCACCACAAAAACACACCTCTGGCAAACCCTGCCAATTATTTCTTCCTTAGGGCCATGGCTCCCTATGGCTTCAGTTAATCAGAGAAAGCTGTTAGACCCAATGTTTGCCACAAATGGGAGGTCCCAGCATGTCTCTGAATACAAGAAGAAAAAAAGAGAAACAAATCTAAGACAGCAGCCCCTCAATTTAAAGACCTGCCAGCCATATCATAGGTTCCTCTGTGATAAAACACTCAAGACTTCAGTTAAATGCAAATTCTAACTTGGCATGACACATTAAACCGTTAGCAACCATTATCACCTTAGGTCAAGTTCATTATCACTAGAAAGCTGGCAAGGAGCAGCCCCAAAAGGAATAGACAAAGAATAATTAAGCTTTGATTGGGAGGGGTGGGGCAGGGAAAGAGAGAATGCAGTAGGATTGAGACACCACCCATTAAATAAAGTTTAGAGAAACCCACATCATCACCACCTACAACAACCCCCAAGGAAAATGGAGACACTTGGCACCCAGTACCTGAGATTGGCAAGGAAGATACCAAAAGAAAGCAGAGGTTAACAGAAAGAAGTATGAAAAGTTCCTTTTCCTTTACAATTTAACCTGGGGCTGAATAAAGTTAACCTTGACTAAGTGCAAAGACTTCTAGAGAAACCTCCCACTGCTGAGAATACCCAACAGGACCCTTTCCAAAGTACCTTTCAAAAACTTGGATTTGATTCTGTTGAGCTGCCTATTTTATTCTGCAGTTATCTATTCTCCCTAACCCTTTGTGGTTCTAGTGTTTCCACGTTTATTAACCCTCCTATTTCCTCAGAAGGAGCACTGAATTTGGAATCCAAAGACCTGGGTTTAAATCTCAGTTGTACTATTAGTACCCTGCATGACTCTGGGACAGTCACTTACCCTCTCTAGGTCTTTGGCCTTCACGTTTAAAATAAAAGGGTACATGGGAAGACTTCTAAGATCCCTACTAGCTCTAAATATATGATCCTTCCCACTCCATTCCCTACTGTGACTGTGGGTACATAAAATTAAGAAGATCCTAAATTTAAAAAGAAATTGAGCCAGGGTGCAATAAACAATATTTAAATGGATGTATTTAAATTTAATGCATCCATTTAAATATAAATATTTCAATAGAGAAAAATAAATAATACATATGAACAAGAAAGCAGCCCGGGGAGGACCTTAGCCTTCATCTCCTTTTACATACAAACTAATCTGTAGTGTCAGATCACCACAGAGGATTCAAGGAGAGAAATAGCTGACAACCACATGACAAAGGCATCTGAAATACACAAAGGCCAGTGAAGAGTATACACATGTCCATGCCAAATGAATTAGCTGACATTAAACATGCTCCTCAGATTCTTAGAATTAATGGTGCCAATTATTTAATTACCAAGGGTCCATATGGGTATGCTACTAG
Source organism: Pseudochirops cupreus (assembly GCA_028627135.1). Taxonomy (NCBI): domain Eukaryota; kingdom Metazoa; phylum Chordata; class Mammalia; order Diprotodontia; family Pseudocheiridae; genus Pseudochirops; species Pseudochirops cupreus. The sequence goes on from CM053582.1 coordinate 263,534,964, forward strand.
AATCTCACCAAAAGTCTGTTTCTGTTTGTTTTTTCTTAACTTTATTTTTGAAAAGTCCAGAGTTGAGCACTTTTGCTTGCCAATGAGCAGTCTCCATCTTGTCCATCTGCACATGGTCATTTTCTGTATAGAGATGGTAACAAATTCAAATGAAGCACAATGGTCCATAGGACTTCAGACCAGACAGTGTCATCTCCCAGCTGGCTCATATCTTAACTCAAATCCAATACATATGTTACTTAATAAAGATTTATTAAGTGCCTACCATATGCAGGGAAGCATAGAGAGCTGTCCTCCAAGGCAAGAAGTTCTGCCTCTGACACTTACTGGCTATATGGAAACTCTAAGATGGGAAGTTGTAGAGAAGATTCCAATCTGCTCTGGGAGAAGGAGTTTCCTGTCTATACCAATAAAATCATAAGTTCAGTCCTCCAAAAAGGAACATATATAGGAGGAAGCTGATAATGTGGACAAAGTACTGAGCCTGAAGTCAGGAAGCCCTGTCTTCAATTCCTACCTTAATACATTAGCTGGATTCTCACAGGCAGCTCCCCAAGACTTCACAGAGCATTGACAAATAGACTTGGGGCAGGGATGGAGTGGGATGAGAGGGGTGACCATAAAAAATAAGACAGTTTCACAGACCACATATAATCAGTCTTAATAAGAAATTTATCTCTCCTATTATATAGGTATTTCTAGCACTCAAAATCCAGACATATATAGACTATATAATCTGTATGGCCAGAAGAAAATGAGCTTCCTGCCCTCTCTCTCTTCTCTCCACAGTTTTCTACATCTCCCTCTTCCAAGTTTATTTAGTTTTGATGCACCCAAAATCTTGCTAGAAAAATAAGAGCCGGGGGGCGGAGCCAAGATGGCGGCGTAGCAGCAGCAACACATTGCAGCTCTCACATAGCCACCCCAAAATACCCATAAAATAGGACTCTAAACCAATCCTGGAACTCCAAAACCCACACAAAGATACTTCCCACTAGAGTCAGCTCGGCTGCGAGGAGCCCTGTCAGCACCTCGAACCGAGGCCAGCCTGGCCGGCTGAGATTCAGGTGAGCGGATTAGCAGCAGCTGTGAATGGGAATTGTGAAAGGGGGAGATAAGCAGTCCGGCCAGAAGGCCTCCAGAGCAGAAAAGCAAAAAGGCAGAGGTTTTGCACCCGCCTCGGCTCTGCAGCTTCCCGCCCCGGCCTGCAGGCAGCAGGGGGACAGAGCGACTATTCTCGCCAGAGCTCTCACGTTGAGTGGCTTGGACGGATCGCCGTCTTGGGCCTCGGTCTTGGAGTCTTTATTATCCAGTCTGCTCGAAGTATATAGG
>CM053582.1:263536795-263558689 GCA_028627135.1 Pseudochirops cupreus
TTGTTTCTAATGGTAACCATCTCCGGGGGGGAGGAAAAAAGGGAAAAAAAAGAAATTTACAAGATAATTTTATTATATATTTTTAAAGGAATAGCAAGTTGTAAATAACAGATATGCAGTTTCATGTGCAATCTTTTTTTTTTATTATACTATGTTATGGAAATGCTTGTTTTATTCCATAAATTAAAAATAAAATAAAATAAATAAATAGCTTTAAATGCCACAACAGAAGATTTGGTATCTTTGTTTAGAGTCAGGAGGGATGTACTATATGGTGTTAGGCTAAGCATTTCACCAATTTTTTTTTTAATCAGTTTTTGTATTATGAAAGGAGGAATATTTCAGCTGTACCTATCTATAGGCTGTGGTATCAAATGAGATTGTGTGTGTGTGTGTGTGTGTGTGCCCTAGGAAAAATACAAAAGTTCTATGCAAGTAGATAAGGTTATAGATAGGGCTGTTACTGAAATATCTTCACTGAAGTATTTCTGAAGAGTGGTCATTACTCATAATATAGCAGGATCCAGAAAGTGCTATTATTTCATTTTTAGTTAGGTATATATACTCCTTCCTTCCCTAGAATTGGACAAAAAGCCTTCTTTTTCTTCATAAGGAAGAAGATTCAATATCTGTCATCAGTGAACAAAACAGGTGGTGCTGAGCCAATCTTCTGTTGCCTGGAGGATCTGTGAGAGTAATCACGACTGGGAGATTTTTTCTTAGGTAAATTGGTTGAATAACTTAATGGCAGTGTGGAGATTAGGTCACTCTGTCCCTGCAAGAGTATTTAGAATTTTCTTAGGTGTTTGACTTTTGGCCACATAAAACCTACAAACTCTCTTCCACGGAAGTGCTTTTTTTCCTGCTCTGAGGTATGGAATGTTTGCTCTTGGGACCAAGAGCAAACAACCTGGCAAAAAACCAGGGCTGCTGAAGTAACTAGAGCAGTACTTCTTTATGCATCTGCTTGAAATGTATGAAACACAGAGACTAACCCTGTCATCTTAAGGTTTGTTTTCTCTAGTATTGCAACTGAGGCTGGACATATGAACTTAGTCAGAATGTATTCTGACAGAGTCAGCTTATAATTACGGCAGTAGCAAATTTACCATGGCTAGAAGTGCTAGGGATTTAGGAGACAAAGGATTATGAGCTAGGGATTTCCATTTATTTTGACATGAAATGAAAAACATACAGAACATATGGAAATAAGCACCATATTTTTGAGGCACATATTTCATTCTTTGGAACAAGACTGCAAATAGTCTTCATTAAATGCCTTAGACCTACAATATTATTTTCCTTTATTATCACTTTTAAATTGTTACCATTGACATGCCTTATTGGGGTCTTTTTTTCTTAACTGTCTAGATTTTAGTCACAGTTGGTCAGTCAACTATTCTAGGTCTGTGTAACATCTCAGTTGGGTTTTGCTTTTATTTTTTCATTTGATAGGAAAAAGACTATTTTAGCTTGGTATTCTTTTAGGAACAAGTCATATAAGGTCAATCAGTTAGGCAACAAGTATTTATTAAGCTTCTACTAGGTACTACTAGATATACAAAGAAAGGCAAAGACATGGTCAGCTCCTTCATAATCCGTTTATTTTCTTTTATACTGTACGCTGTTAAAATCAGTTCAGTCTCTGCTAACTTTGGTAGAACCTAATTGTTACTTTATGAACCTGTTTCATTGGATACTGTACTTCAGTAATTTTCAACTTTGCCTACAGAAGATAACAAGAAACTTCCTAAGGGTGCTATGGAGGTGTGAATAAAGGAGGTGAACCTTTCTAGTACCATCCTGGTTGGAAGGAACTCACATGTATCCAGATCCCTTGACAATAGTATAGGTAGGGGAAGATGAAAAATTACGGTTGGGAACGTGGAAAAGCAGTGAGAGGCACAGAATGATGGTGCATAATCTTCAGGGTTAGTGTGACCAGTGGCCTTGCAGATAGTCTGGGGTTTTTTAATCAGTAGCTGGTTTATTGGCATTTACCAGGCCAAATGGTTTAAGAATACCAAAATATGCCACTTTTGCAAGGCTTTGCTAACCTGGGGTACCATTTTAATGGTGATTAAGCAGAGGTTTATAAGTAGGAACCTGATCTATATATATCCCTTCCACATTGTGATTTTGCTCATTGTTGTTTCACTATATCATATGTCAGTGTAAGAAATTAAATGGGAATTTTGGGAGAATTTTGCAGAAGCCACAGACAGCACATAAAGGGTAGCAGATGACACAGAAAAAGTTTAGAAACTCAGAAATGCATAAAATATAGGTATAGTATTGCATAATATAGCCTGTTACTAAATGCTTAACCCAAATTTTACAATAAGGTGATGTAAACACTCATAAAAGAAAAGAAAAATTTAAAAAAATTCAGACTTCTTTTTGGGTACCAAGGGAGGGCTTTAACCAGATTTTACAGATTGCAGGGATGCTACATCCCTAACCCCTGCAATGTGGAAGGTATCACCATATAATGAGTTGTATTGTGAGAAGCTACCATGTTAAATATTAAGTTGTCTTTGCTTAGCAATCTTCAGGCCAGTCAGCTATGCTATAATTTTAAGTTTGAAAGGAAGAACCTGGTGGTAGAAAGGATAATGTGTTTATACTACTCCATCACTCTTAGTGATGGAGATGGGAGAAGATGGTTAACATTCCAGTCCTTATATTCCTGGTCTTTGTTTCCTATCAGCTAGGTTCTCTAGATTCCTGCTCCTCTTGCTGGTGTGAATCATTAACAACGAATATTTACTGAGCATCTATTATGCTCAAGGAGCCAGGTCAACAATCAGCCAGTCAATAGATTATTTCTTAACCTATGCTTCCATTCAACTTAAGACATCCTGGAATCCATTCCTGGGCATTAGCAGTATCATAGAATATTATAGGAAAATGCAAATATGGAAAAATTGATAAGCCTCGTGACATAGTAATCAAACAGATGTGTCATGGCTTAGAGCAGTGGTTCTCAACCCTCCTAATGCCGCGACCCTTTAATACTTGTATGTGGGTATATCTGCATGTGGGCGGACCTGCCTGGAGATGGATAGGGGAGCGGTGTCTCAGGTCCTAAGTCCATGGGAAATATGTGTTTTCCAGTGGTCTTAGGTGACCACTGTGAAAGGGTCATTCAACCCCCAAAGGCGTCACGACCCACAGGTTGAGAACCACTGGCTTACAAGAAAGACTTCAGGATTTGGAGTCAGAAGAACCGATTTGAAATCTTAGCTATGCTATGTATTATCTTTCTGATGTTGGGGAAGTAACTTATACTTTCTGGATTTTTGTTCCCTTATCTGAAAAAAATGAGAAGATTGAACTAGATGACCTCCAAAGGCCCCTTGCTGCTCATTTTTTAACCTATGATTCTAATCATGTCACTGATAATACTTTAAGCTTGAATTTTGAGGTTCAAGCTAGAAAGGTACGTGCAGTTCATGACTGTAGAAGAGAGAAATGCACACAAAGCTAGGGTGGCCTTGTTAGTCCTTCAGTGTAACTTATCATTATTCTTTTTATTATTAAAAACAGTGAAAATATCTCATATCATACTGGACTATAAGACTAAAAATGTTCCTTCTTCACTCTTGCTTTGTGAGTAAATAATGCAAAGTGCTGTTATCATCATTTTACAGACTGCGCAAACTGAAATTTGGAGGGGTTAAACAGTACCACAACCAGCAAGTGTTGGGGTTTGGGGGTGGGGGTGGGAGAAAAAAAAACTCAACCCCAGGTTTCTTGATTCCAAGTCCCATGCTTTTTTCATAGCTCACTAGCAATGCCTTGTAGTGCTGTGTGTAATCAATCAGGCACTGTTGTTCTGCTGGAGTCATTTAATATAAGAGAGAACATGGAGGGAATCTATCAAAGTCTTTTACTCCAGCCCTTTGGCTCTTCTCTCTCTCTCATCTATTCCCCTAAGTAGTAAGAGTTCTCTTGCAGAGTATTCTGTAGGTTCAATAATATATGTCATGCTAGGCAAGTTATTTTGTAAATAGACTTCCACATTCACCTAAGAAATCTCTGCTTTGCTATTAATGTTTTAGATATGGTATTTCAGATTGTCAAAACCCTCACAATCTCTAAATTGAGCTTAATTGTTTCCCTCTAGTTCACCTCCATCTAAGGTTTATGGATTGCCTACTCTTAGGATTTTTAAAAAGCAAATTCACCGTTACAAATCTACAACCTTGTGGGAAGAGCAAGTATATGTTATCACTATATATCCAAAAGGAATACCAAAATCCATCATGGAGAAACAGTTTTTGACAAAATTAGATGAGACTAAACTATTCAGTAGATCAACAAGCATTTATTAAACACTTAGTATGGACTAGGCACTGTGCTAAGCAAATGGAATCAACAAAACAATCAGGCAAAAACAGACCCTGCCCACAAGAAGCTTATGTTCTAATGAGGGAGACTGTGTATACAGTTAGATTACATAATAAACTTTATACCAAATAAATGGAAGGCAATGTAAGAGAAGGCATGAGCAGTTGGGAATGGGTTTGGGTGGCAGGGCAGAGAGGTACAAGAAGGTCTTCCTGTAGAAGGTGGGATTTGAGTTAAATCTTGAACAAACTAAGAGGCAGTGTTGAGGAGGAATATCATTGCACAAGGGGATAGTCAGTTAAAAAGAATTTATATTAATAGTAAATATCACCATTTTTATTATTTAAAGTAAAATCACTACTGTTTGTACTAATAAAGTAACATGTATGAGACTGGAACTGACTGCCTGGCAACAAGTACCCTTCTCCAAATTTGAAACAACTTCTTTTATTCTCTCTCAAATAACCCCTTTTATTCTCTCTTTCTGTCTGTCTGTCTGTCTATCTCTGTCTCTGTTTCTCTGTTTCCGTCTCTCTCTCTTTCTTCTATCACTTCTGTAGTCTCTGCCTTCTCAGAAACCACATCTAGTGAAGATTTAGAATGGAAAAGAAAGCTCTCACCAGCAAAGTCTTAGGCACTATCAAATGATGCAGTGTCAGAAATGGATATGTTCTATCTGTGGAAATTACATTAAAAAAGATGCATTACCATCTGCTTTGCCTCTGTACCCTAAGGACCACATGACTTTTCCATCTGACTTGCAGCTGAAATCTATATGTGTTTTCTTTCCCTATTAGAATATATGCTCCTTCAGAACAAGGATGGTTTGCTTTCCTAATGTATTCCCAGCACAGTGCTTTGCATAGCATATTTGATAAATGCTTTTTGTTAATTCATAGATGTCCAAACTAACTATGCCTAGTTCCTATTTTAATTTGAATAACAATATTAATGATATCAATTTGTTCTAATATGTCAAGGATCTGTGATTTCATTGTTCTTGGTATTTCCTCGGCTGAGGCAAATTAGAATCCAGCAGGGTTTCATGAAGTTCTGTGTCCAAAAGACATGAATCATCTGTTGGCCAACCTTCTAGTAATGTAGCTCTCTGAATTTAGCTAGGCTGATCCTCCCATGACAGATATACATTTGATCACTGAACCCATTCTCAAAGACCTTCCAAATTGGGACAATCTGCCAGAGCTTTCAGCCTTCCCGTACTACCCTTTGAGAACATGCATTCCAGTGCAAATCCTACCTTTGATGCTTGCTCCCTGTGTGACCTTGGACAAATTCATGGGACTTACTCTCTTCATCTATAAAATGAAAAGCTTGGACTAGTTGACTTTTGAGGTCCTGTCAGGCTCTAGAACTATGAACTAGATCCTGCAATCATGGTAAAACTCTAGAATAGGATGTTAGCACAGAAGTCATAGTAGTAGTACCTAATACTCTTTTTATCCCAGGCCTAAATTCAGTCCTCCCCTTCCCCCCCACATCCTATACCTTACAACATTTATAAAAGGCTCTAAGGTTTGTAAACCACATTCCTCACAACTGCTTTGTGATATAGGCAGTGCGAGGTTGAGTACAACAAAGTTAACTTATTCATTGTGTATGAGTGCTTTAGGGATTTTTTTTTTCTCTGCTAGTTAGCAATGTCTCTACACTCCTTCTTTCCTGCTGCTGTTTCAAGTCGCCCTAGGCAACTTTTCACTCCCCCACTTTCAGCTCCATGGGGCTCCAAAGCACCAGGCTGAAATGATCAGCCCCTGTCCCTGTGCCCTGAAGATAGCTCTGTGTATGGCAATGATTCCTTTCCATGGCTCTCATTAGGGGATGTGACTTTGAAGCAGCTCCTTTACTCTAGGAGTTTTAGACCAAAAGTGCAATGGGAAGCCATACTGTATTTTGAAGTGACATTGCCAAAACAAGCTATTGCATTCTTAGGCTACATTAATAAAAGTATAGTGTCAAGTATGAAGGACAGAAGGGACTCACTGTACTCTATACTGCACTCAGATCTTATCTGGAGTGTTTTATTTGGTTATAAGTGCCACATTTTAAAAAGTCATTGACAGGTGTTCCTGCAGTACAACCAGAGGAAGGATCTTAAAGGGTCTAGAAAACAGTGAAGAACAACTGAAGGAACTAAACAGAGTTAATCTGGAAATGAATTTTAAAAATTATTACCTGTAACATGCAAATCACTGATTTAGAAAAGCAAGATAGTCCTGGCTCTATAGGTGCTCACATTCTAACAGGGTGAGAAAACACATAGATTGTAACTGCAAATCTTCTTTAATGTAATTTCTACAGATTAAAACCATATCTATTTCTAACACTGCATTGTTTGACAGTGTCTAAGACTGCTAATGGGAACTTTCTTTCCAAGTCTTCACCAGATGTGTACTCCCCCTCCCTCCTGGGTCACACAGCTAAGTGTCTGAGGCTGGATTTGAATGCTGGCGCTCCTGGCTTCAGGGTCAGTGTGCTATCCACTGCACCATCTAGCTGTCCCTAGAAGTGGTTTCTGAGGAGGTGAGGCAGTTGCCAGATTATGTGTCCATAAGGGTGGTTTCCCTGGATAATGGCTGCAGGGCTTGCAGGAGGGTGGAGTGGAAATAACACCAATGGTATGGGAGGGACTGCTGTTCTAAGGGCTCTTACATAAGTTCAGGGTCTTGGGCTCTTTGCAGCAGGGCGAAGGGAGGGAGTGATGGTGCTTTAACATGCTTGGCACATGCTGCTTCCTCTCTTTCAGGATGCCTTGCTTCTTCAGCTAGGCTGCTCTGTATGCCCTGTTAGTAGGGGTCATTGGTCATTGGTCATAGTGGGGCAGTTTCCTTCTGCCCAGAGGTTGCTCCCCTCAGCAATTATTCAGCTAGAGAAAAGACTCAATGGTGATAGGGTAGCTGCCTTCAAATATCTGCATGATTGTCACATGGAAGGGGAATTTGGCGGACTCTAAGGAGCAGGGTAATGTAGTGCAAAGAGCATTGCATCTGGAATTATATCACAGGATCATAGGTGTAGAGCTGGAGACACATTAGAGGTCACTGAGTCCAACTTCCTCATTTTACAGATGAGGAAACTGAAGAAAAGGTCACCCTAGTAAAATGTCTGAGACATGTCACCCTGACTTCAGAATCCAGTGATCTATCTACCACACCACCTGGCTCCTGGCTGCCAAGACCTAGCTTTGAGTTCTTCCTCTTACATCCATTGACAAACATGCTGCATATTGATGGTGAATATTGATGGCACTTATCATATGCTTTGTGAAAATCAGTTTTCTCATCTATGTCACACATATATAGTAGGAGCTTAGTAAAAGTTTGATGTTTAAAGGAATAACACTTTAACTTTCTCACAAAGTTGGGAGGAAAGAGTTTTCCAAACTGCACATTGGAGGAAGGCAAGTTTCAGGAAAATTTAGGAAGGAAGGATTCTATAACAGCTGTTAAAATGGAATGGGTTTCCTTGTGAAGGGTTAATTCAATACCCCATCATAGAAACAAGTAAAGGCTTGTTAAACACTTGACAGAAATGTTGGAGGAAGGATTAATGCATTAGCTTGAAGATTAAGTACATGATATTTAGGATCCGTTCCAACTTTTACATTCTCTGAAATTTGTATTCCAAAGTGGAATAGTTGTTGTTTTAAGTAGAAAGCCCATTTTTTCTTTCTTTGGTTTAAAATTACAGATTGAGAAATCATTTGGGATTTGGGGGGGGAAACCCTAGGAAAATAATGGTAGTCCAGTGTTGAATTGAGGATGATAAAATTTTGGAGCTTTTTTTTGTTCATTTCTTCTTATTTAGTCATTAAGCACCTACTATGTGCAATATAATGTAAAAAGTAAGTAGAGAAGTATAAAGACATAAACAGCATCAATCCCAGTCCTCAGCATAAAGATGAAGACATTATTTCAGTCCTCAATGAACTCTCCTCATGTTCAGCCAAACCAAATTTTATTTTAAAAAACAGAGTGCTAGACAAGTTCATGAAACCTGGGTTCTGTCTGTTTTGAGCTTCGTCACTAATTAGGCATGTTATCTTGGCCAAGTCTCTTCACTTTCCTAAGCCTGTTTTCTTTGGCTGTAAAAGGATTGGTCTCTAAAATCATTTCAATAATTATAATTTCCAGTATCAAAATTCTGATTCTGTGATTTTTGTTGAAAAATTTCAACTCTTTGCATCAAAATCTGATCTGTACAACAGCTATGACTTTCCTACATTTCTAAGTCCTACCCTTCATTTGGGTCTCATTGTCTCAGTGGAACCCTTCCTCACTGCCCTAGCCTAGAGCAAGATCTATATCTTCTGAATTCCTATGACATCTGTCATTCATATAAGAGAACTGTGACTGAAAAAGGAGGTGGGCTGGTCATGTGGCAGGAGCCCAGGATGACCACTACATAGCCTATGTGTTTCATTGGTATTCATATAGTGTCAAGAGATCCAGCATAGGGGAAAGCAGTTCAGAAAAGGATTTATGGGCCTAGATGAGCAGAATCTGCATCAAATATGAAGCTATAGATGAGTTTTCATCAGCACATTGAAGCAGATGAAATCACAGATCCATCAAGGTGCCAATAAGGTTTTATCATGTATACTACTTTATATTATTAGTTCTTTATCTCATTTATATATTAGTCTTTCCCCTTTACCAAGATCATAATCTTCTCAAGTTGAGCCCAGGGACTATAGAGTCATGATACATCTCTTTTTGTCTTGAGAGCATGGCACATATCTCAGTTCCTCAGAGAGCTGTAGTTTTGTTATAGTTTTGTTCTGTCACTGGACGAGATTGAAACTTTGCCCACATTTTAGTAGATTGTCTTTATAAGCTGAAAACTTTATTACCTGGTACTTGACCCCCCAGTCTAGTAGATAAACCTCTTTGAACTTCATGACAGACATACAATCTTTTGCCTGCACTATGCTCAAGGGCTTTACAACTTGGAAGGATCTACCAGGGCAATTGCTTCTTTGGCATAATCTTGAGGGGTTCAAGGTCATTACCATGGCATGGTAAGGAATTGGAGGAATTTTGTGAAGGATTTACAGATGGACACTTTAATGATGGCAATACGAATGGTCTTGTGAAGGAAAATAATCAGCTCAGTCTTCTACCTTCAGGAAATACAGTATACAGATGGATCTTGTTAGTTGACAAGAAAAAAACATTCCTTAAACTTTGTGTTGTATCTAGCCAACCCTTCAGGAAGGACCAACCCATGCTAGGCTTAGCACAAGAGATTAGTAAATAAACAATCTAAGAAAGTCTACAAACCTCAGGAGGATACCCTTAGGAATAGTCCAAGTTTTGGGCATCAACAGATCGATCAAAGGCACAAATCCTAACTAAAATTCAAAGCCTGAGATTCAAAGGAGTCAAGAAATGTCAGATCTAGGGGCTATTGCTCTCTGAATTTATTGGTGGAAAGTCAGAAGTAAGAAATTATATGTGGGTCAGTGGAAGGAAGACGACAAAGAGAGAAGAGGAAGCCAATACTTCCATACTGGCTATTTACTTCACACAAAGGATCAGCTGGAGGCAGATTATTTTATGGCTGGTGGCATTCCTCCCCCACCTTCCTGCTCCTCCCCATTCCGGCTGAATTGGATGAAGCTGTGTGCCCTATCTTACAGGCTTAGCCATAGTAGCCTAAATCCTTTTCATTGCACTTTTAGGCTTTTTAGTCCTTACTAGATGAAAGAATAACTTTGATCAAATGACTGACTTCTTTGTAGCAAAACTGTATTGCCCAGGGAGACTAACTACTATGTTGATTCTCAACCTTCCCTCCTGAGAAATAATTCATCTCAATTCGCAGCATCACGATGACCCTGGAGGCTGTCTAGTCTAATCCACACTCGAACAAGAATTCCAATTTCATAATTGGAACCTAGAGCACAAAATATGAGCCTTCTGTATAATGACAACTGAACTCGACTTCCTTTATGCTTTCCTATAAATGCCCTTGAAATCTTTTGTCTAAATTCAAAGGAATTCTCTGAAGACCTTAAAGCACCCTGGAGTTTAGTTGCATCGATATACGTTGAAAACATGACTGTGGGCCCTAATGCCAAAGACATCAATATATTATCTTTGAGTGCTTTAAAAGCACAAGGCACCAAAGAAACACTTTGGAGTCTGGACTAATCTGGAATTAAAAATCTCTAAAGTTGGTTTGAGAGGTTTCAAGAACATTAAAAGATGAAATGATACAAATCACCTCAGGGCAAATTAATTTTGTAACATTAATGGAAAGGAAAATTTCCAGGGCAACCTGGTATCTAGATGTATGGGACTAAAAAGGTGAAGAAGTTTCTTTTCATCCTTTCCATATATTTAGGAGCCAAAAACAGTGGAATCCCCTGTAACTGGGTGTCACTTTTTCTGCATAGTTTCCATTTTCTAACCCTTCAAATGTTTCATCTCCCTTGTGCTCTCCAGGTTGGAAAACAATCTCTCTTTCAAGTTCTGGAGTTGCATTTGAATCAAGGATCTGAATAGTTTTAATCGTACTGGCAAGGTGGTCTACGTGTTTCTTTACTTTTCCCTCTGTTGTGAGATTGATCTGAATTGCAGGTTCAGAATCTTTTATTCAGAAATGTGGCTAAAGGTGTGGAGAAGCAACATTTCTTGTTTGTGTAGGATTTCTAGCAAGCTAGAGGCAGCCAGGTTGGCCGAGCGGGGTTGTTGTGAGACTCAAATAAGATAACATTTGTAAAGCAAACCTTTGAAGCACCATATGAATGCTGACAATTATTATCAATCTTAGCTATGCACTGATAAGCATTACTGTAAATCAGGCCATTACCATAAAAGTAGGCAGACTTCATTTTCATCAAGAGAAGGGTATGCATGAATAGGAGACGAGATGGCGTAGTGGAAAAGCACTGTGCTTGGATTTAAGAGGCTGTAAGTCCAAATCCTGGCTGTACCATTTGTGACCTCTGGGCAAGTTGCTTAACCTCACTCCCCTGGGCCTCAGAATCCTCATTTTAAAAAATTAGAGGTTTGAACTAAATGGCTTCTTGGTTTTCTTCCATCTTCAAGACTAATTAATTGGTATGTGACTGTAGCAATCAGAATTTCCCTTCCATCAACTGTGCAAGCCTTTATTTGAAGCAATCTGGATCTGGTGTTTTAGGCTTTTGTTTTAGGAGTTTACCCACTTCAGTAATTCTTAATTAGCAGAAGGTAGATTATCTTTCTTGAAGACATTATCTTCTTTGGATCATTTATCCCCTACAACTCTGGATTTTAGCTTCTTATGGACACATTGCTTTCCCTAATTATTTAGCTGCTTTGGTGATCTCACAACCTTTGTTTACTATAACCAGCTGTGTCCACCGAGGAATGATTTAATGCTTAATCTCAGAGGATTTGGCGCTTAATAATCCACGTTATTATCTGAGTAGAGCTGCATTTGTGCATCCATTGTGGTAACATACCTTTCTTCCAAAGTGGACATGCTAGCTAGATGCATCAACATAAAGCCATGGAAGTTTAAAAATCATTATTATGAGGTATTTGGGGGCCCTTATTAATTTGCTAGGTGGTTAAAAACTTAGGTATTTGAAGCCAGTGTGTATAAAACTGCATTTTTAGTATTTTAAAGTTGGATTCAAGCAATTTAATTATTTTTAAGATTTGTTTTATTTAACTTTTTAACCTATGTAAATGTTACTTTGAACTGAAGAAAAGCAAATATGTGAAAGATCTGTGATTTTTGTCAGTGGAGAAAATGTCTACACAGCTCAAAAGTGTTAGGCAGGATTTGAATCCAGATCTTCCTGCTTACAAATTCATAGATTTAGAGGTGAAAGGGAGCTCAGAGATCATTTAAGCTGCCTCCTCATTTTACAAATCAGGAAACAGGTCAGAAAGGCTAAAGGACTTGCTTAAAGTCATGTAAAGAGTAGGCAACAAACTTGGGATCTGCAGCCAGGTACTCAGACTCCATACCCAGCACTCTTTTCTTACAGTATCATACATAGAGCTTCTATTTCCATGGTTAAAGGTATTTGGAGAGAAAAACCAGTTACCTAAATATCATGTTTATTAGAATAAGTGTGGAAAATGTTTAACATTGGCAACCCTATCCATTATGCTACATGGCATCTGAATGGACATGCAGTTAGGTGGCACAGTGGCTAGAGTCAGGAAGTCAGGAAGACTCATCTTCCTGAGCTCAGCAGATTTGACACTTACTAGCTATGTGACCTTGGGAAAGTCACTTAACCCTGTTTGCCTCAATTTCTTCATCTGTAAAATGATTCAGAGAAGGAAGTAGTTAACCATTCCAGTATCTTTGCCAAGAAAACCTCAAATGGGGTCACAAAGAGTTGAACGTGACTGAAAAAATGACTGAACAACAACAAAAAATTGAAAATATAATCATGGAATAGTGACTATAATATCAAAATGTCTAGTGGAACTCTATGGGTCTTTAAAGGTCATCTAGTCCAACCCCTTCATTTTACACACTGGGAAACAGATGCTAAGATTACTGAAGTGATTTGTCCAAGGTCACAAATATAGCATTTCCTGGATTTGAACCCAAGTTCTCTGACTCTAAATCCTATACTCTTTCTATTATATCATGATGCCTCTTTATTTGAAGCAATATACTCTTTTAAAAAGTTTATTGCAACGTTCAGTTCCACAAGCTTTTGAGTTCCAAATTTTCTCCCTCTTCCTCTCCTCCCCCCCCCACCATGGCGGCATGCAATTCAATATAGGTTCTACAAATACCTTCATATTAAACATTAGTCAAGTTGTAAAGAAAGATTATAACCATTGGAATGAACAAGGAGAAAGAAGAAATGAAACAAAAGCAGCAGCTAGGTGATGCAGTGAATAGAGAGAGCACTGGCCCTGGAGTCAGGAGGACCTAAGTTCAAATGCGGTCTCAAACACTTAACACTTGCTAATTGTGTGACCTTGGGCAAGTCACTTAACCCCAACTGACCTGCCTTTCCCTTCTCCAAAAAAAGACAAAAAATAAGACAAAAATAACAAGAACAACAAGAACAAAAACAAAAAAAGAGAAGAGATCAAGTCATTTGCTTCAATCTGCATTCAGGGTCTGTAATTCTTTCTCTGGAGGTGGATAGCCTTTTTCTGTCATGAATCTTTTGCAGGGTCTCAGAGGAGCCCAGTCTCTCAAAGTTAGTCATCATAGATGCAATGTGTCTGTAATTGTGTACAATATTCTCCTGGTTCTGCTCCCCTCACTCAGCATCAGTTTATATATGTCTTTCCATGTTATTATGAAGTCCGTCTGGTCCTCATTTCTTATAGCCCAATAGTATTCCATGACACTCACATACCACAGCTTGAAACAACATATTCTTGTAGCTTTCAAGAAATATTTTATGAATAGGTTACAACAGGTATACAAAAAACCCAAATTCATTTTCTTAGCAATATTATCAGTATTCAGGACCAGGGTCAGTTCTTATCTTCTGTATAGAAGAGTTGGTTATAATGGTCATTTAGCAACCAACCACTATAATAGCCATTTAATGTTCTTCAAGACCCAAAATGACTCATTCAAGAAACACATGTTTGCATTCATAAAGTTAAAAAAGTTATACTAGTGACTTAACATGTGTGGATTTTTCAGAGACTAGTGAGGAGTGCTAATCCAGCTTTGACAGCAATTGCCTCTTCAGGTGAAGAAGGAATGTGTGTGTGTGTGTGTGTGTGTGTGTGTGTGTGTGTGTGTGTGTGTGTGTGTAGGGTGTGTATTTATTTATTCTTTTTTGGAGGGAGGAAGGCAGGGCAATTGGGGTTAAGTGACTTGCCCAAGGTCACATGGCTAGTGTCCAGTGTTTGAGGCTGGATTTGAATTCAGGTCCTCCCGCCTCCAGGGCGGGTGCTCTATTCGCTCCACCACCTAGCCACCCCAGAAGGAATATTTTCTTTATTTGAAGTAATTAATACATTCCAAATCAAGGAGTTTTATGGAAATCTTAGGAAAGTAGGAAAACTTCTTTTTCTTTGTCCTATTTATGAATAAGCAGGAAGAGTAAAGTTGAAGATTTTTATTATCTTAAGTTTCTTGTGTCAAACTGAAAAGTCTAATTTTAAATGCAAGCATTTAACAAACATTTCAGTTTAAGAAAAATTTTAAAGTACCTTCTATGCAAAAAAACCCAAACCATTTGGGATCCAAAGACAGAAATAAAATTGTTCCTATCATGAAATATTACATGATTCTATAAGAAACAATCTCAGCAATCTTAATATATTTCATGGATAAAAAAAACCATGCATTTTAAAAATTAAACAAAACCATTTAAATGTCTTGGTAATGATTATTTCTAATATGCCAAAAATTTCCCTCCCCCATTAACTTTCCTTCTAATGACATACAGGTATATGCTTCAATTAACTGGGGTAAATGAAATAGCTAAGTTACCCTATAACTTTCTGAGTGTAGAGGGAAGATCTGAGAAAAATTTTAAAGCTACTAATTCTAGATTTAAAAAAAATAACATCTACATCAAATTTTGAGTTTCAAAGAACATGCATCAAGCTGTAAAATGAAGGGATTGGTCATAATAGATAATCTTTATTTCACTTTCCAGTTCTATATCCTATGGTCCTGTAATTTTATCAAATAACAACAAAAAAATTACTTCCATTGGAATAAAATTAACTGAAATCAGACATTTGATATTTCAATTGTTGATTAAAATCAAACTTACTTTATTAGATACTGAGCAACTTAAGTTGCAGCTTTGTTTTGTTCCTGTACTAGATCAGAATAAAAAGTCCTACTAAGTGAAATGTCACCTTGCTAGACAGTAGGATTACTTCAGGAATCCTTAAGAAAAGAAACCGTTGACCCGATTTAAAATCCTGGAAGATGCTAGTTAGTGCCATCTAATAACATGCAAGAACATTGCAGCGGAGCTGTCCTTAAAGTATATGTGGGTGTTGGTGCTGAAAATGAATGCTAGGAGCTGATCAAAAAAGATGAGCTGGCTTTTCTTCAGATAAACAGTAACCAATAGAAGAAATCTGATCCAGATGCACATTTCAGGAATGCTGACTACAGTGTTCATTTTTGCTTGGCAAATAGAAACCTTTCTTCCTGTTCTTTTATGGAACTTAACTGCCTTGGGGAAAATTCATTGTCCCTTATTTTTAGTTACATGAGATCTACTATCTTCATGAAGCAGTCACACTTCCCTTTCCTCCCTCCCACCTCAGAATATTCTAGGATTGACACACTTTTCTTTTTTCTTCACTGACTTCTTTCTTTTTATTATTTTTGTAAAAAGTGTGACTTTGAAGCTGGATCTGTGATAAGGGGAAACCCATCATATTCCAGATGAGAGAGAATCCTTCCTTAGAGTCCCCTGCATCTAGGCAGTGAAATTTTCCATAATAGTACCCAAATGAAATGTTATTTGTGGCAGCTATTGACTAGATCTTGGCCAAAGACACCCCCTTCAAAAAGAATAGTGATTAGATCTGTGATTTCATTGGTGCAAGAAATGTCTAAAACTATCTGTCTGTTTGACCCTGTTTGACCCTGTTTCTATGACTATGAATTAATGAGAATTTCTAAAGGGCAGCTGGGTAGCACAGTGAATAGAGCATGGCCCCAGAAGTCAGGAAGATCTGAGTTCAAATCCAGCCTCAGACACTTGACACAGACTAGCTGTGTGACCTTGGGCAAGTCACTTAACACCAGTTGCCCTGCCTTCCTTCCTGCCTCCAAAAAAAAAGAGAGTTGCTAAGAGCACTGAAATGTTAAATGACTTGCCCAGGGTCACACAGTCAGAATGTATCAAATGACACAGAATGACCCAGGAATTTGAATCCAGATCTTCCTGGCTAGCTCTCTATCTACTATATTACACTGTCCCTCAGTTTTTCCAAAACCAAAATGAAATACCTGAATGGATTCTGTCAAGTAAGATTTTCACATTCACATAAAATGAACACCTACTTACCAATTCAAGATAAGGAAGGAAATGTAACAACAGTGTTTTAATTTTTGGCTCCATTGTTATTCTGTTAATGTTTAGTATTGACAAGATAGATTTTGTAAGTGTTCATTTTCTAATTTCCTCCTTTTTTCAATATAGAGTTGTAATGATTCTTAAGCAGTTTCCTTTTTGGCAGTTAATAACAGGTTATAGGAAATTGCTGTATTACTTCTTTGGCACTTGACAAATGGTGCCTACCATTTGACTGAAGCTCAGGGAACATATTTGGACTTCCTTTCTTCTCTTCCCACTCTCTTACTAATGTAAATTCTGAAAAAAGATCCGGAAATCTAACAGGAACATCTTTTTCTTCCTCTGTACAATATTTAATAGCTTAGCATTTTTGCCTTGATCCCGTCCCCCAAACCAGAATATTGTTGCGGTCAAGATGATTCATCTTGGTGATTATAATCGAATTTGTAAACATGTCAGATTTGTTTTAAATGAACCATAAGCTGCATTTCTGTTTCTTTCCAATGTGTTCAGTGAATAGTTAGTCAAATACCTATTTGTTCACTACACTCTCTGCTTCATTTTTCTGTTATTAAATTGACAAATAGGTGAAGCCAGAAAGAACATGGAATGCTGATAAATTAAGATAATTTAGGGGTGAGAAAGTTGATGTGGGACAGCAGGTAGAGGCCATCTTCAGAGTCAAGAAGACCTGAGTTCAAGCCCACCACTAACGCACCTTGGTTGTGTTGCTCTGGGCAAGGCACTGTGGCTATATCTTTGTTCCAGACAACTCTCTAAGACTATACATTGCAAAACTGTTGTTGATGTGTATTCTTTTTAAAGGAAATTTATTGATATGCATTCTTAGGGAAAATTCCCTATACTAATGAAATCTCAGATCCAGGTTAACATTTGTACTTGAGACTATTCATTTCAGTTGTGCAAATCACAGAAAGTCAAATTTTACCTGATTTGTGAAGTGGACTGGTTCTATACATAACTATGAAGTAGGCAAAGTTTCTTAGAACCCCAGTTATGTATGCCTTTCTATACTCTAACCCCATTTTTCCTGCAAAACACAGTACAACCAGTGACTCCCTAACCTTTAGGAATTTTGGTCAGTCAAGGATCTGAAAAAAAAATCCACATTGTAGTAAAATTGCAGTTAGTAGTTCAAGTACCATCTCTTCCAGAGATATATTTTAAATAGGAAGCAAAACTTTAAGCTGAAGTCCTAAAACTCTCTTGAAATTCCTGGCATCAGTCAGTGAGAGGGAGCAGAGTAGGACCTTCCCAGAATCCCTAAAATCATTCCAAGTAGGAAACCTTGAGTCCTGGCAATGAGAATAGCATATACCTAATACCATTTGAAGAGAGAAGCTGATTTCACAAAATCAATGCAACTTAATCAGGAAAAAAAGAGTTAAACAGTGCTTATGATCTTTTTACTATATTTTAATTTAGGGATCTTTTTTTTTGCATCCTAATAAAGGGGAGGAGGAAGAATTGGAGTTTTACTGCTGATTGGTGTTTGAACAGGATCAATTGTTCTTTCCATCAATAAAATTTTAAGTCATATTGCTAGTTTTTAATGGAATGACTTTAGTCCTGACCATTCTATAGAGACATGATTCTATTGTTCTTCAGGAATCCTGGGAATACTAAAGTATGAAATATTGAAAAGGTACTCATAGATATGACCCAGTTTATTTTTTCACAACTAAAATTCAGTCACACTGGCTAAATAAATGGAGTCCTGTGGAGTCAATACATGGTTCAATGGTGAGAAACTTGTGGGTACCCCTTGGCAGTTTTGTGCCACTGATGGAATCATAAAACTCAAAATGTTATGTCCCTAATAGAGCTAGACATATGAGCGAGTGGTCTACAAGAATTAACATGTCTTGTCCTTTAATTCTGTTGCCCTGATCTAGAGATTGAGCTGTCTCTAGGGAAATGTTTGGCCCAGGACCATCCCTAGGATTGAGGAGATGCACAAATAACAGTGTTTTCTTCTATTCCATCTTCTTTTTTCCACCCCCTACAAACCCACCTCCAAATAGATAAACATGCAATTTTATAGGAGTAAAATCAGATTAAAGTGAAAAAAATATGGACAGTCTTGAATGGGGAAAAGAAAATACAAAATGGAAGTTTGTAGAGTTGTATGTTGAAAAGGAGAAATTGTCAGCTTTTCCTTGATGATGAGGGGGAGAGACATGGTTTATATGTTGATTTTAACCTAGACACCTCAGATCTTTTTTTTTCCTTATAAAAAGTGCTTTTCTGAGTAATTACTGTCTGATTGGCCTAAAAAAACTTTAGACCCTAGATAGTTGTCCTATTCACTGTACATTAAGGATAAATTTTATTTTGCTTTGGTTCTGTGTGGGGACTGGGTGTATGGTCACTCAGAGCATTGAGAGGAAAAGAGTAGAGTTGTCATTACTGTGGAGGGGCTTTCATCTACAAAGGAAAATACTCTTTGGAGTCATGCCTTTGATGCTTCTCAGGTATACCTGTCTGAAAGGAGAATAAGACTTGGGAATATAAAAGCTTGGATTTCCGTGAACAGATGGGGTACATATTTTGTGTATTTAGAATGTGAATTCTTATGTGTAGTCTTTCATGTTGGCCCCTATGATAGATTTGTCCTAAATGGACAGATTATAGGATTGGATTCTACTGAATTAGCACTGATGTTTTGCCTGAGTATTTTCTTATCTTCTAATGTGTGTCTCTCTTTTTCTCTCTTCTCTCTCCTTTCCTCATTTTAGCAAGGCAAGCCCTATGTGTTTGACAGAGTACTACCACCCAACACAAGCCAAGAACAGGTTTACAATGCTTGTGCGAAGCAAATTGTTAAAGGTAAGTGTGGCTGCTTTATTTTCTTAAGCTCCAGGGCATCGAGAGCACTTCGTTACTTTTCTGCCTTGTAACTGATATGGCTATAAGCAAAGACTTGCTAACTGAGAAATTCTGAATTTCTCTCCTGGCTCTGACAGTCACTTACTTTGTGGCCAATGTTGAATAAGTTACTTAATATCTCTGCAACTCATTTGGAAGCCACTTTATTTCTTTGGTTGGTGACCTCTTGATAGAGGGACCCTGTTAGGCAGAAGTGGAGAAGTGAAATCTCTAAGCCTAGGGTTTTAGAACATCTAAAAGCTTTCCTAGACACACTTTACAGGTGAGCAAACTTCAGGCCAACCTAGGTGAAATGACTTGCCCAGGATCATACCCCTCCCTAAATGGAAGAATCCAGGTCTCCTGAGTCTCCTTCAGTGTCTTGTTGTCTCACAACACTGATCAATCAGTAAGTATTTTAATAAGTGCTTATGCAGGTGCCAGGCACTGGTGATACAAAGGAACAGGCGAAACAATACCTGCCTTCAGGAAGCTTGCATTTTGATGAGGGAAACAACCTGTACTTATAAAGATACATACAAGATAGATATAGATATAGATATAGGTGGAAGGTTACCTTAGAGAGGAGAACAGTAGTAACTGGGTCACCTGGGACAGGCTTCCTGCAGAAGGTGGTATTTGGGCTAAGTTTTGAAAGAAGCCAGATATTCTGAAAGTAAGAGTGAGGAGAGGACAGCCAGAGAGTATTCCAGCCATAGTCCATTACGGATAAAGCACTCATGAAAATGCACCACACGTGCCATCTCAACTATTGTTTTTTCCATTTCCTTTAAGAGGAAGAATAAAGTTCGTCTCTTTTGATGCCAAATATTATCCCCGTGGTACAGTTTCAATTGGTTTGCTTTATCTGAGCTTGGGTCTTATTATAAAAAGTGCCATTTAGGTTCCTTTAAGTATTAATTGGAACTGTGCCGCCAGGGCACTCTCCTAAAATGTAATATTTTACCTTTTCTTATTGCCTGTGAGGTTGTTAGATGATCTTTGGGCTCTTCCTGGTACTAGCCACTCCATTTCTTCATTCAGAACATTTTCACTTACTCTTCTGCATGCCTGGAACACTCTCCTTCCTCATTCCCTGGCTCCTTGCTTCCTTGGCTTCCTTCAAGGCTCACCTAAAGGCAGCTTCTTCCAGCCCCTCTTAATCTTAATGCTTTCCCTCTGAGATTACCTCCGGTTTTATCCTCTCTCAATGCATATCCTAGATTTATCTTGTATGGGCATCATTGTTTCTGTGTTGTCTCCCATATTGGTCTGTGAGGTCCTTAAGAGCAGAGACCTTTTTTTCACCTTTTTTTTTTATATCCCTAGCACTTAGCACAATGCCCAGCATATAATAGGTGCTTCATAAATGCTAGATTCTGGCTTACTCTTGGAACTGCCTAGCATGTTCCTTTAGTGCTTTCCTCTTTCCCATCCAGCTTTTTCCTGCATTTGCCTGGCAAACTTGGTGGCTCCCAGCCTTACATTCACAATTTGGAAATGTGTCCTTTTGTCTTGACTATGATGGGTTTGTGGCAGAATAATCAGCAGGAAGATGCATCATTTAAAAATTACTCCACCTGTCATCTCAGATCAGGGAAAAGATGAAAGCTTGTCTTGGCAGGCTCCACAGGCTGTACAGATGAGCAGCCTTGGGGCCCTCTCCTGTTCCTTATCTTTTCATGATCATTTTTCTCCTTCAGCACTTCCATTTTAATGTATACACTGTGGAAACTGCTGCTTCAAATTCATGGATATCACTCCCTCTATGAACAGTTTTAGAGGGTACCTACTCCTGATTCCCCCAAATGCTAGATTTAGTTCTTTTTTTTTTTTTTTTTGCTTTTTTTTATTTGCGGAGGGCAATTGGGGTTAAGTGACTTGCCCAAAGTCACACGGCTAGTAAGTGTCTCAGGACACATTTGAACTCAGGTCCTCTTGACTTCAGGGCTGGTGCTTTATTCAGTGCTCCACCTAGCCACCCCTAGATTTAGTTCTTAAAAAAACAAAACAAGACATCTGTAGTTTTAAGTACATTGAAATTCATGAAGGGCAGCAGCAGTATTTCTCTGAACAGTGTGCTTCAGCTCTTTGGTAGCTGTGCAGATAACTAGATTTAATCCTGTAATGGGCCATGATTTTTTCTAATTCATATTGGAGTAGCTAAGTGGTTCTTTGCTCTGCTAGCTATCATTGTGATGGTCTGAGTGGTGTGATTATTGTGGAAAATTGCAGAGAGAATGATGAGTGAATCTGGGCTTACTCTGAATAAAGTAGTCCAAATCTGTGTCAAGTTCTGAGTTTTCTTTGGTCTCCTTGGCTCTATTATAGGTGTTCTTATTTGGATAAATTTCAGGGGATCTACGAAGTTGGATGGAGAAAACTTAAATTTTTATTTTGATAGACGTCTAATTGAAATTTAGCATATCCTTCAATTATTTTTAAATATTATTCTGAAAAAGGGTCCTTAGGCTTCACCTGAAAAGCAAACGGAAGAGGAGATGGCCCAGGGTTGCTCAACTGAGCCTGCCAAGAGAAGTTTTAGGCTTTTGCTTGATCTGGTGTTGGCCCAAAGGTTTTTGTGTTTCTTTCTGAGGTTCATCCTTTAAGTCTCTTAATATATGTGTGTGTGTGTGTGTGTGTGTGTGTGT
>CM053582.1:263559189-263577227 GCA_028627135.1 Pseudochirops cupreus
TGAATGCCGGCTACAGAGAATTAACCACCGCAGTGTATTATAAGTATGTAACAGCCGATATAGGTTGATTACTTCGTGTATTTGCCTTTCCTATCATGAAAATGGGTTATAGGCAAAGTACTCAGAACCACCAGTGAGAGGTTCTTATTTACATTTTCTCTTTTCCCTAAACCTTTTTTAAAATGTCTTATTCATTCTAGAAAAGACTTTTTTTCCTCTGCATACCCAGCTTTGTTTACCTGGTTACTGGAATAGCTGGGGACTAAATTCTTTGTGATATTTAAAGGCCAGAATCAGAGATGAAAAAGGCTATGGAAATTCATCTCAAGTCACAGGATTATTTCTTCAGTTAATTTTTAGTTCTCCATTTTAACAACTCATCTGACATTTTTGATAACTTGTATAATAAATGGGGATTTAAAGATCTTTTTTGAGAGAAAAGAGATATGAATATAGTACTCTTATATTTCATAGAATTTATGGTTGGAATGAAATAGTGATGATCTAATCCTGCTCCCTCTTTTTACAAGTTCAGAAATTGTGTCCTAGAAAGGTGAAGAGACTCTCCCAAGGTCACACAGATATTAAGTATCAGAGCTTAGATTTCAACCCAGGTCTTATGACTCCAAATCTTTGTATGACACTTGATTTTTGCTCATGATGTATGTTAATACTCCAGAAAAAATAAATGGAGAGTGGTTAGATAGAATAAAACTAATTTTTATCACAAAGTGTCCTGAGGGTTGAGCCCAGTGTTTCTCTCTGAATATGTAAAATGTGTTATCAACGTGAATATTAGTTAATTGTATAATTGATGGGTTGGTTATCAGTGGGCTGCTTCTGTGCCTGGTGCCATCTAGTTCTGGAATCCTGGACCTAAAAAACAGTTGAGTTGGACCAGCTCTGCAGTGGGCCTAATGTGAAGACCTAAGTCTTCAGTCTTTGACAACTACATAATTGCCATGTTTTCTTTGTGGGAGATTATTTCTTTGGCCAAATAGACAAACAAGTACTGTAGAAAGATAACATTGGATGTTGGGAGGCTAGGGATGATAGTAAAGATGGAGAAAAGAAATGGAAAAAATAGTTCTGGAATCTCAAGACTTCCATTTTTCAAAAAAATGTAACTTTTCCAGTCATAGGTCGGAGTGCCCACAGCATCATAGTTATTTTAACCTTGTGAAAAAAGGTTCTTCTTTCTTAATAGGCCTGTTGCCTTGAGTTTGTTGGTGTTTTCAGTTAGACTCTTTTAGGAAAGCCCCGTGCTTTTTTATTTGTTTTGGCAGGGCTGTTATTTTCTGTTCTGTAGCCAGCTCTTGAGCCAGCTAAGTGAACTAGCTTTGCAAACTTCCGAGGGCTCCAGCCTTGGCAGGTCCTTCACTGCCAAGGGTAGTGTTGGCAGGACACCCTAGATCTGCAAGTCATTTACCATAGTGATTGTTTCACTGTGGAAGCTGGTGAGAGAGGAGGCAGCTGACCTCAAGGACGATGCTGGGTGGGCATGATTGTCTTCTCCCCATGTTCTCAGATGCTGTAACATTCTCTCCATAAGAGGGAAAACCCAGAACACAAAAACCAAGGTCTTGGCCTCCCTTATCTTACATTCAAGGTAAAGAATACTTAATTTTATTTTCCTCCTCTCTTCTTTCCTCTTGGGAGCAATGGATTATCCTACCTTCTTAAAACCATTGAGTTTTGAATGAATACATTTATATTCCTCTGCAGTGTTAAAGCTATTAAAGCTTAAAACTGTACATAAACTCTTGGGACACTTTTTATAGATAAATCTAGATATTTTCTTTTTCTAAGTTCTTAAATATATTCTATTTTCCAGTTTAATTGTACTTATTTGGATATTTTAAAAATTTAAATATAATTAAAATTTTTATTGATCATCCACCTCTATTAGGTTTTGAATTGAGGCAGTATGGTTAGGTTGATAATGAGCTGACTTTAGAGCCAGGAGAACCCAAGTTCAAGTTTTAATTCTGCATATTACTGGCAAGAAACTCAAAGTCTTAGTGCTGTATATAACCTCGAAGATGTTAGGGTCCTGAGAATTATTGAACTATATTGGTAGGAATTTCCTCAGAGGTAATTACCTATACCAATGAAATCATAGCTCCAGCCTCTATCCTATATCTATATCTTTATATCTATTCACAATAAATCCCCACTATATATCATTCTTCTCATAAGACTTCCCGTGTAGCAAAAACTATTCTGCAAAATCAGCTGATGAAATGTACTTGTCAGCAACCTTGTAGGCAACCTGTTAGCCCTCTAATTCCTCACTTCTATACTTGGGAAGAAAGCGCGTTTCCCTGTCTCTTCCTCAGACTGAGGCTTATTGGCATTGGAGTTAAGCTGCTTTTTAGTCTTATTTTTATTTACTGCATCATAGTCATTGTTCATATTGTTTACCTGGTTTGCTTTCTTCATGTAGAATCAGTTCACTCAAATCTTTCAAAGTTTTGTGGAATTCCTCATATCCATCACTTCTTATACGACAGCATTATGCCATTACATTGATATACCTCATTAATCATTGAGCACCCACATTATCAGGGTTGGTTTGTTTTTGCTGCTGCAAAGAGTAATTTCTTGAATATTGTGTTATTCATAGGATTGACCTTTCCTTATATCTTTGGCTTCCTTGCATATATGTCCAGGAGTGAAATAACCCAAAGGGAATGGATAATTTAGTGACTTTTCTTATGTAATTCCAAGGGGGTATTCTAAAATACCACTTGGGCCAATTTATAATTCTTCTACCAGTATATTGAGTCTTTTTTCTTACTGATCCCCAACATACTTTCATCTTTGCTGGTTTAATGGGCATGAGGCAAAACATTTAAAAAATTATTTAAATCTGCATTTCTGTTATTAGTGATTGATAACATTAAAAAATTTTAGATGTCCATTATTTGCATTTCATTGTTTGAAACCTGTTTGTTATTTGACTTCTTATATACTAGGAAATGATTCTTGATCATATATTTTTAATGTTAATTCCCTATATCTGTTGTTCAAGTTCTCCTTGAGTTCATTGAATGGCTACTGCTTAGAAACCAGTCATCATATAGAGACTGCAGTTTATTTACTCAGTGAAACATACTTGACCAGTAGTTGATGGACATGTGTGTGTCTTACAGTTCAACTCATAATATTTATACATTATGTGAGATAAAGATTTAAAATGGCCGCTTGTTACAAAGCAGCTGGTTATAGGAAGAAAAATGAGGTACTTGTTAAAGAGAATATGCATCATTAGTTACGGGAGCTAGAGGAGAAACATGTCCTTGTCGGGATAGCTATTTACACTAATCAAGGGGTACCTTATATCACTTGTAAGACAAGATAAAGAAGAGAAGTGGATGAATGTATATTGAAATTCGTTATAACAGTTGGTTTTTTGTAGTAATTAGGGAGTAATTATAGTTCATGTTGGAACATTATTAAACTAGTTATGCCAGTTCTTAACAGAATATTCTTAGCTCTTAAAAATAGACTTTTAACATGTCACGGATATCAGATTTTCAGCAGGGATAGTTAATGGTAATGGTTTCCCCCAGTTGGTTTATTCTTTTTTGTATTCTGGCTGCATTGATTTTGTTCATGAAAAGATTTTTAGAAAAAATTATGTTATTGAAATTGTATGTTTTAGTTTTTAAGGTTATTATATTTAGAGCCAGAAAGGACATTAATAGTTTAATCCCTGAATTTTATAGTCAGTCAATAAATTCTTATTAAGCACCTACTTATTAAGCACTGAGCTAAGTGCTTGGGATAGGAAGGAAAACAAAAAACAATCCCTGTCCTCAAGGAACTTGTAACAGATAAAAAGAAGCTGGGAAGCAGATGAGAGGGAAAGGGGAAGATGAAGTCCTGCATCCAGTGGGAAATTACGAGATGGCTACGCTGGGAGTCCACCTTCAATGGAGGATCTGGGAGGAGCTGTCCTGATGTCCACCATCCACCCTCTCTATATAAGAGAGAGGGCGGGGCCCCAGGGACAGAATTTTATAGTAAAAAATCCCAAACCCAGGGAAGTTAAGTGACTTGTTACAGGTCATGCAAGTAGCAGAGTCAAGTTTTCAATTCAGTTTTTCTTACTGCAAACCTAGGTTTGGGGTGTGTGTGTGTGTGTGTGTTTCAAACCAGGTTTTCTTTCCACTGAACTGAACTACCGTGCTTTAAGGTCTTTCTTGTTACCCTAACTTGTTGCACTTGTGACTTTATTTTGATTATCTGAATAGGATCTAAAAGTATTTTATAGCTGGGACCTTAGGAATTTGTCCTGAAGGTGTTTTTGGTGAGCCCTTAAAAGTGAGATAATATCTCAATACTTGATTTAATTACAAAAAGATATTATTTTATTTATTTGTACAGCAGTATACAGAACATTAAATATAAAAGAATGACAGCGTATCCTATGACTTTTTCTAATTGAACTCAATAAAAAATATAAGAATGAAATTAATAATAATAGCCAACATTTATACAACGCATAAAGATTTACAGAACCCTCTGCATCCATTGTCTCATTTGGCTCTCTTATCTATCCTCTGATACAGGTATAACTGTTATCATTATCCCCAGTTCCTCAGTGAGGAAACAAAAGACCAGAGAGATTAGGTGATTTGGGGGAACCTTCTTCATAAAGGTGATCATTGAAATCATATGAATGAATGAAATCCACAAGAGAGACAGTGAAGACGAGGAGGTCTAGAGGCTTTTGAGACATTCACACTTAAGAGATGGCATGAAGAGGATAAACTAATAAAGGAGAAGGAATAGTCAGAAAGATAAGAATAGAACCAAGAAAAAACCACGTCAAAGAAGCTAAGAGAGAGTACCAAGAGGAACGGAGTGATCAGCAATGTCAAATGTTGCACAAAGGTCAAGGAAAATGTTGAATGAGAAAAAAGATTTGATTTGGCAATTAAGTGATGGCATGGGGAGAAAACAGTGTCAATAAGAGTCATGGGGTGAAAGTCAGATTTCAGGGGCTGAGGAGCGGGCAATGAGAAAATGATGACAATGAATGCAGAGTGTGCCTTTGAGAAGGAGGAGAAGAGACATAGGACAATAGCATAAATGGTCAAGCATTTTTGTTTTTGTTTTGAGGCTAGGGGAAACAAATATGTTTTAATTTTTTTAATTTTTAATTTTTTTTTTTTGGCTTTTTGGAGGACAATTGGGGTTAATCGACTTGCCCAAGGTCACACGGCTAGGTGTGTGTGTGTGTGTGTGTGTGTGTGCGCGCGTGTGCACGTATTAAGTGTCTGAGGCCGGATTTGAACTCAGGTCTTCCTGACTCTGGGGCTGGTGCTCTATTCGCTGAGCCACCTAGCCGCCCCAACTTGGGTATGTTTTAATCCACAAGGGAAGAGCCAGTAAGGATGAATTTATTAAAAATTGGAGAGAGGGGGAAGGAAAGGGGAGGGATTGAAGTAGGTAGGGGAAAGTTCAGGAGATAATAGGAAGGGATAGGTTCCTGGACAGAAATGTAGGTAATAGCTTTGGCAAGGAAGGTCACCCCAATCTCTGAGACTGGAATAAAAGGAAGAGATAAGTGAAAATGAAAAGAATATTTCAAGTGTGGAGGAGGGGAGATGATGGAGTTCACAATGAACCTTATTCTCTTAGGTAAAGTTGAAAGTAAGATTCTTTGTTGTGAGAGATAAGGGCAGTGTCTAACACTGAGGGTTTGAAGGGAGAGAATATTTAGGACAAGCCATTGGAGAGTATGGTAGGGAGTCAATAAGAGATGAATAAAAAGACATCTCCATACAAGCATACAGGCATAGCTGGTGTTTGATAACATGAACCCAAGGAACCTAGTGAGCCAAATTTCATAACTTCCTCTGGCACAGAGGTTCTTTTCTGTGTCATGGATTGCTTTGGCAATCTGGGAAAGATTATGGATCCTTTCTCTGAATAATATTGTTAAATACATAAAGTAAAATAGGTAAAAAAAAATTACAAAACTTACCATCAGGATTGAGGCAAAGAATTGGTCAAGGGGATTATAGATTTAGAACTTGAAGTGAACTTTAGAGATCATTTAGTATCAGAGAGGTGATATGATTTGCCCAAGGTCACAAGGAGGAAGTGATTGAGCCAGCATTTGAACCCAGATCCCTTAATTCCAAAGCTAGGTTCTTTTACTGTAGAATGGTACCTCAGGAAGAGGTAGAAGGATAGATCATAGCCAGAAAGGAAAACTTCAGAGTTCAGGGTCATGGAGACAGGGCTGTTTCTGGTGATGGTCATGTCTAAGGTTTGAATGCTTCTTTCTATATGTGGCAGTCAGAGGTAAAGTAGTGATGGAGATTGGAGATGTGGGGATTGTGAGAATTGAGAAGAACTATTGTCCAAGGTATTATCATTGTGAATATTGAAATCTTCATCACCAAATCTGAGGAATGGGATAAATGGGAAGCCTGTGATCCAGGTTTTGAAGTCATTGGGGAAGGAAAGAGGGTGGGTAATCTAAAAGTCAGTGAGCACAAATGCTTGTTGATTGATTGAATGAATGAATGATAGCCACATAATCTGGGTAGGTGAATTTCACAGTAGCAGAGTTATGATCAGTGATGGTAGAGCAAGAGGTCTAGAAGTGGCAGTGGCAAAGAAGGAACATGCTGACTCTTCTCACAACATGCCCCAGTCAACTGAGCTAATCGACTCTAGTGAAGATGTGTTTTATGATTTCTTTCTAATCTCTTTAGGAGTGGTTCAAGATGAAGAGATCCTATTTCACTTCAGCAGAAAGGTTTAATTTTGTAGATTATATACCTTTAATTGAGAAATCAGTTTAGCAACCAAGCTATTTGACACTGATAATGCTCAAATTTTGTTGTTCTTACTGTGTCAGTGTAGCTTATGCCCATCTCTAAAATCAATGTTTCCTGAAAAGAATGAAATGGGACATAAAGTACAGTATAGAAAGAGTGCTGGATTTAGAGTTAGGCCCTTAATTTGCCTGTCTGTCGTGCATACTCTGGGCTTACTCCTCCCACCCACACTGGCACTGATTATTCAGATGGATCCAGATCTCCAGAGATCAGCTTGCTACTACTTTTCCCCTTAGGGTTCTAAAGGACTCTGAAAGAGTGGAGGTAGCAGTAGTTTTCTAGTACTACATCTCTTAAATCCCTGCTAGTGTGCTTCTCCCATAATTAT
This sequence comes from Pseudochirops cupreus, assembly GCA_028627135.1. Lineage (NCBI taxonomy): Eukaryota > Metazoa > Chordata > Mammalia > Diprotodontia > Pseudocheiridae > Pseudochirops > Pseudochirops cupreus. The sequence continues at coordinate 263,566,381 of CM053582.1, forward strand.
CAATTGTCAGATTTAATTTTTAAGAAAAGTACATTTATTAAGATGGTATAGTAAAAATAATTGCTATGAAGCGTCCCCCCCCCCCAGAAAGCTTTGATATATTGTCCCACCAATACATTGGAAATGTAGGCATAAGAGAGCACATGCGGCCAAGTGATGACTCGTAGCTCTTGATTGCTAAGGATCCTTTTCTTCTCTTTATGAGGTGTTCCTGAAGCTCCCCGTAGACATAATATAGTTTTTCTCCTGGTCTCTTTGTAGAGTCTTTAATTTGCTATTCCTCAATATCTTTTATTTGTTTTTGGCTCATTACATTGAGTCAGCTCTTCCAGAGATTCTGGAATCCTGAGGCATTTATAGGAAGACTAAAAATCCTCCAGCCTCAGAAATGTAAAAGGTTGTCCTTTAGTGAGGGCGGTGGAATAAAGGTCAAGGTCCTCTCCACTTCACCACCAAGCAGCTCCTTCTCAGGGGCTTGGCTAGAAGGTTTCCACCACAAAACTTGCAGGTGCTTGAATCCTCTTCTTGATGGTTTTACACACAACCCACAGGTCACGAAACCCTGCCCTCGAAATGTCTTTCATTGATTCCATGGTGATGCCTCAGCTTTGTTCGCACCTTTGCCTGATCAGTCATATAGGTTCTCACCCAATTAAGACATGACAGTGAACTGGAATGAGGTGACTCACTGACACCCCCTCTTCCCCAGCCTTACGAACCAAATGAAAGCCTCTAAACCCCTTTGAGTTGGGAATTTATGTTTTGTTTGTGATTTCCTAGAGCATTTTTATATCTGTACTTGTTATGATTTTCAAGTAGCCAAAGAAACTAACATGAATCCACCAGGTTAGTTCCTGGTATGTTGTGTGTATGCCAGTGTTTGTTGATTGGTTAATTGAATTAAAGAGCCTGAAAGAAGTTTACTCATAAATAAGCTAAAATTGTAAGGAAAATTGAAGATAGGGTCCATGGCCCTAAATACTGGGTTTTTATAGGTCACTAATACAATCATCAGATGAACTCTCATAAGGACTGGTAAGTGTAAAAATCTTACAGCCTGCTGTAAGCTCGTGTGGACAGTTATGTTTGAACATTTCCCTTGTCCCCAAACCACATGGTTGTTAGATATATTTATTACCTGTAACTAGCAAGCCTTTGTTCCCTCTCCTTTTCTCCCCTCTCTCCATTGTCTCCTCTCCTTTCTCTCCTATATGCAATTTCCCCCCATTACCTTCCTCTCCCCTCTGCCGTGCCCTTCCAATCGAAAAGTCTTGTTTTCTTTCCTGTCTCAGCTCAAACCCCATCAACCTGGGATCAATAAGATGACTTTTGAAAAAAGAAATCTGAATCAGCATCATGAAATCACATCAAGCTCTCAGAGGCTTAAAAGCTATTTGGTCAACTAAATGGATTGAGCTGATTGCCTGCCTGATTGATTTCTTTCACCACAGAGCACACACCTCTCTGTCCCTGCCCCCTGCCTTTGGCAAATTAAGACTTCTTCCCCATAGGCAAGGTTAGCTGGCATTAGAGAGACTAATTATGTTTCTTTTTACTTTCTGAGATATTTGTATGCATTCGAGAATAACTGGGGAAAAGGACTACTAACATATTTTAATCACCTCTGCTGCTTTGAAATGTTTCCTGCAGATAAACTCAGTTCTTTCAGGAAAAACATCCTTCTTCCATATGCCTTTCTTTTTCCTTGTATGAAATGGAAAATGGCCTGCAATGTGTGTGGGTTTGCACAGTGAGTGCCCTCATTGTATAATTTTTTAAAAAATCTCAATGCTAATGTGACTGGCTAGCTTGCTAGTACTGTCACAGAGGAAACCAGAGGTTTTCAAATGTAAGTCGGAGCTCCTTTTAGTCTCTCAGCCAGTAGTTGCCATGTTTCTTGTTTTACAGACTGAAATCTCTTGTTACCTCACCCCAGAAAGAATTCCGTTCTTTGGAAGCTCTTGTGTGGACTTTCACAAGAGAATTCCCTAAGGATCCAACTGGGAGGCAGCATTCTAAATAGATTAAATCTCAGAAAAGAAATCCTATTCTGCCTGGTTCTCCAGAAATTCAAAGCACCTGTGACTTTATTTTGGCTGATCTAATAAGATGTGTATGTGTGTATATACATATGTATGTTGTGTGTGTGTGTGTGTATACATATGTATATATATACACACAGCTTTATTATATTAGTATACACATCTTTATCCTATATGATAAATATATGATATGTATACACACAGCTTTATTATATTAGTGTATACATCTTTATCATATATGATAAATATATTATGGCTTACTTACACATGTACACTCATTTGTAGAAGGGGCCTCAGAAGGTCTTTTAGAATATATACCAAGACTCTTGATTTTAGAGCTCTATGGAGAAAATACTTCCCAGTCCATTCTCATGAACTCCTCATTCTTTGGTTCATCTTGCGCTAATCTGAACCCATTTCCAATCTCATTTGGTCTTCAGTAGAGAAGGAGAAGGAAGGTCCTAATAGTTCTGACTCAGTTCTTAAATGTTCTCTTGTGTTGAAGAGTTTAAGGATGTAATATATCTTAAATATGACACAAAATTTAACAAGTTACACCAAGTAAAGAAATAACTGGATTGGCCATTTTATTTTCTTTTTCTGTAGATGTACTGGAAGGTTACAATGGGACTATTTTTGCGTATGGACAGACCTCTTCAGGAAAAACTCATACCATGGAGGTAAGATCATAGCACTCATGTTGAGGCTGGGGGTGGGAGGGAAGAACATTTCACTTACTTAGATAAAGAAATAGAGTTAAAACTTTTGTTGAATCCTGAAGTGCAGATTTCTTCTCTGGATTTTAAACAAACATAGGCTTTGGCTTTCTGGACCAAATGCAGAATCTGATTTTAGGATATAGCTGCAATCACTTACTCCATTTAAAAATACTGTGATGTAAAGGAATGAATACTAGATTTCAGTGTCAGAAAATGTGGGTCCAAGGGCAGCTAGGTGGCACAGTGACTAGAACACCTGCCCTGGGGTCAGGAGGACCTGAGTTCAAATCCAGCCTCAGACACTTAACACTCACTAGCCATGTGACCTTGGGCAAGTCACTTAACCCCAATTGCCCTGCTTTCTCCCCTCCCAAAAGCAACCAAACAAACAAAGAAAAAGGATTCAAGTCAACTCCATCACTTAGCACCTAACTTCGGGGAAGTCATTTAATTTCTCCAAATCTCAGGGTTTTTTTCTCTGCACAATAAAATTGGCTTTTCAAAATGACCTAAAATGCCACACCACAGTACCAGAGAGTCAGTATGGTATGGTGTGGCATTTTGAATGGCATGTTCAGTTCTGTGACTAACTTGGTGTGTGATTTTCTTTTGTGGGTGATGATGGTCAGTATTTAGATGGTATTTCTCCATTTGAATCCTTACTAGTTGCTTGGGGTGGGGATTGGGAGGAATGTTATTGGATAGTTTTCAGTCCTGTGTTTTAAACTCCAATACTAACAAAATTTGAGGGAATTTGGCTCACAGGGAGCGGTGTCTGATTCATCTTTCATGCCTGGGTTTTCTCATGTATAATCATCTCCTGAGAATATTGCTGAGCTAGGCCAGGCTGCTCCAGAAGTGTTTTGGCTTGTGAGATGAAGATTTCAAAGTCCTTAAATGTTTAGTAGCCCATAAATGTTTCACTTAGATTATAGAATGTAAGAAGATCCCTTATTCCTATGAATTATGGAAAGCAAATGAAATCATGTATGGAAACCATTTTGCAAAACTTTTAAGTATAAATGTTAGCTATCATTCTCATGATCTTCATGATTTATTACTTGATAGAGCACTTTTGACTTTTCTATTTTTTAATCGTGAAATAATCTAATAGACTATTTAAATTGCAATTAATTCAGAGATCCTTATGCAAGCTAGAAACTTGTTTTGGAAAAATAATTGTAGAGTTTATATAGTGTGAGGGGCAGCTTAGGTGACCTGAAGCCAGGAAGATTCATTTTCCTGACTTCAAATCTGGTCTCAAACACTTACTAGCCATGTGACCCTGGGCAAGTCACTTAACTCTATGAGCTGGAGAAGGAAATGGCAAACCACTCCCATATCTTTGCCAAAATACCCTGAATGGGGCCACAAAGATTTTGGACATAACTGAAATGATTAAATAAATGACAACAGTATAGTGTGTCCTTCCACTGTGGTCCTATCATAATACTTCCTCGTAACATGGAGGGGACTCTGGATTCTTGGAAGTTATGCCAATAGAATATAAACTGCCAAACTGAGAAGACTTCCTCAGAGTCAAAAGGAACCCTAGAGAATATGTAGTCCAAGAGATAGAAGATTATTTGTTTGCTGCCAGAGGAACAACCCAGCCGAGTTTGGAAAGTCATAGGTTGATCACCAGATGATGAATTTTTTGTCCATAGCAACTCATGAAGCCATCTAGTAAGGTATGGAAGGATTTTAATCTATATTAGAGGAGGGGATATCCCTACCTCAGTGAGATCATGGTGCTTTACATACATTTTTTCATTTGGTCTTTACAATAGCACTATTAAATAGGTAGCATTAAATGTTAGTATTACTATAGTAGATAGTAGATAGATCAGTACATAGATTGTACTATCTATACTTGGCATAGTACAAGTCTTACTATATTTCATTATACAGATGAAAAAACTGAGACTTGGAGAAGCTGTTACTTGAACTGTTACCAAATTGTGGAGTTACTTAAACTTCTGTCTTTTGATATCTAAATCTAATATTCTTTCCTTTATTCATTATTAAAAATATGGAATAACTGACTGTAGGTATAGCCTAAATTAAAATTCTGCCTTTGGTCCAGAGAGTCAAATAGAATTTAAAAGATCTTAAGTTCTTTGTGGGTGGAATCCCTTTGTAATCCACAGAACATAACTAAAGAGAATCCAAATCAGTACCATTTGCCTGCCAAGAATGAAGAGGAGGAATTGGATTCTATTCTACCTCTGAATTTAAAAATCTGGACTCTAGGTTGTTCATTCCATCTCATGACTGCCCCTGTTGGTTTAAGGTTTGAATCAGAACAACATTTATTTCAAATGTGGCTTATGGAAAAATGGGTTGCTTATTTGATAGCTTGGAGGGGATTCATGTAATGATATGCTACTGTTCCTCTTCAGCTCCCTTCCTGGGTATAGTCTAACCTACCCCCTTTCTGAGGGGTTAATCACTGGTGGTGTTCTCTAATTAAGTATTCTCTGCCTCCTGGGAAGCTACAGGCTCAACCCACACAGATGGTGGAATAGTCGAGTAATCTACTAACTTGGAATGTAATTAAATCAAAATATCTGCAGGGTTTATACCATTTTATGAGTAGGATTTTTAAAAATCACTTATATTCAGTATTAGAAATACTTATTTTTAAAATGACTTTAGGGAGGGATGTTAATTCCCTAAAAATGGTCAAAACTGTCACATGCAAATCAACGCAATATTCAGTTTTAATTCCTACCTTCTTTTGGTCTAACATCCCATCATAATTCCATTACTTCCATTGAAGGGGGAAATGCATAAGCCTATATAAAATTAGAAAGATTAGCTCCTTAAGGTAGCGCATTTAAGGAAGATTTTCAGTAAAAGCATTAAACCCATTATAATATTAGTGTTATGCCTAACAGAACACAGTAGTACATGGAGATTCAGGTCTTCATAGCTCATACTCACAGGGAAGCAAGTCCGGGGGTGCTTCTGCTAAAGGGAAAGATAAGTAGTGTCATTCTTTTTCAGGGTATGTCTTTGGATACAATTTCCCACCCATCTACCCCAACCCCAACCCCAGCCTAGATCTTACTTTTTCTAGAGTTTCTTAAACTGTGGATTGTGACCCCATATGGTTTTGCGACCCACAGTTCAAGAAGTGCTGAAGGAATTTCAAACAGAAAAAGTTTAAAAAATCCAGCTCTTGACTGATAGAGACATTGTATGTCATCACAGCGACATAACAAGTCCTCCCCAGAGAATTAAATTAACAAATCTCCAAATACATCCACTTTTGCCAATCCTTTTTTGCTTGTCACACTATTAGGCTGTGAACCTCAAACTGTCAAATGCTTTTAATGAAGTACATTGATTCTTGGATGAGTTGAGTGGCAGCCCTATTTTCTCTTTGATGGTTTGAAACATTCTGTCCTACCTGGGAGATTGTGGGGTGGGACTCAAGTGGAACAAAGGAAGTTCTATCCTGTGATAATGGGAATAGGTGCTTTACTTTTCTTTATACACTACCAGATTCTCATGTCACTTTGGGAAAATGTGGGAAAAGCTTAAGGAAAACATACATTGTCAGCTTTCTTCCTGTTTGGGGAGAAATCAGATGCTAAAATGTCGTACACTATTTTTTGTTAGTTTAAATCAGTTGGTTAATTTTTCTGTGGTCCAGGATAAGTCTTTTTCCTCATTGTCCCCTCAAAGTATTTTTGTGTTTCCTGAACTTTAAATTATTATCCAAATCAACTCAAACCAGCAAATGCTTGTTGAGGAAGTGGGTCAATAACATTGATCATTTGATCAAACATCAAGCATTTGTTAAATGCCTATTATGTGCCAGACTCTATGCTCTGCACTGGGGATACAAATACAGTGACATAAATAGTCCCTATGAGAAAGGAGCTTACCTTCTAATGAGAGAGACAGCAAGGAAATATGTAAGTACATGAGGAATAAGCATAAAGAGAATACAGTTCAAAGTAACTAAATGCAGGGGCAGCTAGGTGGCGCAGTGAATAGAGTACTGGCCCTGGAGTCAGGAGGACTGGAGTTCAAATTTGACCTCAGTTACTTGACACATTTACTAGTTGTGTGACCTTGGGCAAGTCACTTAACCCCAATTGCCCTGCCTTCCCCCCTCGAAAAATATAAACAAAAAACAAAGTAGTTAAATACAAAGGAGCTTGAGAGAGAGGTTATCAGCTATTGAATTAATGCTGGTATTGGTTTGGTGGCTGCTTTTTGGGTCTTGAACATTACAAAAGGAACTGTGGCACCCACTCCAGTGAATTACTGTGGGGCAAGAGGATGCCTCAAGGAAGCCAAATAGACCCTCTATCAAGTCGTCACCAGGCATCTGTTAAGCTTTTTCTTTGTGCCAGGCACTATGCTAAGGGCTACGGGTACAAAGAAAGGCAAACAAACAAACAAAAAATATTTCCTGCCCTCTGGAAGCTCGCAGTCTAATGGGGGAGACAACATGCAAACATCTGTGCACAAACAAGATATATATATGATAAACTGGAAGGAGGGAAGGCTCTAACATTAAGGAAGACTGGGAAAAGGTTATTACTTAAGGTGAGCGTTTAGCTGAGACTTGAAGGAATCCAGGGAAGTGAGGAAGGGGAGAGGAGGAGGGAGAGAGTCCTAGGTGTTGGGGTCACCCATTGAAAATAATCCTCTATTTCCTTGAGCAGTTGGGAGCAAAGGATTTCAAAGATTGTTCTACCCACATAAGGTATGACAGCCTGATAGCCTTCCCAGTCTTGTTAGTGTAACAGGGTCCATCCCATGGCACAAGTGTGGAGAAGCACCTGTGCTCTGGCCCTTTTCTGGAAGGTCACATGTTTGTTGTGGCCCTTTGCTGAAGGACACATGACCATGGCTCCTGATTGGACCCTTGGTCCCCATGGGGGGGGGGAAGGAGAAAAGGTAGCAAAAAAGGATTAGAGTCATGTCTTCTCTCCAAGCAAAGAAGGTCACTCTGTGGGAAGGGAGACATAGGCCATGTCCCGTGGCTTTTTAAAGGATTTGAAAATCTTTGAAACTATAATGTTTATTTCAGACATTACAGAATGTTGGTGTGTATAAACATGTCAGTGATTGTTGGTTCTGATTATTGCATTCTTGGAATAAGATATTTATTCCAAGGGTACATAAATTTTGTCAGTTTCTGAAACCCTTAAAATATTCTTTCCTGCTGCCTTTCCAAGACTCATATTTATATATAAGAGGTGTGTCTTTAAAGTAATGAATCTAATTTTTTTTTATTTAAAAAAATATCAAAACTTAAGCTTCCCAATGAGTCTTATCCTCGTGTTTAATGACAAACATGCCCATTCTTGGTGGAAAATATTAATAATTCACTGAGTTATTCAATATTACCTTTTGTATATATTTGGTGTCAAACAGATACACCAGGCTATATAGCTAGTCCTCTCTTAGGTGCTACAATGCAGTGAAGGTATGTTTGAAGAAACTCCTGTACACATGTACACACTCACCCACCCAGCCCCACTCCCACTTCTATATACCATTCCAGGGCTTTCTAAATTTACCTCTTCCATTTTGCTTACATATCTTTAGGGGAAGCTACATGACCATCAACTTATGGGAATCATTCCAAGAATTGCACATGACATCTTTGATCACATTTACTCTATGGATGAAAACCTGGAGTTTCATATCAAGGTACGTGCAGATGAAAATGCTCTTAGTTGGGTTTTGAGAAGGAAAACTGTGCCAGGGCTTTGATCTTTAGCTGAGTTCTGAGACTGATCTACTGATTAAAGATCATGAATCTGCCTTTTATATTTTCAGTGCAAGAAACATAACTGTAAGTTATGTCAAGTGACTGGACCAAAGTCATTAAAAAATTATTATTGGAGCAAACTCTTTAGTTGTATCTCCATGTATAAAATGGAGGAAAAAAAATAGACGTTTGCATATTTAGGATAAAAATATGTAACTTAACTGGAGCTACCAATTGAAAGCAAAATCAGTAATTGTGGCATTTTCTGTATGTTTTCACTAGAGTCATCTGGATAGTCTCCTTAATTTAACTTTTCACCCTGTATAAATTCATGCCTCGAATTTGTATTTGATTTAGTTAGGCTGCTGCCTTTTATCTTAACTATGTAATTGTGAAACCAAATTGAAGGAGAGCTTCCAGATCTCTTCTTGGCTTCGTACTTGTTTTTATCCTGCTCACTTTCCCGTGTTTCACTAAAACACAGTAGTAGCTGATTGTTCAATTATGGCTTATACCTGAAAGAAAAATATCTTTCATCTATACCTCCCTTTGACCAGAATCCTGATAAGTATTTAATTCATGCCTTTCTGGGATTCTCGATAGCAGCAGGAAGTAGAAGCCTGTAACTTCGTTTGAAGGGATTGAAATTTAGGTGTCTAGTATATCTCCATGGTGGTTTTACTTAAAATTTTCAAAATGCTGACACAGTCCTTCCTTATTAATGCTAGGGTGAGATGTTGAACCAATTATTGCCCTTAAGAATCTTATTAAGATAAAAAAAAAAGCCATGACAGGAAGAGAAGAATTTGTTTTAAGCACCATGGACTGAAGTTTTAGATTTAGGATTTTTTTTCCCTTGACAAATGTTGTATTCATTAGTTTTGAAACTGACTAGAATTACAGATGGCTAAAAGTGGATAAATTAGCTACTGGAGCTTTATTTGGAGCATGCACATATTAAAGGTTGACTACATGTTAGCAATTTCTTAGAGCAGAAATGGAAGTTTGATTAATGTGTTATTGACAGTTTTCCTCTTACAATGAAAATTGAACTTTCTCAGTGTTGGTTTTGTGTCTTCCAGCTAATTACTAAAAATAGCTAGTGTCCACAGTAAAAACACTTAAATTAATGAATAGCAATCCTCTCTATCTGCACTGTAAAGGATAATCATTTGCTAACTCTAATGAGAGTCTCATACTTTGCTTTATATCCACTGGTCTGTGAAAACATTGGCCAAATTTGGGTTCCTGAGATAAAATGGAAGATGTGAAATTCAAACATAGCTATGAAAGTTTCAACCCATTGTAATTCGTGGACAGACTAAGCGACTTTAATGAAACTGGGAGAAGTTAATTAAATCTAACAAATGATTAGACTTGAACTTAGAAATCTAAACAGAATCCCAATTAATGTAATTGTTAGTTATCTCTAGTTTGATCTTAGTCTAGAACACATTTTCTGTGTTAATCATGAAAATAAGCCCATAGACCCAGAATGTCAAAGACACAAGAAAAAGCCTAATGAAATTGGCAAAAAGTCTGAATTAAAAAGAACATATTCAACCTCTCCTCACTATTCCATTGTTTGACTTTCATGGGAATCTTTGACTGAATGTGAGTGAAAGAGAGAGGGAGGAAGAGAAGAGGGAGATAAGTGTGCTGTGGAAGAGAGAAACTGTTGTAGGCAGAAAGAGTACAGAATTACAAAACTGGAGGAGTCCATTAAGATCATCTGGTCCAACTTCCTTGTTTGACAGATACAGAGTCTAAGGCCCAGTAATTAGCCCAAGGTCACCCAGATGGTTATTACAGAGCCAGAATGTCAATCCATGCCTTCTGATACCTAATCACATGTTCTTTCCAGGAGAACATATTGCCCTCTAACTCCACCTGGATCTTCCAAGTCTAGTCACCACAACCTATGCCAAGTCTTTTCTAGTTCATTCCCTATGCTTTCCATAAACTAACATTGATCACTTCACATACATAGTCAATGATTATTCTTTTAGAGCAACTACTACTCTCTTAGCATGGTGATCTGGCATGAAGAGCATTGATAAGTTAAGCAAGCAAGCATTTATTAAATATTTACCAACACATCAGATATTATGTTAAGCCCTGTTGTTTCAGAAAAACAAAACAAAACAGTTCTTCTCAAGAAAGTTATGTTCTAGGGTGGAAGACAGCTTGAATATCAATAAGTATATAACAAATACATATAGAATAAATGGTCTACTAGTAACTTTAGAGAAGAAAGCAAAAGAAGACTTAGAAGGCAGGAAGAGACCAGTTTGTGAAGAGACCTAAGTGCTGACAAATTAGTTTATATTTGATCCTAAAGGTAAT
>CM053582.1:263577727-263630900 GCA_028627135.1 Pseudochirops cupreus
CACTGACCTGGAAAACAGATCCAGGAGAGACAACTTAAAAATTATTGGACTACCAGAAAGCCATGATCAAAAACAGAACTTAGAAAGCATCTTTCAAGAAATTCTCAGGGAGAATTGCCTGGATATTCTAGAACCAGAGACCAAAATAGAACTTGAAAGAATTCACCGATCACCTCCTGAAAAAGATCCCCAAAAGGACTCCCACCTAGGCCTTCTGACTCCAGCATTCTCTCCAGTAGAGTCAAGCTGTCACCACTGTTAGAAAAGGAATTTTAAAAAAGCATCCAATGATTCATTTATGATATAGCTCCAGTTTTCTCATCTAGCTAGTTTCAGGCAGTCCCATACACCCTTGACTATGGAACTGTCCAAAATATCAGTACCAATAATGAAGTGAGGCACAATTGGGTAGAAGAAAGAAGACCATGTTAATAGTTAACTACTGCTAAATTAACTGTCTCAAAATCTGACAGCCAGAAAGTAATTCCCTGGGATGAAGGTGACTTCCGACCTGCTGTCTAGCAGTCATATCCACAAGGTTATCTCTCAGTTCTGGGCATCATATTTTAAGAATACCATATATAGTCAGCAAGAGAGTGTCTAAGTAGAAGGCAACCAGACTGGTGGAAAGACTGGAAAACATTCCATTTAAGGACTGAAGAAAATGAAGATTTTAAATCTAGAGAAAAGACAGTGAAGCATCATAGATGTCTCCAAATATTTGCAAGGTTATCAAGTGGGAGAGAGATTAGACTTATTTTGCTTTGCCTTAGAAGGTAGATCTAAGAACAGTCAAGTAAAGAGCTAAGATAAAAGTCAGCTGGGGTGGCTAGGTGGCGCAGTGAATAGAGTACCAGCCCTGGAGTCAGGAGGACCTGAGTTCAAATCTGGCCTCAGACACTTGACACATTTGCTAGCCGTGTGACTTTGAGCAGGTCACTTAACCCCAATTGCCCTCCAAAAAAAAAAAAAAGCAAAAACAAAAAGATAAAAGTCAGCCAGCCTCAATGAAGCACTACTATGTTCCAGGCAATGTGCTAAGCTCTGGGGATACAAAGAAAAGCCAAAACTAGTTCTGCTCTCAAGGAGCTCACAGTGCAATGAAGGAGACAATATGAAAACAATCATGTACAAACAAGATAAAACAGGATAAACTGGAAACAATCCACAGAGGGAAGGCATTCAGTTGAAGGAGGGCTGGGAAAGGATTTTTGCAGAAGGTGAGACTTTAGCAGAAACTTGGTAGCAGCTAGGAGATAGAGATGAGAAGGGAGGGAGTTCCAAGCCAGTGAAAATGCTCTGGAGTTGGGAGATAGGAGTGTCTAGTGCAAGGAACAGGAAGGAAGCCAGTGTCACTGGATTGGAGGGGAACACCGGAAAGTTAGAAATGGGTAAGGTTATGAAGGGCTTTAAAAGTTAAAAAAGTGTTCAAAGAGGAGATTTTATATTTGATCTTCTAGGTACTGGGGAACCATTGGAGTTTATTGAACGGAGTTTCTTGATGGGAGCAGTAGGGAGGCTGATGCAGACTGTGATATAATGAAAAAAACTTCTGTTTTGATTTGTAGCTGAGAGAGGCAGAATTGCCTTATGGATAGAGCTAGCCTCTAAGTCAGGAAAACCTGAATTCAAGTCCCATAGGCTGGTCATTAAGCTCTCAGTCAGTGCCCCAGACAATTCTCTGAGACCAGAAGCTGCAGAGCAAGTGCCCAGCTGCAGCTGCCTTGGTAGGAGGAGTTTTCTAATCAGGGAATCTCTCTGCCTAGGAAACATAGGTCCAGTGCCACCTCACTCATCCATGAAGATGACATCCACAATGCATTAAACTAGCAAATGGACATGGTATTTTCTTTGTGCTTTTTGCAATGCTATGAAATACTTTTTTTTCTTTTTTAGACATGAATGAGCACAGCTCTAGGAGTCACAGTATCTTCCTGATCAATATTAAGCAAGAGAATGTAGAGACTGAAAAAAAACTCAGTGGAAAGCTTTATTTGGTTGACTTGGCTGGGAGCGAAAAGGTAATTGGTTATTTCTGTTTTCAATATTTTATTTGCTTCCACATACAAAATGATTTAGACTCAGTGCCATACTAACTCCTGAGTTTAAAAAGTTTCCTCGATCACAGGAGTTAATCTAAGAAGTAATTCAATTTAACCATTATTTCCCTGTGCCATTTTCTGGTGCAAAGCCCTTCTTTCAATCTAAAGTACAAGACGGCCTACGCCAATTTAAACTTAGTAGGATCTAATGAGAACATTAGAAACCCCTCCATCTGAAATAAACCTGGAGAAGGAAGCAATGGGAATAAGGGAAAAATCTGAAGAAAACATAAACTGAAGAGCAAGTAGAAGTTGACTACCAGAACAATCCATTTTGTTTTTTAAAAGCAATATAAAAGGGGTGGCTAGGTGGCGCAGTGAATAGAGCACCGACTCTGGAGTGAGGAGGACGTGAGTTCAAATGTGGCCTCAGACGCTTAACACTTATTGGCCGTGTGACCTTGGGCAAGTCACCTCACCCCAATTGCCCTACCTTCCCCCTCCAAATAGCAAAATAAAAAAAAATAAAAGCAATACAAAAAAATCATTGCTGTCTTTCATTTTAACATGACATTTATTTCTTCGTACATCCCCTAAACCTACCAAGTGAGCTACTCTTTGTAATGAAGAACAAACAGAAAAAGAAAGCTTTTGGGCAAAACCAACTGAGACACTTGACTATGTGTGATACTATATGCCATGTTCCACACCTATAGTCTTCCATGTCCACAAAGTGGCAGGAAAAGAGGTACATTTGCATTTTGCTTTTAAAAACTTAATAGCTTGAAACCTTTTTGTTTGTTTGCTGATTGAATTTTGCGAGATGATGTTTGCATAGAACCAAGCTTCCTTAGTGGTAATGAAGAAAAAAGTTACTGGACAGGGACTTGTTGATTTAATTGATGGATTGTGGAAATAATGGATCAGTGCTGCTTTGTTCCACTATAATGATTAGCCAAGGAGAGGGGCATGGATGCTCAGCCGACTCTTCCTGTGGTATGATCCCATCTACGTGGGGGCCCGCATGCCTTGGGGATGTCGTCTAGGGACCCTGTTGTCCTACCTCTCATTGCCCTCACTTGTACTTTAAGCACAGCTATTTTCTGACAGTCTCATTGAGGAGCCATACAGATGGCTCCTTCCTCACTTTGACAGCTCCAGTGAGAGATACTGCTCCTTTGCATGCTGCTGCTGGTTACTGCTAATAATAAACATTGCATTTGAAATAAGTGCCTCACCCCAGAGCTTCACATTTCTTCACATCTCTTTTTCTCCTCTTTGCCTCTAAAAGTGGCCAGGCACCATATGAGAAGCTAATGAGAGGATATATCTGAAAGAACTTTGGCAAGAACTGTGTAAATGTAACATGACATCATTAGTGGCAAGAACTTTCTTAGGAGCATCAACTACTCTGTTCCCTCCTATCTTCATGCAAGACTACAAGGAAACCATTCCAAGCAATGACTTCATTTTTATTTTTTAAGTAATATTTTATTTTTTCCCAAATTACATGTAAAAACAGTTTTTAATAATAATTTTTTTAAGTTTCAAATTCTGTCCTTTCTTTCCTCCCTTCCCCTCTCCTTGAGAAAGGTAAGCAATCTGTTATAGGTTGTACACGTGCAATCACATAAAACATTCTGTATTAGTCATTTGGTGGAAGAAAATTCAAACAAAAAAAAAGAGAAAGAAAGACAGGGAAAAATAGTATGCTTCAGTCTGTATTTAGACATCATCACTTTTTTCTCTGGAGGTAGTTAGCATTTTTCATCAGTCCTTTGGAATTATCTTTGATCATTGTATTTCTGAGAATAGCTAAGTCATTCAGAATTGATCATCATGTCACTATGTACAATGTTCTCCTGCTCACTTTACTCTGTATCAGGTCATTTAACTCTTTAGGTTTTAATGACCTCATTTTTAAAGACCTTCCCTGGGAACCCACTATTTTTTAAAAATAAAACTTTATTGTTATCTTTTGTCTTTTTATCACTCACATTTCCTATGTTTTCCCATAAAATAAAAAGTCTTTCTTGATCAAATTTTTTAATTGCCATCATAGTTGGGGAGCTGATGACTTGTCACTTAGATCCCAGCTGGTTACAATTTTCTAGAACAATAAGCCATCTTATGTGAACTCCAGGTTATCTTTTCTGAAATATTCCCTAAAATGCAACATACCTAGTATATGCTCCAGGAATAGAAATTGTTCAGTAATCATTGTGTGGCAATAAATGTATTCAGCACAGAGGGATAACTGGACCTTCCTCTCCAAGAGCTTACATACTAAAAGAGAAAAAGAAAACACACAATGTAATTCTGCTGAACTTGAAATTCCATTCTCCCTCAAGACTTTTTCTCCTCCCTTGCATGTTTTTTTCTATTCATTCTTTGTTGTTTGTAGTGGGAAGAAATGGAGAAGGGGAGGAAAAACCTTGAACACTCTAAGATTGTCTTTACAACTGAAATTTTTGTCCTTATCAATTGTCTAGTTTTCTTAACCTTATTTACAGCATAGAGTGATGAAAAAAAATCCTTCCATCAGTATACTCTGGGCCCTGAGGGTTACTGCCTTCCTAGTTGTTGGAGAGTCTGAAGTGCACTAAGCCTGTGATGCCAAGTCTCTCAAGAGCCCAGCCTCTCCCTGGATGGAGAGAGTACCAGGGGATACATCCAACACTGTTACAACTTGAAGCTTTTCGGCAGTTTTTCTTAAAACTAATTGAGGGGAAAATGAAAACAAGCTGGAACAAATCCCTAGTCACACTGAAGAAGTGTGGTCTTTTGAAATGGCCTTTATTTTCCTACGGAAAGAAATGAATTCCTTTTATTTTGACTCACGCTCCAGGAGGATGCCTCTTGGCCTTTATGCTAATTTGCTTTCTTTCCCTACTCTCAAGTCTTTGTTGTCAGATGAGGCTCATTGCTTTTTCTCCTTTCTGGTAGGTCAGCAAAACTGGAGCAGAGGGAGCTGTTCTTGATGAAGCTAAAAATATCAATAAGTCTTTGTCTGCTCTGGGCAACGTGATCTCTGCCTTGGCAGAGGGAACAGTAAGTAATCCTTCCACATGCTATTAAATGGTAATGTAAGAAAGGCCTCATGGTAGTCGGCCACACACCTAGGAGATGAATTTGTTTTCCTATGCTAGGAGGGAACAAAGGGGATATTGGCTGTGAACTCTCTGCCATTATTGCACCATATTTTAGCATCTGTGAATGGTGAATGTTAATTGCTTATGATCACAATGTTAGAATGCTCTGGTGAAACTTGGCAGGGACCAAAGACAGGGTTGTAATCAGAGATTCAGAACTAGGAGGGACCTTAGAAGTCATTGAGTCCAACACTACCACCCAACCCCAAAGCAGGGGAGGCATAGAGAGGTTAAGTTGACTTACCTAGGGTCATACAAGTAGTAAGTGATTGAACCCAGGGCCTCTGTGTCCTATCTACTCCACTATGCTAATTGTTTCAAATGAGTTTCACACTCACCATGTCCCTCTTAGCTTTGTAGTTTTCATAAAATTTAAAGTTTTAGGAAAAACAACTCCTTTCCCCCCAGAAAAAAGCATACAAACTAACAATCCTTTTTCCATTTACTTCCTTTCTTAGAAAACTCATGTACCATACCGAGATAGTAAGATGACCCGGATCCTTCAGGACTCTCTTGGAGGGAATTGCAGAACCACCATTGTTATTTGCTGTTCTCCTTCTGTTTTCAATGAAGCTGAAACCAAGTCCACACTGATGTTTGGACAAAGGTGGGTCTGACTGTTTGGTCTGGCACAGAAGAGAACTGGACGTGTGCTCCTTTGGAAATCTCTTCTGACCCTTGGTTCTGAGTCTGCTTTTGGTTTTAGAAACTGGGTTGAAGAGAGAAGAGAATAGAGATTCAGAGAAATGAAAAAAGAATTTAGGTTTTTAAAAGTATTGGCAAGCTTCCTGCTACAGTGTCATCCAAAGCTATTTTTCATCTTGGTTTCACTGATCCAATTCTTTGGGCATTTTTATTGCTGTGTTTTAGGGTTTTTTATATCACCTTCATTTCTGAATGCATCCCTCCCCTGCTCAGTGAGCCATCCCTTTAAAGAAAATTTTTTTAAAGGAGAAATAAAAGCAGTGCAGTAAAATTCACAAACACATCAACAAAATCTGACTGGATACACAATATTCTACCCTCATAGTCTCTCACCTCTGCAAAGAGTCAAGGGATGTACATTTTCTCATCTCCACTTGGGAGACCAATGGACATATCAATTAACATTTCGTTTCTTTTGTTCTTTCCACTTACATTGTGATCCTCATTGTGTATATTGTTTTCCCGGTTCTCCTTGCTTTACTCTGCATCTAGAGATATTTCCCTCCTTCTCTGAATTCTTCCTACTTACCATTTCTTAGAGTGCAGTGATATTTCATTACATCCACGGGCCATGGTTTGTTTGGCTTGTCTAGCTGCAGTTGATGGGCTCTGGCTGGTTTTTCAGTCATTTGGTCCTATAAAAAGTGTTGCTGTGGACATTTTGGTACATAAAGGACCCTTTTTTCTGCCTTTGACCTCCTGGGGGGTGTAGTTATTGATCAATAACCTTTCCTAGAGTGTTTGTTTTATTTGGGAGGATCAGAAGAATAATTATACTTTGGAATGACAGTTTATTCGTAGCCAAAAAGGTGAAGTTTTTATATATTCACTGGGACTTGACTCTGCTCATGTTTCAGTAGCGTATCATTTGCCTTATTTCTCAGGTGGTTGAGTTTTGGCTGCTCAGTGCATGGGAGCTAAGTTTTATTAAACTTTGTCAGATTCTTGGAGTCTGCAAAGATGCTAATAGAGAGAACATTTGGAAATAGTCCAGATAGGATGGCAGCCAGAGCTACTGATCTTTGTTCTTCTTATTCCACTATTCCTCGGGGTGAAATGAACTGTAACCTGGGCCCAACCCTAGAACAGGAAACATATGGGAATCTGCCTCCTCATCCCCAAACATGTCCACATTGACACCTTTCTGTTTGCTTGTTTTTATAGATTCATGCCACTATTAGCTCACCAGGCTTCTCAAGGGCAAGGATTCTCTTTTGCCTTTCCTGGTACTTAATAGGCACTTGATAAACATTCATTGACTGACTATTGACTGAGTGTTAACACTGATCTGTCAGATTCAGGATGAATTTCCAGGCGGTACTACTGGCTAGTCTACCACTATCTCAACACTGTATGTATACTTTTCATCTAGAATCTAGATCAGCGGTTCTCAACCTGTGGGTTATGTTCAGTTTGTAACAATGAAAATATATCCTGCATATCAGATATTTACATTACAATTCATAACAGTAGCAAAATTACACTTATGAAGTAGCAACAAAAATAATTTTATCGTTGGGGGTCACCACAACATGAGAAACTGTGTTAAAGGGTCGTGGCATTAAGGAAGGTTGAGAATCACTGATCTAGATAAAATAAATGCAATAAAATAAATAAAATAAAACTTTATTTTAAAATTTAAAAACCCTTCCTAGCTCAGAGACCACACAAAAACAGGTGGTAGGCTGGATTTGGTCCGTTCAGTCCATAGTCTGTCAACTCCTAATCTAGATTGTTCAGTGTACGTTCCACCTTCCCTTTATATCAGCCATAGTAGCCTTGGGTGCCAACATGTTTGGGGTGCTACCAGTTTAAACATAAGTTGAGTGCAATTACTGTCTAATGTGAAAAGTACTGGGCTGAGAGTCAGGAGAACTATATAATTCTTACCTGTACTCACAACACTAAATAATAATGATAACTGGCATCTTTATAGCACTTTAAGTTTCGCAGAGCTCTTTATGTATATCTCATTTGATTCTCAGAACAACGCTGGGAGCTAAGTGCTATCATTACCCCATTTTACAGATAAGGAAACTGAAGCAGACAAAGATTAAATGAGTTGCCCAGGCTTATACAGGTTCGAAGTATCTGAGGCTGGATTTGAATTCTGGTCTTCATGACTCACTGTGCCATCTAGCTGGATGATTTTAGACCAGTGCTAATTCCTTCTCTGGCTCATCTATAAAATGGCAACACAATTTTCCTCTCTGTTTTCCTCCCAATAATATTTTATAGATTCATGTGATGTTCAGTGTTTGTGAAATGGAAGAAATTGTCGAAGAAAGGCTAGATGGAGAGGTTTGGATGGAGGGTGCAGAAAGAAGCCAAGGAAACAGAGTAGGGAACATAGGTTATCGTAGTCTATATGTGAGGTTATTATAATCTATTTAAATTGTATTATAATCTATTACAATATATAATATAATGGTCATTATAACCTATAGGTTATATATAATGTGAAGTTATTATAATCCATAGGTTACATATAATGTGAGGTTGTTATAATTATTTAAATTGCATTATAATCTATAATAATCTATAGGTTATATATAATATGAGGTTGTTATAATCTATTTAAATTGCATTAAGCCTCAGCCATTTCCTGAGCCCTTAACAGAACATAAAATTACCCAGTTCTTCCCTTTATGGACCAGTAAAATAAAATTACATCAAAACATCATGCATCTAATGTACCCTTAACCTGATTTTGGTCTTGTACTTTCTCCTGAATCACTCTGGTGATTAGCCAAACACTTGTCTGTGGTGTTAACGGCGTCTAGTGTTCTCAGCACAGAATCTCAGAGGGTTAAAGGACTCTTGTAAAACTGCAACTTCCTGGGGAAAGATGTTATGTTATAGGCTCCATCTCGTACCCTTTTCTTTTGCCTAACATCAGGAGGCTCTTGAAAACCTTAATGATGCTCTAATGGCACCCTGAATGGAACCAGCACAGAACATATTTGCATTTGAAATATACTTTTCTTTTTAAAGGGCCTGATTGCAAAAGCAAAAACATACTGTGCTTATTGCAATCCAGTGTGGCCCTGGGGAATTTGGGTCCATCTTGGTGGTGTTGTAAATACATAATTGTAGCTGCCTGGGTTCTATACAGTACAATTCAGGTGCAAGGTCAAATAAGTGTTTTCTGCTGTGCCCAGTCCACAATTTTCCTTTTTAAACAACATAGAGCACTTGACCAAGTGCACCAAGTTTCTTCTTACCCTGAACTCTATGACAAGAGTGGCCTTTGGAAGAGTTGTATTAATTGAAAGTGTTTCAGGTGTCTTAGCTGAGAGAGTAAAGTCAAGAAAGCATTATGCTCTTTGTCCTTCTGAAGAAATAATGTTGATATAATTTGAAGTCCTGGGAAATTAAAATAAGACCTATAATTTCTTTCATCATGTGAAAGTTAATTGGTATACAAACTCATGTCATCTTGGACATAAAACTGTGATTACTAGGAAAATTAGGTTAACTGCTTAACACTGATGTAGTTAATTTTGTGCAAAAGTATTGTTGGATTTTTGTCTGGCTTGTTTTTTATCTTTTGATTACGAAGAATCTACGCTTTTTATGCTAGCCTTGCCCTTAATTAGTTAATTACTCCTTCAGTTGCTCAAATAACCAACACATTTCTGTTTAGTGCCTATTATGGGTCAGACCAAAATGAAACAGTCCTGATCTAAAGAAACTTATCTTCCACTGGGGGAAACAACAGGATTACATGAAAATATATTCAAAATATAGGAATAGAGACTGAACTTGTGCATTCACTGATAATAGAAAACTCCTGAGTACGGAAACTTCCTTTGACAATGTAGGTCAGGGTCAGCACTTTCTCTGCAATTTATCCTCTTAAGGTGTTACCTAGAGCAGTGGTATCAAATTCAAATAGAAATGGGGGCCACAAAATCATATGCAAGGATCCCCGTGGGCCTCTTACTGACTTAGTAGAAAATCACATATTAATATTCTCTATGTTTTATTGTATTTTTATTCATTTTGTTAAGTATTTTGTTAAATATTTCCCAATTCCATTTTCATCTGGTTTGGGCTGCACTGGGGAATGTTGTGGGCTGACAAGTGGCTTGTGTGTTATGTGTCTGACACCTTGGAGCATTGAGAAACAAAGTGACCTCACATCACCTAGCCAGTATGTCAGAGGCAGGACTTTAGTCCGAGTCTTCCCAGCTTTGAGGTCAGCTTGCTATCCATTATGCCCGACAGAATCTTTATACAAAGTAAATATAATATGACAGAGTGGATAGAGAGAACTAGCTTTGGAGTCAGGAAGATTTGAGTTCAAGTGCTGGCTGTGTGACCTTTTCAAATTCAACATGTTCAAAACAGAACTCATGACCTTTTCTTTAGTGCTCTAGACAATTCTCTCGAACTATTTTCTTGCAGAGAAGGAGCTGACCTACATGAGTAGAAGGGATTTCATCTTATAGGACTTCCATATACCAGTGAAATCATAAGTACACAAAGTTAATGCAAGATAATTTCAATAGGGGGAGGCTTAGGAAAGCCTTAAGGTGGCAGTTTTGAGCTGAGCTTTGAAAGGAGCAAGGGAGGTAGTGAATCGTAAGCATGAGGACAGCCTGAGCTAAGGCACTGAGATGAGAGATTGAATGATATAAATAAGGAATGATGGGAAGAAATTGCTTTGGCAGTGTGTGTGAAGGGAAGTACTAAGCCTGGAAAGGTAGACTGGAGTCAGTTTGTAAAAGAATTTTAAATGCCGAATGGAAGATTTTGTATTTTATCTTAAAGGCAATAGGGAGCCAGGGGAATTTTTTGAGCAAAGAACTGACATGGTCAGAATTTTGTTTGAGGATACTTTGGTAACTGTATTGAGGATGCATTGAAAAAGGGAAAGGCTTGAGGCAGGGAGATCAATTAGATTTTTGCACTACTCCCAATGAGAGATTGTAAGGGCTTGAATTAGGGTGATGGCTGTGTGACTGAAGATAGGGAGATGGATGTGAGATTGTGGAGGGCTTCTTGGATATATGGAATAAGGGAGTCAAGGATCACTCCAAGGTTGATAACCTGAGTACTTGGAAAAAGGAAAGAGGGACGTTAGAAAGATGGGTGGATTGGTGAAGAAAAGGTCATGAGTTCTGTTTTGAACATGTTGAATTTGAAATACCTATGGGATATTCAGTCCAAAGCACCTAGCAGATAGTGATGAGGGAACTAGGATTTAGGAGAGAGACCAAGACTAGCTATATAGATCTGGGAATCATCTGAGTAGGGATGATCTTTGACACCACAGGAGGTGGCAAGAGGAAAGAGAGAGACAGACAGACAGAGACAGAGACAGAGAGAGACAGAAGGGGGGTAGAGGAGGAGAGGGAGAGGGAGAAAACACCAAAACAGAGCCCACAGTTAAAGAGTAAGATGTGAATGATGATCTGCAAAGGAAATTGAAAAACAATCAGAGAGGAGATCCAAGAGAGAGAAGTGTTGCAAAAGCCTAGAGAGAAGAGAGTACTTGAGAGACACAAAGAAGTGCAAGGATTAAAAGAAATACCCCAAAGATTTAGAAACTCAGAAATCGCTTGTAGCTAATGATTTCTTCAAGATTATGTAGCCTCTATAGCAAGTGTAACTAATAGCTGCTGTGGTAAGTAACTTCAGAGTATTAGCAATCGATCAATCAATCAGCAAGTACTGGTTAAGCATGTACCAGGCACTGGTAAGGATAGATTTAGTGCTTGGAGATTAAGGAAATTAATTGTTCTTAATTTAGAGGAAAGATACTAGGAAGATTTCAAATTCAATTTAACAAAAGCTTCATTTGAAGTTGTCTGCAGGGAGGACCCATACGAGTGTCTAGTTATGAAGATTTACATGTGACTCTTGAAGCAATTGTGAAGAAAAAAAAGGGACATTATAAATTCTATAGATGCTTAATTAAAAGTAATATGATGGGGCAGCTAGGTGGTGCAGTGAATGGAGCACCGGCCTTGGAGTTAGGAGGATCTGATCTCAAATCCGGCCTCAGACACTTAACACTTACTAGCCATGTGACCTTGGGCAAGTCACTTAACCCCAAAAAACTCTCCTCCAAACCTCCAAAAAGATAAAAGCTTAAAAAAAAAGTAACATGATATTCACTTAAAGCAGAGATTTTTAAACCTGTTTTGTGTTGGGAACCCCTTTAGCAGTCTGGTGAAACCTATGGATTCCTTTTCATGATAATGTTTTTAAATGTGTAAAATAATATAGAATTACAAAAGAAATCAAAAGTTGGTGAAAATAAAAAGATAAGTTTTTCTTATACAAGTTCATGAATTCCCTGAAACAGATCCATTGACTTCTTGGGGTTCTGCAGACACAAGGTTTAAGAAACCCTGATTTAAAGAGACGATGAAAGTCAGTTTTGTTCAGTATGACACACTCTTTTACTTTAAAATTATGATGCCCCTTTTTTATTACACTAATGGATTTTATCTCCTATTTTTTCAATCATGTTGGTCACCTTTGTCCTGTATAGTGTGTTGTTAGGAATGCATCGTCATCATCATCATCATCCTCATCATCAGTCATCATGGCCAGCATTTTTGTGGTGCTTTAGGGTTTACACGTGCTTTGCCAATAATATCTCTTTTTATATTTTGGGAGGTAGGTACCATTATTACCTCCATTTGCAGATAAGGAAACTGAGGCAGATGGAGATTAAGTGACTTGCCCATGGTCACACAACTAGGAAGTGTCTTGGGTAGGATTTGAACTCAGATCCCCCTGACTCCATGTTCAGAACTCTGATCACTATGCCACCTAACTGCCTTTAAGAAGTAAATGACGTGGTTTCTACTACCACTACCACCACTACCACTATGATGATGATGACTATTACTACTACTAACACCACCACCACTTCTTTCACCTCTATCACTATTACCACTGTCCACCACCACCATCACTACCACCACTACTATACTACCATTGATACTACTACCACCACCACCACCACCACCACCACTACCACTACTACTACTACTACTGCTTCTACCACTACTACTATTACTATGTTTCCCAGTGATACTATATGGTTGTGAACCATGAAACACCAGTCTCAAAAGAATAAAAATTTCTGTTTACCTATAAGATACCTGAAAAAAATGACAAGGTCAAGATGCATGGTGGATATAAAAATAGGTTACAATGTATTGCCAGCAGTGACTGGCACATGACAAGAGGTATTATAGATATCAAGAACATGTGTAACTAGAAATTGAAATTGTCTTATATAGTAAGAGCAGGAAAATAGACGGACAGACCAATGTTATACTGTTACCCAGCAAATATTAAAGATCATCTAGTCACTTGCAACCAATTACTTTCGATAGCATCTAGGAAGGTCTTGAATGTTGGGTTTAGAGTAAGAGCATCTGGGTTCAAATTATGCCCTTGGTACTTGCTATTCTGTATGACCTCTGGCAAGTGATTTAATCTCTCTGGGCTTCAATTTCTTTATCTGTAAAATGAGGAAGTAGACTAAAAGACCTCTGAGGTTACTTCGAGCATGAAATATGTGATCTTATTCCTCAAGAAAGGTCCCCACCAAACTGAGTGGATCCTCTGTGGCGGATTTACTAAAAGGTATGGAAAAGACTCATACATGAGTTACTGTGAAAAGATGTGGAAGAGTTGTGAGATAGTACTCCTAGCTCTGCCACTTATTTAGGCATATCAAGACACCTTTCTCAGCCTCAGTTTCCCCATCAGTAAAATGAGAGAGTTGGAATAGATGATAATCTAAGGTTTCTTCTAGCTCCAAGCCTGTATTCCTTTGAAATAGAACACTGGTGAGGTCCCTGAGGGCATTTGTATTCCTGCATGTACCATGTGGTTCCATTTAAAATAGTTGCCTTGTGAAAATGTATAAAACAGAGGACTGTTGCTGAGAAGACAATCTGATCAAGTTTGTGGTTCAGACTACTTCTATCTCTTCACAAAAATACAAAAATACATATACACACACATTGTAAAAGTCTGAGAACAACTTAGTACTTAGTGATATAATTTCCATTTAAATGGTTTTAACTCTGTCAGTTTTTTACTTCCTAATCTTAAATTAGTCTTTAAAAATCTTTCTTAGAACTACTCTAAAAAGATATTCATGAGTCAAAAAAATAAACCCAAGTTGACTGATTGTATTAGAAGCTTTTTAAAGGTTATTTTACTTTTTGGGTGGTAATTTATGAAGAAAAAGGGAATCCTGGCTTGACAGATGAATTAATTTAGGAAATGTATGACTCAGCAGATCCCTAGAAACAAAAGAGCTTGATTGATCCAGTATGAATAAGATGCATATATCATTTGCATTTTGGCTGTGAAATGAGAAATAGGAAGAGATTTATAGCTTAGAGAAAGTCATTTCTTTTCCTCTCCTCCTATGCATTTTTAAAAAGCCCTGTTGAAGAAAACCAAGGCTAATGACAGTTGGCCAATAGCAAACTCACCTCCCAATGGATATGTAATTATCATTAAAGAAGATGAATATGAAGCCTCAACACAGATAAGTTAAATAAAAACCTCTAGTACCCATTTGACATAAAACAAGGGCAAATACCAACCCTGCTTTGAAGAGCTCGAAAATGGATCATAAGTCAATCAAATTCCCACTTGTTGGATGGGTAAACATAGTGATTTAAGCCTACAGAACTCCAAATCCTCATTCAATTAAGTTTTTTTTTTAGTTATCTTCTCCAGAATATCAGAGCTGCTAAAATACTGCCCTATGGTCTATATAATTTTATCTCCCCAGTTATGGTTAATGTTCGTTAGTTTCAAGATTTTGTTTAATTTGAGAATAGTGTGCTCTTTGGGCAAGTAAAATTTATAATCGAGGCAAGACAAAATCTATTAATAAAATTTTCCCTTATCTGACTTCCCCAGTTCATCCCCTGACATGCTACTGACAACAAATAAGGCTGACCTTATAAATGTATGGAGTCATGTCATGGAGGATGTCACCCTTGGAAGGGACCCCAGTGGCCATCTTGTTAAATAAATGAATGAGAATCCCCTTCTGTGGTACGTCACCTATGTCTGAAGACCTTTATGAGGGGGAAAGGGCAGCTTGGTGCTGGCCTCAGACACTTACCAGTTGTGTGACCCTGGGCAAGACACTTTAACCCTGTTTGCCTCAGTTTCTTCATCTGTAGAGGGAGCTGGAGAAGGAAATGACAAATCACTCCAGTATCTTTGCCAAGAAAACCCCAAATGGGGTCACCGAGAGTCAGATATGATTGAAACAATTAAACAACAATTGAGAAGGAAACTACTACCTCCAGGCAACCCATTCCACATTTGGTTAACTCTCATTGTCAGGTAGCTTTTCCTTATGTCAAACCTAAATTTATTTCTTTGCTACTTCTGCCTATTAATGTCTCTTAGTTCTGCTCTTTGAAGTTAAGAAGAAAAAGTATACAATACACTTAGATCAATACCTAGCACATAGTAGGTGTTTAAAAAATGCTTGTTCACCAAGTTACAGCCCTTCGAGCACTTGAAGACAACAATCCTCTTCCCCCTAAGCTTTTTCTTCTCTCTCCCAAGTATCTCTAGTTTCTTCATCTGGTCCCCTCATGATGCAAACTCAAGGTCCTTCACAATCCTGGTTGTCCTTCTTTGATAACTTGTCAATTTGTACCATGTCTTCCTAAAATGTGGTGGAGATTAGATATTCTGTGGATTATTGAGGGAAGACCAATCCCTTCCCTGGTCCAAGCACAGACTAGATGTTATGGAAGGACTTCAGGTATAAGGTCAGCTTGGAACTAGATGTCCCTTCCAATGCCAAGCTTCAGTGATTTCTGTGATTATGTGCTGGATTAGGATGCCTTACAGCAGATGTGCATTCTCTTGGGCATTTGGTGAACAGTGATGAAAATGATGGTCGGTCCTTAAAGCTTTGGAGTGGAATGTGCTTTGGAAAGGAATGTGATGTTATTGATACAGTGAAAGGAAAGATTATGATCTTGTTGAGAAGGAAAAGCAATGGTTATAATTTTAACTGTAGACTTGTGGGCATTGGGTGTCCTCATTGTTAAATGTTCATCCTATCTTTCAGAACCACACAGGAAGGCTTGTCCAACAGACCAGTGCCAGGAATCTGTCTTTCTAACTAATGTGATTACCCTCTTGTCAGTTTGTGTGTTTGCATCATCATAAACTTCTGTTTGGAAAATGCATTGCTGTTATCTGTTCCTTTTTATGTATGCCCTACAGTCTGTATCTTCTGTGGTTAATTTCATCTCCCCAGTTGTGGTTAATGTTCATTAGTTCTGAGGTTTTGTTTAACTTGAGAATAGCTTGTTCCCCTTTGGGCAAGTAAGATTTATAGTTGGGGCAAGGCAAGAATATATTTGATTTAAGCTGTAGTTAACTCCTTTGAACATAGCACAAACAAAGGAAAGATGCAAAAAAACAGATGCCCTGCTAATTGCACTTGCATGTTTTGGCTCATTTGTGTTAAGAGGATCCTGTTGTTAGGGTCCATAAACTTAAGAACTAATTATACTTCTTTCCCTAAATAGTTCATCTCAAGGATTTTGTTCATTGCTTGCTATGGCTGTGTAGCTTGGAATGGGACCTTATTGGGTAAATTTTAGTGGCCACCAATTTTGACTTGAGATAATGGATGGATTTTTAGTGCTGCCCTGACATCATGAATGTCTTTGATTGGCAATCACCTTATATTAAATTATTCACTCCAAGGATTTATGATTCCAGTGGTTGTGGTTATTCCCTCAAGCAACTTATTGTTGCCTGAGTGGACAGATAGTCTCTGTGAATTACGGCAGTTGAAGAAATTCACCACCTTGTCACCAACATTAGAAACCAGGGTAATCTCCATGCCACAGTGAGATATTATATAGTTGGCTTCTAGGGTGGAGGGTTTAATTGTTATCGTTACAGTTGCTGTTCATAGGATCACAGATGCAAGAAAGGAGCCTTGGAGGTCATCAGTTTCACCCCCTTCCTTTTGCACAGTAAAGAAATGAGATCCAGAGGGGTTAAAATCTTGTTCAATGTCACAGACATAGTAAAGTAAAAGAACTGGTATTGAAACCCAGGTCCTTTTCTGGTGGGATTGAATTGAGGAGAGAAGTATCATTATTCCTGTTTCATAGATTAAGAAATTAACATTCAGAGTTAGGCATGTTCTGGGAAAGATAATAATTTTTTAAAAAGTGAAACCTCCTTTTAATTGCTTCACGGAGTTCTTGACTTAAAGGAACTTCGGGAAGAAAACTTTTTTAAGTGAATTATTACTCTTTTGTAAATGCTAGATTTTTTTTCTGTCTTGATATGATAGGTTTTCTTTTCTTGGGACCACCTACAATGGTCACTTCCACAGGAACCAACAGGTATTTTGACTCAATGGAAAGAGCACTATTCTAGTGGGCAGAAGAATTGGGTGATAGTCCTGGACATGTGTATGACATTGGGGCTAATCCTTTTCCCCTTCTTGGCCTCTTTTCCCTCATCTATAAAATGAGAGGTTTAGACTAGGTGACCACTAGCGTTCCTTCTAATCTTGATATTCTGAGATGATTTCTAAGGTCCTTTTCAGTTCTTGACTGTCTGTGATTCACTCTGGGTAAGTAGGAAAGAGTACAATGTGTCATGGGTTCCATTACTATTTATCTTCCAGGGAAGAGTAGGTTGATAGAGTTTGTCTTTCTTATTTTAAAGGCTCTTTTAGGCCATTAAATTTTTTTTCCAGTTCCAAATTCCTCAACCCCTCTTCCTACCAATTGTGTTTGTCCTTCGTTTTTGAAGAGGATCATGGCATCAGGGAAATGATGACATGACTTGCAGTTGACTTTGATTTGAGTGAAGGAAGGCTGTGAAAGGTCACCAGTTTCATTTTCTCCTCCAGAGCCACCTGGGTCCAGTGGCCAGATATTCTTCACCTATTAAGAAGGCACTAAATATGATAAATATTCTCCTGAAGTCATACAAAAACATTTCCATATTAGCCATGTTGCAGGTGTGGAAGAAGCAAGAAAAATGAAGAAGGCAAAAAAATATACTTTAATCTGCACTCAGAATTCATCTGTTCTCTCTCTGGAATATTATATCCCTGGATAATATTTTTCATCATGAGTCCTTTGGAATTATTATGGGTCACTGTATTGATCAGAGTCTTTCACAGCTGGTCATTGTTACAATATTGCTGTTAATGTGTACAATATTCTCTTAGTTCTGCTCACTTTTCATCAGCTCATATAAGTCTTTACACGTTTTTCTGAAAGCATCTCCTTTGTCATTTCTTACAGCACTATAAAGTATTCCATCACAGTCATTTACCACAACTTATTCAGCCATTTTCCAATTGATGGACATCCCCTCAGTTTCCAGTTCTTCACCACAACCAAAAGATCTGCTATAAATATTTTTGTACAAATGGGTCATCTTTTAGATCATTTTTGGACAGAGAGTATCTGTGTAATTTTAAAGCTACTCTAAGAATAGCAATTACCTAATCCCCCTTTGTGACTCCAATGTATAACAACATTCTAGTGTGAGGATATTCTTATGTCTGATTTAAATCCCACTTAAACAATTTTTTTCCATGCCCTACCTTTAGTGGAGATAAAGAAGAAACTGCTTAAATACTGTATGGAACTGACATGTCTAGGAGAGAAAAATGAGGCTCATTTTCCCACCATGTTGGATTCTAAATGCTTCTGAAAGACTCAGTTTATTCTCTTCATAGCTGGAAGAATATTCAGAGGGGGACTAGTTACCATAGCAATAAGACAGACTAGTTTGCACAACTAATGGATGTTCTTAAAGGCTCCATCCTATGCTTGTGCATAGCATAATAATAGCTCATGCTTATGATAACAATTCATGGGCAATGTGGTGTAATGGATAGAGTGCTGGGCTTGGAGTTAAGAAGACCTGGATTTAAATTCTGCCACAGATAATTACTAACTGACTGACCTTGAGCAATTTACCTAGCTTTTCTGAACTTCGGTTTCCCCATCTGTAAATTGGGTAAATAGTAGCCCTTACGTCATAGGGCTTTGAAGATTAAATGGGAAAGTATGCAATAGAGTTTTGTACCAAATGACTATTAAAAGGACCAAATAAATATAACTGTTATTGTTATTATTATTATAGTGCCCTTTAAGGTCATACAATTTATCAAGGGGAGTACTTTTGCTTTGAAGAGTAATATTCAAAATTCATCCTTCAGCATCCACCAGTCTTTACCTGTTGGTTATTTTTTACTCTCTAACTTAAGGTACCAACATAATTCAGTGTATTTGCATCTGTAGAGCATCTGTAAAGCTGTCTGAATTTCCTCCACACAAAGTGATATAAAATTCCAGAGAACTTTGAAAAAATGACAAAATTGCTATTATTATGAGACATTAGAACTGAAGGTCTTTGAGAGACTATAGTCTGGAGCCTAAAGAAAGGTATATCAATTCTTAAGCTGTGTCTCTCAATTTTTCTCTTGGCGGTTAGGCTATTTAGTTGTCTACACTGGGAATTAATTTTTAGCATGACAGGCTTACACCACTGCTGAGTATTACCGAGTTTATTTTACTAGAACCAGAATCATGTCAAAAATGTCACTTGATGACAGCAGTAATTAACCAGACATACATACCAGATAGCTCATGTTTTAACATCCTTGACAAAGAAACTATGTTTTAAAAGATCAAACCTGTAGCAAATATGCCTAATTTAGACAAAGCTTGTCCTTGAAAGGAGGGCCCCTTAAAGGGTGAATCCTAAAAAGGGAATTGTTTGCTTATTTGATGAATTACATCTTTTCTTTTTTTTTTTTTTAACTTAGAACTATGGCTGTTCATGGACTAGTTATCTTGGTATATGCATATATTCATGAGCTAATAATTACATGTGTATAAGTGTTACATTTAATTAATTCATGAATATATATAGATATATATAAATGCATATATGTGTTCTGAGCCTGAGGTCTTTTTTTCTTCTTTTGATTTGTTTAGCCCAAGCGTTGCTATCTTCTCCCTGACCAGCTGTCTTTCCCAGTCACTATCCATCCACCAGTAATTACAGCTTCACAGTCTGTGCCCAGGAGCAATTGCTCCAATTCACTGTACCCTAGGGATGACTGTCTACAGGAAATACACATTTCAAGAAGAAAACTTCTCCTGTGAGATTGTTTCCATTTGTGCAGTAGTGATCTCTCTTCTGTGGGTCCTCTTGGATACTGGTCATTCCCATTGCATTGAATCCTCTTCTGGATTCTCAAATGATTCCTAAGTAGTTCTATTCATTCAGCATTCTACACCTATATATTAATTACCTATTAGATTTGGGAAATGCATTGACAGAAAAGAAACAGTCCCTCCCTTCAAAGTGTTTGCCTTTGATTGGGGGAGTGGGGGTGGGATAGGAAATGACATGTACGTATTTCAGTTAAAACAATAAACAAAAATTAAAACTTTAGTAATTTTAGGGAGAGTGTAACAGCAAGCATGACATGTTGTGACTGTCATGTTCCTAAAGTCTTAGTGCGTTGCACACTACGATTTTTGGGAAACTCTTTCTCTCTCTCTCTCTCTCTCTCTCTCACACACACACACACACACACACACACACGCATGCGTGTGTGTGTGTGTGTGTGTGTAATGAGGAAAGTGGTGTTGTTTTTTCAATTACTCTGACACTGGTATGTAGAATATATTGAAAGGAGGAAAGTTTCAAGGCTGGAAGAAAGATTAGTAATCCAGACATAAGGTTGATAAGGACCTTGACTAGATGTGGGGGTGTGGAGGAAAGAAAACATCTGAGAGTCATTTTAAAAGAAGAATTGGTAGGGGTTGACAACTGCTTGGATGTAGGAGGCAATGGAAAAGGAGTCACAGATCACTTCAAAGACTCAAGTCTGGAAAAATAGTGGTGTTATTTATACTACTGTTCATGGGGAAGGGGACCTTGTTTGGAAGCTGAATGAAGTGGGGGGGGCAGTTTTTATATAACAGAATGTTTTCTCAAATTAGAAGCTTTTTAAATTCAACATGGGAAATCTGGGCTAAACTGCAATAGTGCGTAGGGATTATTCACATGTTTTGTGCCTTTTTTCCCCCTCAGAGCCAAGACCATCAAGAATACAGTCTCTGTGAACCTAGAACTAACTGCTGAAGAATGGAAGAAAAAGTATGAGAAAGAAAAAGACAAAAACAAGAGCTTGAAGAATGTTATCCAGCATCTGGAATTAGAACTGAACAGATGGAGAAATGGTAAGAAAAATGACCCAGCAGCTGATGATTCTGGGAGCAGGGATAGGCAGGAGAGGGAGATCAGTTAGTCACTTGCCTGTGAGCTTTTGACACCTGAGGAGAAGGGGTGGATGTACTTAGTTGAACCTGATAAATAGTTAAACTGTAAGAATAATTTCCTGAATTTCCCCTTGCTCGCTTGGCAGATCTGTAGTAATTAAGCATTATTACCTGTCTGTAACGTACCCAGCACTGTGCTAGTGACCAGGGCTGCAGAATAAAAATAAAATAGTCCTTACCTGCAGAAAACTTACATTCTGTTGGGGAAAACAATGTACATTCATATATGGAGTTTAAAATATCTATACAAAAAAGTCAAAAGCAAACACAAGGTAATTTGGGTGTGATGAAGAGCATCAGCTGGCAGGATGAGGAAGGGTCTCAGGTGGGAAATGATGCTCAATCTCAGCTTTGAAGGAGGCTAGGGATCCCAAGAGGTGGAAGTGAGGATGGTATGCATTCCTAGTATGGGGGATAAGCCCTGATAAGGCACGGATGTGGGATGCATTTTGTGTGGGAAGAATAGGATAGCAAAGCTGACAATGTCATTGGACCATAGAGTGGGTGAAGGAGTCTGGAAGGATGGGATGGAGCCAGATCACAATAGACTTGAAATGGCAAAAGAATTCAGTTTGATCTCAGAGACAACAGATCAAAGTACTTCTTGAGCAGGAGAGGGACATGGTCAAAATTTGTGCTTTAGGAATATGACTTTGCCAACTGTGTGGAATATATCTGCTGTGGAAAAAGGGAGTGACTGGGCCCAGGGAGAAATATTAGGGGGCTCTTGCAAAAGTCCATGTGATAGGTGTTGAGAGACTGAACTAGTTTAGTGGCCAAGAATGAAAAAGGAGATGGATGTTTTGAAAGTAGGATTGAGAGACAGCTAGGTGGCATGGTGAATACAGCACTGGCCCTGGAATCAAATCCTGAGCTCAATCCAGCCTCAGACACTTGACACATGTACTAGCTGTGTGACCTTGGACAAGTCATTTAACCCCAATTGTTTTCCCTTCCTACCTCAAAAAAAAAAAGTCGGATTGCTAGGATTTGGCAATTTGTTGTAGGCAATGAGGTGATGCAGTAGATAGAGCACTAGCCCTAGAGTCAAGAAGACCTAAGTTCAAATCCGGCCCTCATTTAACCTCTGTTTGCCCCAGTTTCCTCATCTGTTAAATGGGAATAATAATAGTACCCGTCTCCCAGAGTTGTTGTGAGGATGAAGCGAGATAATAATTGCAAAGCACTTAGAATGGCGCCTGGCCCATAAAAAGCGCTATACAAGTGTTAGCTATCATTGTTATTACATAGAGTGATGGAGGAGAGTAAGAGATCTGAACTCAGATATTCCCAGTTTGGGATTGTTTCTAATCTCTTTCACTTCACCATAATCATACTTTACTTTCTGCTTCTTGGAGAGTTCAAGAAGAATGAGAATTGAAAAAGGCTACTGGATTTGGCAATTAAGTGGTCACTGGAAACGGGGGAGAATAGTTTCAGTTCAGTGATGGGGTTGTAAGACTTTCAAAATCCTTATCTTGATATAATAATAATAATAATAATGCTAATTATATCTAATATTTCCATAGCACATATTATGTTCCAGGCACTGTGCTAAGCGCTTTACAAATATACTCATTTGATCCTGGGAGGTAAATGCTCGTATTAGTACCATTTTACAGTTAAGAAAACTGAGGCAAACAGAGATTAAGCGCCCAAGGTCACACAGCTAGTAAGTATCTGAGGTTGAGTTTGAATTCAGGTTTAGCTGAGCCCAGGCCCAGTTCTCCTTCCGTTGTGCCTCAAGACCCAGTCTGGAATTATCCGTAATTTTTTGTTGATATTGAACTTTTCCCTCCTTGCATATCACCAGAGCACCTTTTTGGACCCCTCCTTTACTCTTCTTACCCTCTGCTTGTCACATGTCACATCTCCTAGTAGAACATAATCTCTTTGAGCAGAGGACCTTTTTTGTTTGTTTTTTTTTTCTCAATAAATGTCTGTTGAATGAAAAAATATAGATCTCTTTGGATTATGTTATCTTTTTTTATCCTCACAATAACCCTGTGAGGTACAAATACTACCTCCATTTCACAGATGTTGCAACTAAAACTTGGTGACTTGCCCATATTCATTTGGCTAATAAAGCAAAGAATGGGCAATTACTCTGAACAAATCAGATGTTCTTAGGTGAACACTTAAATTTTAGGCAAGTTTGATGGCATAGGAGATATTGCATGGAGAGTGGTAGGAGATCTTATGC
The DNA here is from genome assembly GCA_028627135.1 of Pseudochirops cupreus. Taxonomy (NCBI): domain Eukaryota; kingdom Metazoa; phylum Chordata; class Mammalia; order Diprotodontia; family Pseudocheiridae; genus Pseudochirops; species Pseudochirops cupreus. The sequence goes on from CM053582.1 coordinate 263,601,198, forward strand.
CTACTTTTTTATTTTATTTTATTTTATTTTTTGCTTTTTGGAGGGGAGAGGGCAAGGCATTTGGGGTTAAGTGACTTGCCCAAGGTTACAGGGCTAGTAAGTGTTAAATGTCTGAGGTCACACTTGAACTCATATCCTCCTGACTCCAGGGCTGGTACTCTATTCACTGCACCACCTAGCTGCCCCCTGCTTTTTTAAAAAATAATTGTTCAGATAGTGCCAGATTAGAGTGTGGCTACATATTTGCTGCTGATTTTAGCTAGCTGGATGAGAGTAAATAAACTACTATTTAATCATAGCAAACAAATAAAAACAAAAAATGGTTCAAAAATGAAAGTAGTTCAAAATTTTCTAGATTACCTAAATTTTTGAAGCACAAACCTTCCTTTTGTGGAGACTTTACCCTCAAAGGGCACCATTCTTTAGAGATTATACAGTGCCTGGGGTCAGTAGACTATGATGAGATTTGACCAAAGTAGGAAGGAATGGGAGGACATTTGGCAGAGCCAACAAGAATCACACAATTCTCTATTTTACTTCTGGAAACTTGTTGGTTTCAGCACAGTGACTGACTTTTCTGGATACATCATAGGTAGGTACCATTTGGTTGTAGTAGTGGTACTGATAGTGATCCCACTAGAAGGTAGGCTGTTTGTTTTGATGATTTCTTGTCCTTTACTTCCTTCCTGGACTCTAATCTCATTATGAGCTTCTTTTTAGCATCTGCCTTGGATGTTCCATTCTTTGGGTCCAGCACCCTCACTGTTGTAGTGTCCCCATCTGTCAACTCTGAGCACCTAGAACTTGCTTCCCTATTGATATGTCCCTCCCATTAAAGTGTCCACCCACTGTTATCTCTGTGTTTAGCGCTCAGACAGCTAACTAGCTTTGCACTGGAGATACAAAAGTGAAAGCCAGTCCTTGCTCTCTAGAAACCCACATTTTGATGGGGGAAGCAATATGTGGACACCTGTGTACAAACAAGATAGAGCAAGACAAACTGGAGATAATCAGCTGAGGAAAGGAACTAGCATTAAGACTGGGGATTAGGAGAGGCTTTGTGTAGCACAGTGGCTGTCAACCTGTGGGTTGCAACCCCTTTGGGGGTCAAATGACCCTTTCACAGGGGTCACCTAAGATCACTGGAAAACACATATTTCTGATGGTCTTAGGAACCGAGATACCACTCCTCTATCTGTCTCCAGGCAGGTCCGCCCACATGCAGATATACCCATATACGAGTATTAAAGGGTCACGGCATTAGAAAGGTTGAGAACCACTACTTTAGAAGGTGAGGTTTTAGCTGAGACTTGAAAGAAGCCAGGGAAGCTTAGAGATTGAGAAGAGGAGGAAGAGCATTCCATGCTTGGGAACTGCCAGTGAAAATGCCAGGAGGACAGTATTGCTGGAGTATGTTGGGGAGAGGATGTATGGAAGGTGTGGGATGTATAGGAAGACTGGAAAAGTAAGAAGGGATCAGGTTATGAAGGGCTTTAAAAGCAAACAGCGTTTTATATTTGATCCTGAAGAGGAAGCCACAGGAGTTGATTGAATAGGGGCAATGATATGACCAGATGCACTTTGGGAAGATCAGTTTGACAGCTGAAAGTGGGGAGAGATTTTGAGGCAGGAGGACCCCAGATTCTCTACCTCCCAGTGTAAAATTAACAAACATAAACTAATCTGTGCAATTGGTAGAAATTAAAAAGAAGCTTCCAGAACTCTCCTTCCCCTTATGGTCATGTGTACAATTTTATAGATTTCTTAAGACACTAGTACTGTCTTTGCTAACTAACCTAAATTCAAGTCTTTAATTATAGGAATTTTAAGCCAGGCAAGATAGGATGGCCGTACCTTGTCATCACAGTTTAGGGTGGGAGGAAAGAAGGCATTCTCGGGCAGGTGGAATATTCCAGTGTCCCTCAATCATGAGAATTTGCTTAGTCTACTCAGTGTATGCACAAATCATACTTAAGGAAGATATTCACTGGATAAAGATGGAACACTATAGCAATTCCAGAGATCCTAGCATAGACCCTTGCCCATAGTAGGTACTTAATAATACCTTTTTGTTGAGGAGTGGAATTTTTTTTAAACATCTGTGTCTATTGCTTTAAAATGACAGTTTTTAATAAGACTTGTCTTATGCATGAAACTGACCTGGACAAACCCAGAGAAAGTGAACTACAGCTTCTAGCTTATGTCTTGTTTTAGTCAGTCATATTCTTGACAGGAGAGCTTTAGGAGATGTGTAGGTATCAAGGAATCACTCTAAAAATCCATTTGGGCATAGTTTCCAGTGATCTTTGTCTACAGTTCCCCCGTAAGCCCTCTGATTGGTTCATTTTCTTTAATGCTTCCCTTTTTGTATCATGGATTGAAAAAAAAATAATGTGCTAAGTAAAGATGGTGACTTGGAATTTTTTTTTACCCACCCATTCACAGGCACTTGAGTCAAAATATATCAAGGGCCTAGCAATTAAGAGCCAGTGGGAAGGAGAAGCTGCATAACATACAGTGAATCTTCAGGGCCCCATAAATAATTCAAGTATTATGTTGAGCAACAGGCCAGCCACAAATTTAGCCCCATCTGTTGCTGCCTTACAGAGAAGTGATTCCATCACAAACCAAAAAAGCCAGCAAAAACAGGCAGCTCCTAGAATAGGCTAATTATAAGTTTTAGAAGTCAATTGGAAGCTGCTAGAACAGCACCCTTGTACTATGTGTTGGGTGCTAGATAAGTTTGAGATAGTTTCAGATCTAGGGATTTGTGGACATGCTAGGCTTTCCTAATCCCAATGAGGACTGCTATTTTAACATTAAACCCAGGGAGATTGGTAGCCCTTCCTTCTGATTCGTGCTGAGAAATGACACTGGGAAATTAGCATTGCAGTGGGTGATTGTTAGTATTTCAGGATCCCTTCCCGCTGTGCAGAGAATAGCTAAGAAGTGTGGCATTCAGAATGGACATTTGTACAGCCACCCAGTCTGTGAATAAAAAAGATGATGTAATGTAGAGAATGATATGACCAGTTCACAAGAAAAGCAATTCTTAAAAAAAAAATTACAGTGGACTTTTAAGTCACCGAAGGTGCACTCAGCATATTGGGGAAAAGATGCTATATATATGTGCAAAATGACTACAATAAAGGAATAGATATTTTCACTTTTCCATTTATACATACAGCAGCTTGTTGTTAACTAGCTGCTGTCTCCCTCTGGCTATATAGAGATTTATTTTGCATTTCTTTCATGTTAAAATGGTGTACCTTAGGACTATCACTGTGTCAGTTTAATTGATATTAAGAGAAAATACTTAATTTGCCTGTTGTATTACGGTTGTAGGTCTCAATGGTGAGGTGGACAGCAAGTCTGTCCTGCTTCAGTTGCAGAGAGGAGACGAAATTACCCTTCTACTTTCTCTGTAGGTCCCTAGGGACTGAATCTTGAAAGGGATAACTAGATAGTTACTGTTTCATGTGTGAAATTCTAATGAATGACTGGCAGACTAATGATTTTTTTTAAAAAAATATGTTTTAGAATTTTAATTAATATTTCTGCTGAGAATTCCTGATTAGTCTCTCATTATCTGTTGAAATAGATTTTTTTTTCTATTTGTTCATAGGATTGTTATTTCTTTTCTCTGGGGTCTTTCATTTTATAATTAAAACCTCCTTGCAAACCGAATAAATGTGATGTAAGGGAATGCTTCTATGTGTGTGTATGCGCGCGTGCACGCACAAACACATGCACGCACACACACACACACACACACACACACACGCACACACTGTCTTTTTAGCCCTTAAAGGTAATTATACCTGACAACTGTAAAGCACAGGATGCTTATTTAAAGCAGTGAACATTTCCTATCAGGTGAAAGCCTCTCATTCCAATCAGTCCAGATACTTATCAGTCTAATAGCTCCTTTTCCTATAGGCAGCAGGTAGAAGTTCCTGGGACAAGAAACCTGTTTTTAAAGGGGAGGGGGACAGGAAATGCACATTAATCTTAATCTGCCTCTCCTCCCCCTGCTCTCCTCCTCGCCATATTTCAGAGCTGTATTTCTCGGTCTGTTTGTGACTGTCTTCCTTGTTACAATCAGTTATTCAGTAATCGCCTCGTGGGGCCTTCTCCAGAGACTCAGTCCACTGCAGTGCAGGGAATATTTTTCGATTAACGGGTGAGATTGCCATGGAGACAGATTGCCTGGTGTCAGCTCTTGCATAGTGCTGGGAATTTACAATCCCCAAATGTGTTTGTGAGCTGGACAGTTTATTTACCAAGGGTAACTCTGGAAATCATTCCCTGGCTCTTCTGAAGGGCAGCAGGGCTCAGAAAAGCCAGCCTCTTTCCTGATGTCTGGGCAGCATAGCCAAGCCCTGGCCATCCACTCTGTTGCTTTTGTTCCTGTGGGATGCAGCTTTGTTCTTCCGTGCCTGATGGGCTGCAACAAAGAATAATCCTGATTGTGTGACCTTCTGAATAGCAGCTCCGAAGAGCTCATTATTAAAAAGGTAGCTTTGTGGGGGAGATGCTGCTGCTTTGGTTCAGAGCTGCTATTGTTCAAGGCAAGCTAGAAAGTCATTATGAACCTCATTTTTTTATTTTTATGGAATAAAAAAACAACCAAAGGTAGACTTAGTAATATTCCTATATTGTTACTCAGCTCTGACCACAAAGATATGATGCTATTCCCTCCAAGTCCCCTGCCCAGAAATTGACTGTATAAAAGTGAAAAGAGAGAAAGTATGGTGTACAGTGGTGGTATCAAACTCAAAAAGAAAGGAGGACCACTAGGTCATACATAGGGATCCTTATAAGTGGGTTCATATTGACTTAGAAAACAACATATTAACATTATCTATGTTTCATTATATATATTTTTTATTTTGTTAAATACTTCCCAATTACATTTTAAAACTTGAGAGGGTTGTGGGCTGCTTGTGGCCTGTCTTTGACACTTCTGGTGTAGAGGGTAGAGAGCAGGCCTTGAAACCATGAAGGTCTGGGTTCAAATCCTACCTCTGACATTTATTTACTAGCTAGGAAAGTCACTTACTCATCAGTGCTCTGGATCAGAGGTGTCAAACTAGCCAGTTCCCTTGCTTTGCAAAACTTTCCCTAGTGCCCTTGGAAACAGATTAAAATGTAATTGGGAAATGTTTAGCAAAATAAATGAAAACTACATTAAAATACAGATAAGGTTAATTTCTGGCTTTCTAAGTCAATATGTGGCCACCAGGGAATCTGTTTCTATTTGAGTTTGATACTGCTGCAATTGTAGCAAAAGTGTTGAACCCAACAGAGAGAGGGAATTTATTTACAGGAGAATTCCCTAGATAAATGAAATCATAGATCCAGCCCACATCTCTTTCCCTACGAAAGTAAGGATGACTTGTACGCATTTCGTCTTTGAAGGAAAGGCTAGTAATTTTCAGCCATAGGAAGCTGCCTCCAGGCTAGGCAGAAGTGGCACAGCCCTTTCCAAAGACTATTGATTTGAAAGTAGGGAGAGTTTATTGTTTGGATCATAAGCTATGTTTAGAGGTGGGCCCAAGGTAAAAAAAAAAAAATAATAATAATAATGAGAGACCTTGGCTGGATAGTTGTAGCCAAAGAACAATTATTGTTTTGGAGATCATTTGTTTGCAGAAATCCGGCTCCCAGGCTAGGTATCCTCACACCTTGGCCTCCTTCCAGAATGTGCAGTTACTCTGCCTTTCTTAGGTAGAATAAAGGTATTCTACCTTTAGAATTATTTGAGATGAAAGGAAAGAGAGTCACAGGTAGGGTGTAAAGTGAATGGCGTGGGATTATCTGAGCCTGTACTATCTAGTGGTCTTGTTCAGATGTGGAGATCAGTAGTCTTGCCTCAACTTAGAAATGGACATTGATGCCACATTCTTAAGCTACTAATCTGGTTCTAAGGTCTCAGAAACTTGAACTGAAGGACCAGTGGGGCCCATAAGTGAAATTCTAGTAAAAACTGGTTGCTCCTTCCCTGGTGCATAGGCATGTCTGGCTTTAGAGAGACATTTTAAATGAAAGTGTAGTTCTGCATCTCTTCCCTGCTGCCTGGACTATCTATTAGAAAGTAAACTCTTTAAGGTCAGGGACCAAATCTTATTCAGCCCTGGGAATGGAGATTTACACAAATTTTTATCCTTTGCTATAATGGAGAGGATCCTGGACTTGGAGTCTGAAGATGCTTTCAGAACCCCCTTCAGATAGTTACTACCTATGTTACCATGGGAAAACTACTCAAACTTTTTCTGCCTTAATTTCCTCCTCTGTAAAATTAGGGAGTTGAGCTCCATGACCCTTCCAGCTTCAAATTTATGATGCTGTGAGCCTAACAAATATTGGCTAAATTAAATGCGCAGGATCAAATCTGTGGACAGGGTTTGCTGGTGATTACTTTACATTAAGCAATTGACCTAAATGAAATATTGATTCAGACCAAGCTCAGTTTGAAAGACACTTCTGGTTTTATTGGAGGCCAATAATTTTAGAAAATCTATATATGTTATTATTCAAGATGGCTCACTAGGTACTTTTGGAAAAACATTGTTTCAGTGTTCAGCAAATTACTATAGTTCATTCTAGTTTTGTGTTCAGTGAACTAAAAATTAAAACTAATTCCTTAAAAACTAACCCATTACATTTAACTGAAAAAGAAAATGTGAATACTGGAAAGTCATACTGACACTTAATAATGATTGTACCATCTTGCGATTTAGCAAGTAAGAGAGAGAAATATTAAACACCAAGGTCAGTTCATCATAGTATTTTGTGCATATTGAAATGAATGAGTGCAGAATTCTAATATTTTTCTCAAAGGATAATGTACAGTATTATTAATGAGATCTTGGGCTTGGGAAATCACTTATTCAGTTTTTTTCTGAAAAATGCTTCCTGGAAGAGGGCAGTGCACCTGGGGCTCTCCATAAATAGTTGTTTATGTGGGTATGGCACATTATGGAGGCTTATTCATTTTATCAGAATGATAATGGTGTTTAATAGTAGACAGAAGAATAGAAATATCAGATATTTGCATCTCTGTGTGTGTATGTATGTGATTCTTTTTCAAATCACGAGGAAAACATTTTTCAAGGACTTGTCTGGGCAGAGTGATTTAATTAGAGTTTCTTTTGTGTGTTCTTTACAATGTGTGACTGCTGTTAGCCATTGGACAGCTTGAAAATTCCACTTTTAATGTCCTTCAGTTTATATCTACCTTTTTGGAAAACCCTGAAAAAATCTTCTCTCTTCCTCCATAGAAGCAACAAATATTATTCTTAGCACTCTGGGAAGCAATACCAAAACTCTCCTACAATATTACACACACACACACACACACACACACACACACACACACACACACACACACACACATGCACACAGCTGGTTATTTTCTCTTAAAATTTATTTTTGTTGTAAATTTAAATATCAAATAAGATCCTTATTTCCATATACATAGAACTGAAAAAGGGTAGAGAAAAAGAACCATGCATGAAGCTGTTCTTCATTATGTAAACCTTTCTCTCTGTCATTTTCTCTTTATATATGTATATGTGTATATACATGCACACACACATACATACACCTATGTACTCAGCCTGTAGCTTCAAAGCTATCTTTCTTTGTGCTTTCTAGACTTTCTTTTCTGCATTAAACAAAAATTCCTTAGTAACCTTCCTTCCTTCCTTCCTACCTTCCTTCCTTTCTTCCTTTCTTCATTCCTTCCTTCCTTCCTTCCCTCCCTCTCTCTCTCTCTCTTTCTCTGTCATTCTTTCTTTTTCCCCTTTGCCCCTTCCACTGCACCAGTGAAGAAGGGAGAAAGAAAAATAAAGCCCCTGTAGCAAATATTCATAATCCGCAAAACAAATTTCCACATTGGCAGTGTCTGAAAATATATGTCTAATTAGGCATTTTAAGTTCATCATTTCTCAGTCCAGAGCTGGGTAATATGCTTCATCATAAATCCTTTGGAATCATAATTAGTTATTGCATTGTTCAGAGTTCTCATGTCTTTCGAAGTTGTTTTCCATTATAATGTTTTTATACAAATTGTTCTCCAGGTTCTGCTCACTTCACTCTGCATCAGTTCATGAAGATTTTTCTGTGTTTCTCTGAAATTTCTATTTCATTATTATTTATGATAGTAATATTTCATAATTCATACATCATAATTTGTTGGCTATTTACCTCTCTGTAACTATCAGATAGTTTATAGGCAAGTGCTATGTCTGAGCTCTTGTTTCTGCTGCCAGAAGAGCTACATTTCCAACGGGGGAAAGAGAAAGTCAAAATATAACATTTTTGAATGTCAAGTGATGAAAGGCTTTTGAGCATTTAGGATCTAGAATAAATGAAGGTGTGCTCCGAGTTTCAGGACAGTGAAAATCAGGAGGTTCATGTTCGATAGTCTTCTGATAATCATAGACCTTGTTTGACCCTTAATTTAGGTGTTTCTTTTAATAAGGAATTCACACAGCTAGCAATTAGCATGCCTCCACAGTCTGCATTGAATCTTGCTACATACTGAGTAGAGAAATAGTGAGGGATCTGCTGAAACCCTTTTAACAAGGCAAGATGAAGGCAAAGAATCCACTTGTCAATTTGTCTGGGGATGGAGCAATCTATATATATATAGCAGGATTGATGTCATGTAGTTTTTTTTGTCTCCAGACTTGCTTTGTACAATTGGCTGCATCCTTTCTAGCCAAATGGAAGAAATTATAAATAACTCATTGAAAGCAGGGACTGTTCCATTTTTGTTGTGTATGCTTTAGCACCTAAAGCAGTGCCTGGAATGTAATAAGAGCTTAATAATGAAGTTGATTGATTGATAATGGTTCTCAATTATGTGCTAATTTTTGGGAATCAATGTTTATTTCTCACCTTGACTCTGTCATAAATGACAATTTCCAAAATAATGTTTTCCATTTTCCCCCTTGAGTGTTGAACCTCCTTTAACACACAGTATTTCTTGATGTTGTGGTTTTGGATTTATTTCTTAAACAGGGGAAGCTGTGCCTGAAGATGAACAGATCAGTGCTAAAGACCAGAAGAATCTGGAACCCTGTGACAATACACCCATCATAGATAACATGACCCCTGTTGTCTCTAGCATTTCCACAGAGGAGAAACAGAAGTATGATGAGGAGATAACCTGCTTGTACAGACAATTGGATGATAAGGTTTGAAACTTAAAATTTCTTTGGTGGGAGGCCTACATTTATAATCATGGCAAGCAAGAAGCCAAGATTATCAGCATACAAACATATCCTAGATGGTTCTTCTGTTATACCAAAGAAACCTATCATTTGGAATCGTCCAGTTTAAAAAGCAGTCATGAATAGTATACCATTCAGACTTGGCTTAAATGATTCCTTCCTCTAGTTCTGAATAGGGCTTTCCAATAGAATTCCTAGAAGTTTGTGAACTGATTCTTCTTGCCTCTCCCCCATCACTACCAGTCCATAATTCTAGGAGGTACAAAAATTAGACCAGTGGATATCTAAGCTGGAATGAAATTTAATTGGATTGCTTGGACTGACTAGTGTGGTACTTGCTGATTGTTTCATGGAGATAGAGCAACGAGAATAGGGGAGGGGAGCACACTCCCACTAGACTTAATTTTAAGGTAAAGAGTAATACTTAACAAAAACAAAATATGTTCTTGAATTCTGCAGGTAGATGGCCATCCCACCTCATCTCTAACCCCCAAACCAAAGGATATTTGGCCATTTCATTTTGGGTATGCTGTCTGAAAGTGGGGAGCTCAAAATGTTTGGCACTAGGAAAACTGTTGTTTTGGTGCATGTTGTGTTGAGAATGTTTGAACATGTAGAGTTGGGACACCTACATTTTATGCCCACTCATTTGATGCTCAAATAGGCATATTTGTTGGAGAGTGAGTAGAAAAAACCTTGAAGGAAATGATGTCTTAACATCCCTAGTGAAGGCAAGGGTAGGGATCCTAGAAGTAGGGGGATACAAAAATGGATGTTTTGCACTGTGTTGATGTTTTGTCCTTGGTATATTCTGAATTCTTTCAACTCACTTATTAAAAGGTTACTGACATTTTTGGTGCAATTTAATTCCACTGAAATTCTTCCTTAATTGCTCTATGGATTCCTGAGACATTGAGCAGCTTTGTTATGTGGACACTGCCATTAATCTTACATATCCTCTGTTTGGGATAAATGCTTAACATCTTTTTTTTCCTATTGTCTATTGTATTAAGGGAGCCTTCTGTGTTTGTCATTTTCTGAGTTTATTTTATAACTACAGCAGTTAAATTGGGTGGAACCTGGCCCTTGTGAGTTCATCTGTAATGCACTTTCATTCCCATGAGAGCTTTGTTAATTGGTCTTTCGGTTAGTAGACATGGTGTTGCCTTTCATTGCCTATATGGGATTTTTGTACAGAAACCATTCATATAGAGCTGAAGGAACTGTTATTATCATGTGTGGAAATGTCTTGATTTCCTTAAGAAAATGATACTTTAAAATACTTGTAATTTCATTGGTGTGGGTATTTCCCTCTGATTCCAACCATAGTAGAGAGAGTTCCATGCAGTACTGTGGCCAAAACAAATGAGGAGGGAATCAGCATTCTAGTGATTAATCTATGATCGTAACTGGGCTGGCCCTCATTGGACAGTCCATTAGCAGGCCCATACTTATACACTGTCAGGCCTGGTAGATTCTTCCAAAGCTTATGCTCTTCCAGGAGAGCCTTTGAGGAAGCCATGAGGAGGTATCAGAATAGGACTCGAATGAAAGAAGTATTCTCTCTCTTTTTTTTGGAGGAGTGAAGGCAGAGTAATTGGAGTTAAGTGACTTGCCCAAGGTCACACAGCTACTAAGTGTTGTGTCTGAGGCCAGATTTGAACTCAGGTCCTCCTGATTCCGGGGCCCGTGCTCTATTCACTGCACCACTTAGCTGCCCTAAGAAATATTCTCTTTGCATATTAAATATATGAAAGAGATTTTTCTGGGTTATAATGCAATCTGAAATTGTAGTTTATGTTTCACTTCTGATTTTTGGAATTAACTATTGAATTTTCAGAAATCTCAAATATGCTGAAAATTACTTGTCCCATAGTAGGTGGAATAGTTCTAGTTCTTTGACTCTACCCTGACTATAGTAAGACAGCTGATTCTACCTGCTTTTGTCTTCTCACCTGTTACTCATCATGGTCCCTTCTAGGTCCCAGGAGAAGAGCTGGCAGATCCCTGCATAGTTATCTCTTTTGCTTTATTGAGTGTTTATGCAGCACCTGCAGAGTGCCAAAGACTATTAACAAAAACATCCCTTCTCCAGTTACCTACATTCTAAATTTAGAAAACAAGGCTCCAACAGTGCCAGATCCTTATAACAAAAGCACCATTTTGGGAGGCTTTCTTTTGGTGCACTTATACCACAGATCTAATTTGGAGTAGGAGTTAGGAAGTAGAACTCTTCTGTATAGTTTGTGAAATAATTGAAGATTTATTGGGGTATAAAATCTTGTAGAGAAATGGTTATTTCAAAGACAACCTTCCAATGGAAAGGAGAGATTAGAAATAATACTGTGGACAGGGAATGGAAGGCATGGGCAGCCAGACCCTGATTTTAGAGTATTATTTCTACATCAAAAGCCGTAGCATGTTAGTTGACAGCTTTGAAGGTCAGGCTCTTAGATGGAACCCCCAGGAGAGCAACAAGCCCCTTCTGCTTCATGCTATCCATTTTCAGAACAAAGCCACATGCTTCTGCATGTCAAATTCCTAACCATCCTCTGCTGTAGATTGGTATTAGATGAGTGTCCAGTCAGGTCCTAGGACAATATTTTTGTGTTTTCGATTCTTCCTATTTCCCAGAGAAAGGCAAATGTGAATAAGGGTTGTTTTGTGTAACATTTTGAAGTCTGTGCTTCCAAATTTTATTTGAAATGATTAGAATGATAGTGGAGCATGCAGAGTTAATCTCCTGCTGCTAGGCAGCTCATGCCTGTTGTTCCACCCACATCTGGGGGTGGGTAGCTTACCAGGTGAAAGCCTAGGGAACAAATTTACACTCTAGTTACAAAGGGCTTAAAGAGTCAGCGTCCTGGCTTTGACAGCAGCAACATCTAGTGGCAGAAAATGAGAATGAAAATGATGAATTTGCTCAGGGAGAAGATTCCTTACCATCAGATCAATAGCTGCCTCCTCCTCATCACTCTCCCCACCCCCTCAGCCAAGCATTAACTTCTGCTCTCTGCTCCTTCAGAATTTTTTTATTCCTTACTTATAAATGGAATTCATTTCTCTACTGGAATATTTCATTGCCAAAGATAAATCCTTTCCCATAACTATAAAACTGTTGCTGTTTCTCATTTCTCAGCCAAAATGCAAATGATGTCTGTACATTATTCATGCTGGGTCAATCAAGGCTCCTGTTTCCAGAGCTTTGCTGAGTTGGGCATTTTCTAAATTGACTAGTCTTTCAACCCAGGAGTCCCTTTTCCATAATTGATGCTCCCCCAACCTCCATGCTTCTAAAATAGTGATTCTTAGGTTTTCCAATTGACTTAAAAGTAAAGGGTTTTCAGCAGATGTCCTGGTAGAGCCACTAGAAGTAATATACAGTAGCTCTTTTCTATCATTGAAATGGTCAGGGTTTTGGATCTTTCCAAAACAGAGTGGATGGTTAAAAAGTGTTTTCCCTTTCACTGATAAGCCATAGTAAGATGCATCACATGAAGGTCTCTGAGGTCCCTTTCAATTCTACTACCTTGGTATTTTTGCAGTTTCCAAGTGAATAGGATTAGAGTTGTATAGTATATTATACATCAGAGAACATTCAGATATTTTCTCCATTGTGAAAAGTGGATTTAGAGGTATTTTAAATAAATACAAATATGGAGCCAATTACTTTATCTTCTGAGATAAAAGTAGGAGGGAGGAGATTTGTAATTTTCTCTTTAATCTATTATCAAGTTTATAGCTGTTGTCTTAGTGGCTGTTTTCTGGAAACTTAGATGTCAAAAGTAGAATTACTAGTAAAAAAAAATTAAATGTGCTGTTTCATTTCAGGATGATGAAATTAACCAGCAGAGCCAGCTGGCCGAAAAATTAAAGCAGCAGATGTTGGATCAGGATGAGGTAAAGAGACAAACAAAAAATTAGAAGTTATTGGAATTTTTGTTTAATTCTACAAATTGCAACTTTTCCAAAAGACTTAAAAATCACCTTTGCTTGTCTCTCATGGAACTTTCTGGTTGAATTTTCTTTTATCTTACGACAGTATGATGATACCTGCCTGAGTGAAATTTACTAAATGAGGCATGACTCAGCTTGTGACATTCTTAATACTTTGAGGGTTTCCTTCCTTCCTTCCTTCTTTCCTTCCTCCCTTCCTTCCTTCTTTCCTTCCTCTCTCCCTTCTCTCTCCCTCCCTCCCTTCCTTCCTTCCTTCTTTCCTTCCTTCCTTCTTTCCTTTTTTCCTTCCTTCCTTCTTTCTTTCCTTTCTTCCTTCTTTCCTTCCTCCCTTCCTTCCTCTCTCCCTTCCTCCCTTCCTTCCTCTCTCCCTTCCTCCCTTCCTTCCTTCCTTGTCTTCTTTTCTTTTTTCTCCCTGTAGATGCAGTTAGTCCTTGAAGTGAGGAAGGTGGAACACATAAGATAATCTTACTACTCTGGGCAAGAATTGCTATCTCTTCATTGCCAGCTGACATAACTTCTATTACTCCTCCACATTCATTTTGTGCACCATTTAAAACCATCCTCAGATATCAACACTGATCATGATTACCATTACCCTTTGCTGCTAATCCAGAGGGTTAGGTACCTTTGCTGGAATGCTTTTAGATCACTAAAAGTAGAAGGATGTTTTTGACCTCCTCAGAAGGTAGAAATGTGCCATGTCCCTACCTTCTGTACCTCCCATTCACTCATCAACTTAAATTATGGTTTTGTAAAAATAGGAATTAATTGTAGTTTTGCTCTATAGAGAATACTCTTTATTATAATGCTAATATGGGAAAGGTAGATATGAATAAATTTAAATCCAAGATAAAACCCCCAAATAATTTCCTCTGTATACTTTCGACCTTCTTCCCCAGTTAATTTTTTCACCAAAATGAAAAGCTACACACTTGCTCTGGTGGAGGGGCTTACCAATTGTGAAGTAGCCAAATTATGACAGAAGGGAATTGTAACATTAGCTGGGTATCTAGGCTTTGGGTAGTCTGGCGTTGCCTGTGTAGCAATGACTGGACTAAAATAGAAAGGGAAATAAAGCCAGCACAGATGTAACAATACTTGCTTACATTTTTAAAGTTGTCTTAAAAGAATTAGTTGATAGTTTTTGCTGTTATGGTTGACTGTGCTTCTCAAACATATAGTCATATAATGTTTATTTCCCAAGTACTTGGGAAACAGGAGAGTCATATAGGTCAAAAGAAGGAGCATTAGTATTTTTCTCTCCTGTGCTGAAGAATCTCTTCTTGCTTTGTCTCTTCTGATAACACCGGGGTATATTTTCCATAGATTGCACCTACAAAGTGATTTTGAGTCTCTCCTCCCCAGTCCCTCATTCTTACCTAACAAATGTTTATCTGGCCATTTCCTTCCTCTTAATTTCAGCTCCACTGACTTTCTCATTGGAATTTCAAAGGCATTCATTGTACTAATTTCTCAATCACTTTATTGGCTAGTCTTGCTTGATAAGGACTACTTGTAGGTTAACTATATTATAATTCATTTATTTTCCAAGGTTCAAATGTATTCAAAGTCAACAGCATCTGTGATATCTCTCTACTTCTCTCCTCTCTCTCCCTTCCTTAGCTTTTCTGTTGTTGAAATGATTTACTTGGTATAAACAAGTGCCTGTGATAAACTTTCTCCAGTGGGTGGCCCATTTCCTTTTCACTGATTGGTAAACCTTCCATTGACTTATTCACTCTGGGGACCAAACTAATATAAACAAAACTTTGGGTCCTGTGACAGCACCCTAAACCCTGCTTGCCAATTGTTTGTTTCAGACACAGAATAGTTAACTACAACATGAAATGCTTTTTGATATATAATTACAGCTTGAAGTAGCACTGTGCTGTAGCTTCAAGAGGAAATCAAATCACATCAGCTTTAGTATTTAGTGAAGTCTCCATTCATCTTGAGTTATAACTTATCTCTCTCTTTCTCTGTCTCTTTCAACCACCTTTGAGATGGAACATAGATTTGGCACTACTTTATCAACCCAATATAATCCTACTCTTACCTCTTATCCCCCATTTATTGATTATCATATAATCATTTCCTCTCCCTACCCCCAATTCAGTTTAACAAACATTTCTGTGTTCAAAGCATTGATTCAACAATTAGATAAAACATAGTCCCTGCCCCAATGGAGTTTGACTCACTCATTCCTGCTGCAAAGTGGGGATGAGGAAATAATCTGCTTTGCAAGGGTTTGATGTTGATTCACTCCCTTGTATTTCTTGTATTCACGTATTTTGGGTTTTTAGCACTCAGCATTTTATGAGCACTTACCAAAGTTTGTACAACCTTCTGTAGTGGCACGAGGTTTCTAATCACAAAGTACAAATATATATATTTCCCAAATTCAAAAGAGTATTATCTAAATTTATTGCTCTCATTTTGTAGTAGTAACATCAGTCTTGTTATATGTTTTATAGCTGGTCCTTACTTCCTCCAAAACTTTAAAAAAAAATTTTTTTTTAAAGCTTTTAGCTTCCACACGAAGAGACTATGAGAAGATCCAGGAGGAGCTGACTCGTCTCCAAATTGAAAACGAGGCTGCCAAGGATGAGGTGAAAGAGGTTCTTCAGGCCCTGGAGGAGCTAGCTGTCAATTATGACCAGAAGTCACAGGAAGTGGAGGACAAGACCCGAGCCAATGAACAGCTGACTGATGAGCTAGCCCAGAAAACGGTTGGGATATTTTCAATTGAAGTTGGGAGTGGAGGGGAGTTTCTCTGGCGTATTACTTCTCTACTTTGGTGGTTCTTTTGCATTTGTAGTAAATGATGTTAAAAGTTTGGGGGATTGATAAGAGTCTCAGTTGACAAAAAAGACTGGAATGTATCTTTTTTTTTTTTTTGAGAACCTCACACAAGTTTTCCTATAGACATTTAAGCTTATTGCCAAAGCTAGTTAGATGTTCCTCAACTTGCTGATCCATTTCCTTGAAATATCTGTTCTGGAGCTCTGTGTCTCAGCATTAACCCTGGAGCATTGGGAGATCATCCTCCATTTTGGGCAATTAGGTGGCACAGGGAGTCCAGGATGGGAGTCAGGAAGACTCATCTTCCTGAGTTCAAATCTGGCCTCAGATGATTACTAGCTATGTGACCCTGAGCAAGTCACTTAACCCTGTTTGCCTCAGTTTCTCATTTGTAAAATGAGCTGGAGAAGGAAATGGCAAACCACTCCATTCTCTTTGCCAAGAAAACCCCGGATGGGATCACAGAGAGTTGGACACAACTGAAAAAGAACCGAACAACATACGACATCCTCCATTTTATTTTGTAGTAATGTCAGAATAGGTTATGTCTTGACTAATTAATTGTATGTAGTGATGCAATTGGAGACATGAATATGGTTGACCCTGGAGTATTTGATTTACTTTCTTAGTTCCTCTCAATGAGGACAGTAACTTGTAGATGTGACCTTTGCCCATCCTCGCGGTGTAGTCTCTCAAAGAAATTTGACAGACACAAAACATTGTAGTTATTTTTCATCTTCCAAGGTCTTTCACTTCCTGAAACCTACTGTTCCCCACATCTTGCCTTAACCTTTATTTTTTGCCACTGTGATGTATATATGGCATTATTGACCTAAGATGTAATTATTTGCTTTAATGTCTGGGTTTATTTGAGTGCATGGCCTTAGACCCCAATATTCTTTCCTTGGCTTTCTCTCTTTACCCTCTCTTTCTTGGTGAGCTTTTAACTTTGTTTGTTTTCGTCCCCCATTGGAGTTCAAGCTTCCCGTGAGTAGATTATTGTCTGTGTTGCATTTGTTTTGAAATACATTTAACATGATGGCTGGCACATAATCAATGTTTATAAATGCTTGTGGATTGATGGATGAGTTGAATTACTATTGAGGAGACCCATAGATCTAAATATCCACCACCAGCCTCTTGCCCGAGCTCTATCCTCACATCATCAACTAGCTACTACTAGATATCCCCTCCTGAGCAAAACTTGTCTCTTCCCCTTCAAACCCACTCTTTTACCAAATGTACTCCCCTCTGCCCAGGGCGCCACTCTCCACCCCAGCCTTTATTTTGATTGCTCTAGGATTCTGCTCAGCCTGCTTTGGCTTAGTGTTTACTTGCTTAAACTGGCCCCTCCATTGGTTCCTACCTTACCTTTTTTTCCCCCCTTCTTATGATGTGTTGGAAAAGGTGGTGTCAATTTCATATAACAGAATTTGTGATGAGGTCCATCTACCCTAGACTCGAGTAAAGCATTCTAGCTAGCTGTCTGAGGAGTAACTTGCTGCTTTTTGCCCTTTACCATTTGGCGAATGTATTTGCAGGGGAGGAAAGGAAACAAGGTTCAGCAGTGGACTGCTTCCCTGGGAACCTCTGCATAATGACTTGGCATCATGAGAGTTTGTCCAGTCTGCTTTATGGAAGTCATCCAAGCTAGATTGGCAAAGGGTTTTAACAGATGGTGCCGGGAAACTTAATCTACTCACCATAGGGGATGCAAGCGATGGCATTGACTTCAAAAACTCAGCTGGGCTGGCAGAGGCTTTTCTAATAATTTCTCAAGATAGGGGAGATAAATTTTGGAAATTTTTTTTGTATTTTCAATGTGGAATTATTAAATAGAAAATCAAAGAAGCATCGGAAATACTGGAAAGACATTTGGTAATCCCTTTTGTAAGGAGACTTGTGTTTAGTGCTTAGTGTCCCTTTAGATTTTTAACTAGTGAGAAGCTAATTGAAAGCTAATAATTGTCTTTTGCCTCTTTTTATATTCCCAGTGCTGAGAACAGTGCTTGGCACATAGTAAGCATTTCGTAAAGTTTGTTGACTGACTGGTTCCCAGAATTGAAAATCAAATTCCACCTTCTTCTCCCAACACATTCCCAACTTCATGGGATTAACTCTCATAGAATATAAGCTTCTTGAGGATAGGGACTGTTTCATTTTTGTCTTTCTATCCCCAGCATTGAGAATGATTTTTTCTGCTCAGTATCAATGAATGATTTTTCATAGTACAATCTTGTCGCTCCTTATCATTCATCTGCTAAGTGCTACTAGCTAGTTCTCAAGTAATTTTCATAGTCTAATCAGTAAAACGTGTTATATTGTAAGAGATATATTTGGAAGAATTATGTAAATTACTTTGTATTAACTTACGTGTCTTTGGTGCTGGAGGGACTGCTTTCTTTGGAGGTTCAGTTAATTATAAAAATACTAAGAAGCCAAAGATAGCTGTTTTGTTGTTGCATGGAGTTAGTCAATCAACAAGCATTTTTTTTTACCTTTTTTTTTGGAGGGGGGGGAGGCAGGGCAAATTGGGGTTAAGTGACTTGCCCAAGGTCACATAGTTAATAAGTGTTAAGTGTCTAAGTGCAGATTTGAACTCAGGTCCTTCTGACTCTAGGGCTGGTGCTGTCTTCACTGAGCCACCTAGCTGCCCCTAAACAAGCATTTTTAAGCACCTACTATGTACTACGTACAGTGCTAGCTTCTATACAAATGTAAAAATTGAGAAAATCTCTGCCCTCAAGAAGCTTCTGTTACTGTGTATGCTTAAGCACTAGTTCTTTCTGATGCTATATATCAGGAATGGATAAGACACTCATTTGTTTAGTTCTTTGGCAAGAAAATGGAGCTTTTTAAACACATAATCTCTTCCTCCTTTGATTTTGTGTTATATGGCAAAGATGATCTGCATTCAATTTAGTTTTTATGGGAAGAATAGGAAAAATTAGCCAACAGTTTCTAAATTAATTCTTCCCTGATTAGTATTTCCATGGGCATATCACATTAACAAAATATTTTTTAAAATTTAATAGCTATATTGTTAAGAAACTCATTAGGTCTATAAGACTTCCATCTCCCAAGTGACAGAAGAGTCTGAGAGTCTACCTAGAGAATAGATTCACTCAGAAGACAAAGGTTAGGAATGTGATAAAACTCTTAGAAAGTACAATGTGGGTTGAAATAGAAATATGTATTTTTCATTTTTAACAATTGGAATGTTCTGAATCTAAACAATCTGAATCAAGCCTCTTTCCTTCTCTTTCTTCTTCTTTTCTATCTTCACTTCCTTTTCTTCTATTTCCTCCCTCTTCTCCTCTATTTTCTCTCTCTTCTCTTCTGTCCCTCCACCCCCACTTCCCCACATTAACACCTGGTATATTGGACAGAGTAGGTTGAAAAATATCCGGGATTTTATTTTGGGATATATAACTGATGCCAATATTTGGCTTAAAAAAACAACAACAATTTTTCTAAATAAGCATCACTAATAATAAAAGAACTCTTTCCTGGAGAGTGCTTTATAACCTTCCTTAAAGTAATGTACTTTATGCATAGGACCCAAAAGTGGTCTTTTTCTTTTTTTAACACTATTGGTAAATTCTTTCCAGACTACCTTGAGTGCTACACAAAGAGAACTGAATCAGTTGCAGGAGTTGAGTAACCACCAGAAAAAACGAGCCACGGAGATCCTGAATTTACTGCTGAAGGACCTGGGGGAGATTGGTGGAATCATTGGCACCAATGATGTGAAGACGGTAAGCCATTGCAACCTTTATTCTGGTATTTTTTCTTATTATGGCAACATGGCATAGGAAAAAAGAATTAAGTTTGTAGTCAGATATGTTGGATTCAAATCCCAACTCTGACACTATCTGTGTGATCTTGGACAATCATTTGGCTTCTTTGGCATCATTTGGCTTCTTGGTAAAATGAGCCAGTGAGGCTACACAGTGGGAAAATATACTAGATTTGGAGTTAGAGGAGCTGGCTTTGAATCCCAGCTCTGACACCTACTGTGTATGTAACCCTGGGAAAATCACCTACTCTTCGGGTCTCAGTTTCTTATCTGTGAAATGAGAGTTTGGATTAAGTGGCCTCTAAGGTCCTTGTAATGCTAAATCTTTGATTCAGTGATCTCTGAGATCCCTGTCAGGCTGAGCAGTCATCCTTCAATGGATAAGTCCATATGAAATGCCTACCATACACCAAGCACTGTTCCGGGTGCTGGCAATTCAAAGACAAAAATGAAACAGTTCCTTCCCTTAAGGAGCTTACATTCTTAAGAGTTAATCCCATGAAGTTGGGAGTATGTTGGAATAAAAATAAAAACATTTATTAAATGTTTACTATATGTCAGGTACCGTTCTCAGCATTGGGGATATAAAAGGAGGTAAAAGATAATCTCTGTCCTCAAAGCTTACAGTCTCATGAATTGTGACCATATTCAAGTCTTGATTGGACTAAGGTAGATGCCTCCATTTCCCAAAGACATTTGCCAACATTTAGGGAGAATATACAGAGTTGGAAAAAAATAAAACTGTTAACGGTTATTTACATGGGGATTTGTTTTCTTTTAAAAATATGGTGAGGTGAAATTTATCTCACTGTTCTGTGTATATCTTTATTTTTTTTTTTTGTTATTCTGTGCTTGACAAAGACCAATTAATATCAGGATTTCTTTATGTTGCCTATCTTTACAAATATAAAGCTGAAAAGGGAATTGTAAAGTAATATGTGTCATTTAATCTGAATCTAAACCCCATTAGCCTTGATTTTTCCCTCTTTAGAATGGTAAGATGGGAAAGATGTTTGTTCTTAGTTCCTTGTGTTGTGAATAATACACATGTAGGGAGATGTCCAAAATACCAGTTATAGAGAATGGAAGGGAGAGGGTTAGTCATTGTCCGTTCTCAAAAAGGACTACGATGACATCGGTACGTTAGAGTCAAGTCACAGTGTGTCTGACTGTGGCTGATCAGACCAATATGAGCCTGGAATGCTCCACCACAGGTTGAGCACAAATAGTCCATGTGAACATTTGGGGTGGATTCTCTAAATCTGTGCATCTCATGTTTCTTTTGAACTACTAGGGAGAATGGGGTGAAGAAGAGAGACAGAAAGAGGTTGGGGAGAGGGAGAAGAGAGAAACTATAAGCTAAGAAACAATTTAAACAAAGGACCTTCATATAATGCATGCATTTGCTAATGCAAACTATCTAAGGTAAGGATGAGTTTACAGCCAGAAAACAGAGTATAGCCAACGAGCCTATGTGAAGATTCATCAATACCATCCAACTTCAGCAACATCATGTTGTAAAAATCTGAACTAACTTAACAGTTCAAATAATTTTTAATTATGTGAATGGAGAATGGTCATAGAATGAATAATGGAAATGCAGCAATACCAACCTTCTCTCCTGTAAAACCTGTTTCAAGAACTGGAGAATGATAGATTTGAGTTATCTCTTCAAGGCAGGCCTAGTATCCAGTAGGCATGCTAAGAAGTGGCAAAATGTCATAGATTTAGGCAGCCATTGGCTAAAGAAGAAACAGGAGGCTATATGAATAATCAGCCTTTGAAGAATTAAGGGCTTAGAATTAATTATGCTGACTGTAGTTACATGGGGAAAAACTTATCTACCTCTTGAATTCCAGCCTTACAGGAAAGCATCAGGGCTTAAATTTTAAGAAAGGAGATAAAGTTTTAAGACACAGAAGACATGCATAAGATTTTTCTCTGCATAATTTCCAAATAACTCTTGAAAAGTGAAAATTCACTGTTACACAAAGTTGACTAATCCTTAAATCCAACTTCCTCTTTCCCTCTCCCTCTTCCTCCCCCCTTCTTTTTCCCCTCCCTCTTTTCCCTCTTTCTCATCTATCTCTATAATTTATTTATTGATCTATATCAATGTTTATTTTTACTAAATTATTTTCACGGTGCTCCTTTGTTTTATAGGTAGACAGTTGATGAATAAGGAGTTGTATAAGTTGGGAGAGAAAGACCATTGCATTGGGCTTGTAGTCAAAAAGGGGATGAGTTTGAGTTCTGGCTCTTCCATTTGATTGTGACATCTTACAGAGCCTCAATTTTCTCGATCTGTTAAATGGGAATAATAATATCATTCCTCTCTTCTTGATCTGTTAAATGGGAGTAATAATACTTGTGCCAGCTATGATATAAGGCCGTTTTGAGGCTCAAATGATATTGTATACGTAAAATACTGTATAAATTTGAGCCATTATTTTTGGTGGTCTTTATTAATTTGTTTACTTTTAGTTTACAAGATTCAGTTCCACAATCCCTTGAGTTTCAAATTTTCTCCCCTTCCCTTCCTCCATGGAGGCATGCAATCAAGTATAGAAAGTACACTTTCACATTGGACATTAGTCAGGTGGTAAAGAAGGATTATAATCAAATGGAATGAAC
The DNA here is from genome assembly GCA_028627135.1 of Pseudochirops cupreus. Classification (NCBI taxonomy): domain Eukaryota; kingdom Metazoa; phylum Chordata; class Mammalia; order Diprotodontia; family Pseudocheiridae; genus Pseudochirops; species Pseudochirops cupreus. The sequence continues at coordinate 263,623,632 of CM053582.1, forward strand.
AGTGGGAAAGAAGAAACAAAACCAAACAAGAAAAAGAAAGAGAGCAGGTAGTTTGCATCAATCTGCATTCAGACTCTGTAGCTCTTTCTCTGAATATAGACATCTCTTTCCATCATGAGTTTTTTGGAGTTGTCTCATAGTCTTGCAATGCTGAGAGGAGCCCAGTCTATCAAAGTTAGTCATCACACATATGTTGTGTCTATAATTGTGTGCAAATTTCTCCTGGTTCTGCTCTTCTCACTCAACATCAGTTTGTATAAGCCTCTCCAGGTAAATATGAAGTCCACCTGCTCCTCATCTCTCATACCACAGTAGTATCCCATTACATTCATATACCACAACTTGTTTAGCCATTCCCCAATTGATGGATATCCTCTTGATTTCCACTTCTTTGCCACCACAAAAAGAGCTGTTATAAATATTTTTGTACATACGGGTCCTTTTCCCACTTCTATGATCTCTTTGAGATACAACCCTAGAAGTGATTATTGCTGGGTCACTTATTTATAGCCCTTTGGGCATAGTTTCAGATTGCTCTCCAGAATGGTTGAATTAGTTCACAACTCCACCAACAATGCATTAAAGTTCCAATTTTTCCACATCCTCTCCAGCATTTGTCATTCCTGTTTTGTCATTTTAGCTAATCTGACCGGTGAGATGTGGTACCTCAGAGTTGTTTTGATTTGCATTTCTCTAATCAATTTTAGGGCATTTTTCCATATGCTTATAGATATCTTTAATTTCTTCCTCTGAAAACTGCCTGTTCATTCATATCCTTTGACCATTTTTCAATTGGGGAATGATGTGTTCTTATAGATTTGACTCAATTCTCTGTATATTTTAGAAATGAGGCCTTTATCAGACACACTGGTTGTAAAAATTCTTTCCTAATTTTCTACTTCCCTCTTAATCTTGGTTACATTGGCTTTATTTGTACAGAAGCTTTTCAATTTAATATAATCAAAATTATCCATTTTGCATTTCATAATGCTCTCTAACTCTTGTTTGGTCATAAAATCTTCCCTTCTCCATAAATCTGACAGGTAAACTATTCCTTGCTTTCCAAGACTGCTTACAGTATCAGCCTTTATATCTAGAGACTTGATTTTGGTATATAGTGTTAGATATTGGTCTATGCCCAATTTCTGCCATACTATATTCTAGTTTTCTCAGCAGTTTTTGTCAAATAGTGAGTTCTTATCCCCCAAACTGGGGTCTTTGGGTTTATCAAACAGTAGATTACTATAGTCATTGACTTACCAAGTCAAATTTGAGGTATTATTAAAAAAAATAATGCCTAAGGGGCCCTATCAATGATGAACTTTCTGAATAGTATAGAAAAAATTCCATTTGAGTATTTTTAAAGCTGAGTTTTCGAGGAGAGGAGAGGTTGAACTAGGTGACATCCCTTCAACTCTGGTATTCTCTTATGATGTAAGTATTTATAAGCAGATATTTAGTAAATGCTTGTGAATGATTCTGAAGCTTCATTGCAGACTATTCAGGTACCATGGAGTTAATTCCATTTCATCCAAGTTTGGTTATTTAAAGTTTGATTTAATTTTTGGAAGAACTTATTGATCTCAGACAAACAAAATCCCAACATTTTGCTGATTACCAAGGCCCTTTTAAATTAAAGGCAGAGTTGATTTATGGAAAGTTGGTTCCTTCTGCTGTCAATGAAAAAAGGGTATTATGTTAAGCTGCAAAATAGAGCTGATGTAAAATGCAATGAAATTAAGGAGTGCCTGGGTGTTGGAGCATTAAAACAGTGCCTTAGGGAATTTGAAGCATGATTGAAATAATTTTAAAATACTCAACTGGATGCTGCTAGGATGTTACACTTTTCCCTCCCCCCTCCCCCACATCCAATTAGTTGTCAAATTAGTTGTCAAATCCTGTTTATTCTACCCTTCAGTATTCTCTTCAGTCTATCCCCTTCTTTCCATCCTCATTGCTACTTCTCTACTTTGGGGGCCTCATGACTTCTTTCTTGGACAATTACTATAATAGCTTTGACACTGATGTTCCTAAAATAATCTAGAGGATTGCCATGTCATTCTTCCTAATGCACTGATCTGATCCTATCACCCCTCTGTTTAAAAACCCTTGTTGGCTCTCCATTGTTCTTTTGATAAAGTCCAGTTTCCTTATCCTGACCATCAAAGCCCTTCTTGATATAGCTCCCATCTAATTTTTCTGCCTTTTTCCTATTACCCTTGTCTTTCCTACCAAACTGATCCCTGCAAACCCTCTATATTTCCTTCCTCTATACCTAAAGGTATTGTCTAGCTTCTGTCTCTAGAGTATTCCCTTCCTCTCATCCCAACTTTCTCTCTTTCTGCGGTTGATCTCCTGCCTATTTTTAGGACCTAATTCAGATGCCATCTTCTTCATTGTATTTTCCCTAATCTTTCTCTGACTGCAACTAGGTGTGGTCTATCCTTTCCTCTGGGCCTATGTAGCACTTTGTTTATGCTTTTCTCATTGTACTTACCATATTTTACCTAATACTATAATTATGTGTGTATTTGTCTTTTCCCTTTAAGATATTAAAAACTCTTTGAGGTCAGAAACCATGAGTTACTTATGTTTGAATCTTCCCCTGAATACTAACACAGTATAGGTATACACAGCATATGATATAATATATTATATGCCATGAGAATTCATTCAGTAGAATTCAAAGTGGATTCTAGAATTTCTAGCCCCAGTTAATTTCATTGACAAGTCTTAATCATTTTAATTCTTCGTGACTGTGTCTTGACCTAGGATTATGATTCTTTCTTTAAAGGAGGAGTAGTATTCCAATGGAAAGAAAGTTTAGCATTTCTTCAAATTCACTTGCTGGATATATGCTTTTCTTATTTGATCGAGGATATATTTGGTTGGGGCATCTAGGGAATGCAGTAGATAGAACACCAGACCTGCAGTCAGGAAGATGATTTATCTTCCTGTGTGACACAAGTCACTTAATCTTGTTTGCCTCAGTTTCCTCATCTGTAAAATGAGCTGGAGAAGGGAATGGCAAACAGCATCTATGCCAAGAAAACCCCAAATGGGGTCATGAAGAGTTGGACGTGACTGAAAAATAACTGAGCTGCACTGGTGTGCCTGTAGCCGTACAGTATGTAGTTTCTTTAGAAGCCAGAAGATAATGGATGGGGGACTTTTCTCTGTGACTTATATTTCTGATGTGTTACTCAGTGCCAGAGCTTCTGGTGACAGGTATATAGCCATGAGGAGCAGTCTGCTACCGAACAAAAACAAAAATGATATGAGTTGAAATCTCCATTAGTCCAAAGAAGATACGGACTTAATCTTTATTTAAAAAGGAGAAAAGACTGATTTTCCCCAGTATCAGTGGAACCACCTTCAAAATTGTTTTGTCTCCTACGGAAACAAAAAGGGAAATATTTCCAAGAAAAGCAAATCAAAAAAGCATATAGAGGAGAGGCAAAATAAATGAAACTTATTTTGGTCTTTTGCCATATTTTCACCTTTAAAAAAAACCTCCTTGATTTCTTTTAGACTCAGAAACATGAAATACCCTATGCCATGACTTCATTCTGTACTAGAAAAGGCAATAACTCATCTACTTGTGCCTTTGGGTCCCTTACAGCTCTTTTCCTTTGGAAGGTGGCATGGGGAAAGGTTGTTAGAGGCAGGATATTGTCCTTCCTACTTTCATGGTGTCAGAGAGATGAAGTCAGGTTGAAAGAGACCATTCCTCCTAATCTTTTTCTGCATTTGCCAGTGAATTTGGAAACAATGTAGAATATAGTCAAGTATATCTGCTTGTCTCTGTGTTGGCCAGAGATTTAGTCTAATTGCACAATCTTCCAGTCCACTATCTAAGACAGGCAGTATTGTATAGAGGAAACAGCACTGGTCTTACCTAATTTAATATCCCAAATGTGTCCCTTATTATCTGTGTGACTGTGGGCAAATCAAATGTTAGTAACAACACCTTTACTGCTTGCCTTAAAGGGTTGTGATGAGAAAAACGCATTATTGAAGTGTTGTATAAATCGGAACTATTCTTACTAGTTGTTACGTTTAAAAGGGTACATGAAGAAGAGCACTGTGAGGAATGTTTTATAGGCAAGAACACTTTAATCAGAAACATGGCTAGCTTGAGTAAGGGTGTGCCATTACACAAGGAGTCAGAGAATCATGGTTCATGGCTTTCAACTTTGAAAATGGAATTCTGTACAGCACTAAGCACGTAGAAGGAATGTAACTTAATATTTGCTAGATTCTGAAAGCTGGGCTTTAGGTCCTTCCTGATGATTAATTTACTTATATTCGTTGCTAATTCTTCAGAGCTCATCTGACTCCATATCTTCAGTCCTAAATAATCACTTAAAAACATACCAATACAGAATGAGTTATGATAGTAGCTATGATGTAAGTTGACAATCTATATTTAAGAGACACACCTTATTCACAACTATTAGGTACTCTGAAGCACTGCAAAACCAGGTTCTAGCCCAAATAACAAATCTTAGCCTGTAGTCACATACCACCCTAATTGTTATCATAAATACCTATTTGCTGAAATGCTGTAATACCCTCTGGTGGCTAAACAAAATTATACACATTTAACTAATATTTGTCTAGTGAGTTGAATAATCTGCTTATATAGTTCATGGCCATGTTTACAAGGGGGCTTATGAACTTTTATTTTGTGTGCCTTGTTTTAGCTTCTCTCTTGCACAATAGGGATCTAAGTCAGCTGAAAGGTGAGGCTGCAACTTGATTAAAAGATACGTGAGAATGTTTGGTTTAGTGTTAAATACTAGAGCTTGACTGAAGGAGACTGTAGATCTTTAAAATACAAATGATTCCTGACTCTCTAGGAAGATAGTTCAGCCTAGGAGAGAAGGGGTAAAACTGTATACAATACATTACATTAGTAATCAAGAAAAATAACAAAACAGTGAACCCTCCCATACTAGCATACTCAGGGAATGGGTGTTTTTTTTAAAAAATTTTGTTTATTTACTTTTAGTTTACAGCTACAATCCCTTGAGTTCCAAATTTTCTCCCCTTCCCCCCCAGGGCAGCACGCAATCCGATATAGCTTCTACAAATACCTTTGCATTAAACATTAGACAAGTTGTAAAGAAGAGTTACAACCAATGGAGTGAACAACGAGAAAAAGGAACAAAACAAAACACAAAAGAGAAAGAGCAAGTAGTCTGCTTCAATCTGCATTCAGACTCTGTAGTTCTTTCTCTGGATGTGGATATCCTTTTCCATCATGAGTCTTTTGGAATTGTCTTCTAACCTTGCATTGCTGAGAGGAGCCCAGTCTAACAGATTTATTCATCACACATACAGCGTCTGTAATTGCGTACAATGTTCTCCTGATTCTGTTCTCCTCACTCAGCGTCAGTTTATATAAGTCTCTCCAGGTTATTATGAAATCCGTTGGCTCCTCATCTCTCATAGCACAATAGTATCCTTTTACATTCATATACCACAACTTGTTTAGCCAATCCCCAGTTGATGGGTATCCCCTTGATTTCTAATTCTTTGCCACCACAAAAAGTACTGCTATAAATATTTTTGTATATATGGGTCCTCCTCCCACTTGTATGATCTCTGGGATACAACCCTAAAAGTGCTATTACTGGGTCAAAAGTTATGTACATTTTTAGCCATTTGTTCCAAATTTCTCTCTAGAATGGTTGGATCGGTTCACAACTCCACCAACAATGCATTAGTGTTCTAATTTTTCTACATCCTCTCCCGCATTTATCATTTTCCTGTTTTGTTGTCTTAGTCAATCTGACCAGTGAAATGTGGTATCTCAGAGTTGTTTTGATTTGCATTTCTCTAATCACTAGTGATTTAGAAGCATTTTTTCACATGAATATAGATATCTTCAGTTTCTTCCTCTGAAAACTGCCTGTTCATATCCTTTGACCATTTATCAATTAGAGAATAACTTATATCCTTATAAATTTGACTCAGTTCATTGTATTTTAGAAATGAATCCTTTATCAGAGATACTGGTTATAAAATTTTTTCCCAATTTTCCACTTCCCTCCTAATCTTGGTTACATTTGTTTTATTTGTACAAAAACTTTTCAATTTAATGTGATCAAAGTTATCCATTTTGCATTTTTTAATGCTCTCTATCTCTTGTCTGGACATAAATTCTTCCCTACTCTGTAAATCTGACAGGTAAACTATTCTTTGCTCTCGGAGATTGCCTTTAAATCTAGATCATGTACCCATTTAGACTTGATTTTGGTATATGGTATATGATGTTGGTCTGTGCCCGGAATGGGTGTTTTTATCCATTGGATTTTCTTCTTCACTGCAGATAAAAAAGAAAATCTTTTTTGTGGGTGACTTTGTACTTTTAGAAATTTTTTCAACATGTATTCTTCCGTTAGAGTTGTACTCTTAGGAAAGAAAGGAACTCACAAAAAAGAAATTATTTTAGTAAAAAAAAAATAGTCTGCTTATATAGTACTTCTAGACCAGATTTACATGGGAGATTATATATAGACTTTTAAGACTAATACTGCATTAGTTAACATAGCACAGTCAACTTAATTCATTCTCTCTTTGATGACTCAAAATTTTGCTATGCTTTGAGATCATAGGAGCCTACATTTAGAACTGGAGGGGAAATTTGTTCCAAACCTCTCATTTAACAAATGAGGTAACTGAGGCTCTTAGAGGGGAATAAATTTGCCCAAGGTAGTAACAGGCAGAGCCAAGATTTTAACGTAGGTTCTCAGATGCCAAGTCCAACATTCTTTTATTATACTACCTCGTGAATGTCAATTATCATGGTAGAGTCTGTTGATAGAGAAGAACGAATTTAACATGTACTGACCATAATGCATCCCCAGAAGCTTTTTGTATTTTTTTTTACTATAATAGTTTTTTTTCTGTATTATCTCTTTTCCCTAAAAGAATAGTAAGACAAGAAGTCTAACAAATTTTTTTTATTGTTTCAGTTTTTCACTTTCTTTTTAAAAAATTTATTTATTTACTTTTAGTTTACAACATTTAGTTTCATAATCTCTTGAGTTTCAAATTTTCTCCCCTTCCCTTTCCTCCCCTTTCCCCCTCTCATGGTGGCATGTAATCAAATATACGATGTACAAATACCTTCACATTAAACTTTAGTCAGGTTGTAAAGAAGGATTATAACCAGTGGAGTGAACAATGAGAAAGAAGAAACGAAACAAAACAAAAAGAGAGAGAGCAAGTAGTTTGCTTCAGTCTGCATTCAGATGCTGT
>CM053582.1:263631400-263652552 GCA_028627135.1 Pseudochirops cupreus
TCACTCAACATCAGTTTATATAAGCCTCTCCAGGTAAATATGAAGTCCATCTGCTCCTCATCTCTCATACCACAATAGTATCCCATTACATTCATATACCACAGCTTGTTCAGCCATTCCCCAGTTGGTGGGTATCCCCTTGATTTCCACTTCTTTGCCACCACAAAAAGAGCTGCTGTAAATATTTTTGTACATACGGGTCCTTTTCCCACTTCTGTGATCTCTTTCAGATACAACCCTAGAAATGGTATTGCTGGGTCAAAGGATATGCACTTATTTATAGCCCTTTGGGCATAGTTCCAGATGGCTCTCCAGAATGGTTTAATCAGTTCACAACTCTACCAACAGTGCATTAGTGTTCCAATTTTTCCACATCCTCTCCAGCATTTATCATTTTGCTGTTTTGTCATTTTAGTCAATCTGACTGGTGAGATGTGGTACCTCCGAGTTGTTTTGATTTGCATTTCTCTAATCAATACTGATTTAGAGCATTTTTTTGTATAGTTATAGATATCTTTCATTCCTCTGAAAACTGCCTGTTCATATCCTTTGACCTTTTATCAATTAGGGAATGATTTGTATTCTTATAGATTTGACTCAATTCTCTGTATATTTTAGAAATGAGGCCTTTATCAGAGACACTGGTTGTAAAAATTCTTTCCTAATTTTCCATTTCCCTCTTAGTCTTGGTTGCATTGGCTTTATTTGTACAGAAACTTTTCAATTTAATAGAATCAAAATTATCCATTTTGCATTTCATAATGCTCTCTAATTCTTGTTTGGTCATAAAATCCCTTCTCCATAAATCTGACAGGTAACTATTCCTTGCTCTCCCAGACTGCTTACAGTATCAGCCTTTATACCTAGGTTGTGCACCCATTTAGACTTGATTTTGTTATGTGGTGTAAGGTATTGGCCTATGCCCAATTTCTGCCATACTATATTCTAGTTTTCCCAGCAGTTTTTTTTTTTATCAAATAGTGAGTTCTTATCCCCAAAACTGGGGTCTTTGGGTTTATCAAACAGTAGATTACTATAGTCATTGACTACTGAGTCTCGTGTACCTAATGTATTCCACTGATCCACTACTCTGTTCCTCAGCCAGTACCAAGTAGTCTTGATGACTGCTACTTTATAATACAGATTTAAATCTGGCATGGCTAGGCCACCTTCCCTAGCATTTCTTATCATTAATTCCTTTGGTATTCTGGACCTTTTGTTCTTCCAAATGAATACTATTTTTTCTAGCTTTATAAAATAATTTTTGGTAGATTGGTATGGTACTAAATATGTAATTTAATTTAGGGTAAGACTCATTTTTATTATTAGCTCAACCTAGTCACGAGCAGCTGATGTTTTTCCAATTAGTTAGATCTGACTTTATTTGTGTGAAAAGTGTTTTGTAATTGTGTTCATATAGGTCCTGGGTTTGTTTTGGCAGTTAGATTTCCAAATATTTTATAATGTCTACAGTAACTTTAAATGGAATTTCTCTATCTCTTGCTGTTGGATTTTGTTAGAAATATATAGGAATGCCAAGGATTTATGTGGGTTTATTTTATATCCTGCAACAAGTCTAGCTAATTAAGAGTGTTAATTAATAGAAGTACAATAGAGATTTGGACTTAAAGGCAAGAAGATCTGAGTTCAAATGTGGCCTCAGATACTTTCTACCTTTGTGATCCCATTGGGCATTTAAATCACTCTATCTGCCTCAGTTTGTAATTAAATCTGTAAAATGGGTGTCAGTGGGGTGTCCAGGTGGCACAGTGGCACCAGCCCTGGGGTCAGGAGGACCTGAGTTCAAAGCTGGTATCAGATGCTTAACACTTATTAGCCATGTGATCTTGGGCAAGTCACTTAACCCCAATTGCTTTGCCTTCCCCCCCTCCAAAAAGCAAAAAATAAAAAAATGGGTATCAAAATAGCACCTACTCCCAGGGTTGTTGAGAAGATCAAATGAGATAAAATTTATAAAGCTGTTAGACAATTCGTGACAGATAATTGGTGCTTAATAAATGCTTGTTCCTTTTCCTATCCTTTGTGATTCTGTGTTACTTATTATGTAGAAGATTTCTGAAAACTTGGAACTAACAGGATGATCTCTGAAGGTTTTTTTTTTTTAACTTGGGTGATTTTACTATTGTTGGTGCATAATAGACCTCCATCTTTTTAGATGAACACAGGATTTTCCCCTTAATTTCTCTTGCAGTGGAGCTATGCCATGTGTAAAAAGCCAAAATAATAAACCATTTTCCTATAGCAGCCAAAGCAAAGTTAAAATTATATTTGACATTTTTAACTGTAGATTTTTAATTAGTAGGAGGTTAGTTTGGCATCTCCTAGAAAACATATAGGAGAGACAGCGTGATTCAATGGGAAGTTTGTTTAGAAGGCTTGGGTTCAAGCACATGTATTTGACATTAATAAGTTAGTCATCAACCTCTCAAAGCCTCAATTTCTTCATCTGTCAAATTGGGACAGTGGTATGTATCTCTGCCACCTAACTCACTGGGTCATTGGGAAGAGTGCACTTTGAGATGACAAGGCTCTTTGTAAATAGATCCTGTTATAATTAGCATATATAGTTTTGGCTTTGGGAAGATGGCCAATGAATGTGGGTAGGAGTTGCTAAAAATATCAAGAAAGGCCAATATCTGAAGGGATTCCTATTTCAAAGTAAACTTGTTCCAGTGATTTCAGGACTTTCTGATTTCTTCTTACCATCTCCCACATTCTCTCTTTGCCTAACAACCCTAAGCAGTAGCTATGGATGTTTTGTATTCTTGAATACAGGGTTACAGGCGACTCAATGAGCCTTTGGTACTTGGCTTGTAAAGATCATTTCCTAATTCCAAGTTCATTTTTCTACTTGAGCTAATGCTCCAATGTCCCCTTGATATCCTCCGTGGAGTATTTGACTATGCAGATTGTCACTTTGGAGAATGTCTCTATCAGAAGTTGCACTTAAAGGTTAGAATAATGGAAACTGGGGGTGGCTAGGTGATGCAGTGAATAGAGCACTGGCCCTGGAGTCAGGAGGACCTGAATTCAAATCCAGCCGCAGACACTCGACACACTTACTAACCATGTGACTTTGGGCAAATCACTTAACCCCCAATTGCCCTCCAAAAAGCAAAAAAAAAAAAAAAAAAAGAACAATGGAAACTTTTCAGCACTGCTTTTGATATCCAAGGGACTTCAGAGAGGAAGGGTTAATCTAGAGTTTTGACTTCTACCCACTGGGCCAAAAGTAAGTACGGGTGTCATCTTGTGTGCTCAGTTAGCAGATGTGAATGGAGTGATTGAGGAGGAGTTTACCATGGCCCGGCTGTACATCAGTAAGATGAAGTCTGAGGTGAAATCTCTGGTAAACCGGAGTAAACAGCTGGAAAGTGCCCAGATTGATTCCAACCGGAAGATGAATGCCAGCGAGCGGGAGCTTGCAGCCTGCCAGCTGCTCATCTCACAGGTATGTCATTCTGTTCCTCCTCATCTGCTCTCCTCTTGAAATAGCTCTGTCCCTTGTCAGGCAGTTTAGAATGGTCAGGTATATTTGCTCACATTTTTCTTTTACACAAGAATCATTTGGAGTAACTCTAAACAGTAGAAATTTCCTGTGAGAAGTAATAGTTAGCACAAGTTGAAATTTGAAGTGAATTGGTTTCCTTTTTTCTCAGTTGAGCTTCCAGAATCATCTAGATTCCCTTGGTCAGAAACTGATAAACTTATTTTTTGATAGATGGAGAAATTCAATATAATCTAGAATTTTGAAGTGATTTATGTGTTAGAAGAAAATCTGCTACTGTAAAATTCTTTTCAAAGCCATCTTTTTGGTGGATATTCACTCTTTATCCTATATGTCTAGTTTAATATAGGAAAATCTGAATTGCTCTTTGTAGGGCAATTAGCAAGCATCCATGTTAACTTCCCTGTCATCAGGTAATGTTATCACTTTTCCTGTTATAGAAAAAAAAACACCTCTCTGTGTTACCACTGATATTTAAGCTTGACATTTTGGTTTGTTTTCTTACGAGTAGTTCAGTGTATGTTTCTGAATAATTCATGCCATGCATCTATAATGGTGAAATTAATTAGATATAAAAATAAATTCATTCTTTAGATAATATTTTGGAATGGAGCAGAAAGCCATGTTCAGAAATGTATTTTTATACCCTAATCCTAAAACATTAAAGAATATTTGGTGTTAGATACACCTTAAAGTATTATGTTGCCATAGTTATTTTACTAGCCTACTTGTCTCCAGTAAGAAGCATTGTAACTTGTGGTATAACAGATTCGGTACTTGGATACCAGGGTTCCTTTTCCCATAGCAGGACTTTACAACTACCATAGCCTAGTGTTTGTGGGATCCCCCAAGGAGAGGAGCCAAAAAATCTGGCATTTCTATGTGGCAGGAGGACCTCTTCTGAGCAGAAGCTGAGGGTTTGGGAAGCAGAATCTTCCAGACATCCAGGAGTTGGAATGATAGATTAAGTACATCATTAAAACACTGGGCTTTAAAAGAAAAAACTTAAGAATTTGGTTGAATTTTCCTTTTTAAATAGTTCTTAAATAACAGTGACTCCTTATTCATTCAATATTCTTTGTTAAGCATGAAGCAAAAATCAAGTCTCTGACAGATTATATGCAAAACATGGAGCAAAAGAGGAGACAGCTGGAAGAATCCCAGGACTCACTCAGTGAAGAGCTGGCTAAGCTTCGTGCCCAAGGTAAATGTTTTATAATTTTTCCTTGTTGCACTCTTGGTCAAATACACACACACACACACACACACACACACACACACACACATACGTACACATCCTAATTAGCATACCTCCCCCTCATCTACTACATACTGATGATTTGATTTATAATTAGGGAAATATTGAAGTGGTAGAATAGAAGTACAGCATGGGCATGCAATGGAAAGAGCATCCAGTTTAGAGTTACAAGACCTAGGTTTGAATTCCTGTTCTATTTACTAGTTTACTAGCCCCTCACTGGGCCTCTGTTGTCACATCTATAAGAGGAAGATAGACAGTGGTATACTGGAGATATTTTGTGATAACTTGCAAGAGCCGATTGTTAAATTTTCAAAGTAAGCATCACACCTTGGAAATTGGCGAGCACTAAATATCAGGGCTTGGTTTATTTCTTTGTTGGCCGTCTAGATTTAAGAAACTGATGGAGAAAATATTAATAATACAGACTAAACTTAAAGACATTTCCTATGTTTTCAAAGAGCCAGTTGTTAAACATTTACCAAAACATGCATGAGATAGATGAACCCCAAGGTCTTTTCCAGCTCTAAATCTTAAAATCCTATGAAGTGCATGGAGGATGGGAGACATAGGAAATAATATGGAAAGGCCAAAAATGAAGGATAATGTGTTTAATTTATAAAAATAAATGGGCATCCATTAAAACCTGGAGAAAGAGTAGCATTTTATTTAGCCAGTGCTGGTTTGTTTGTCCAGGAGAAAGAAAAGTGAAAAGTAGAGTGCTGAACCAAGGAAAAATATGAAAGATAATTCTTTTTTCTTACAGATTAGAATCATTGAATTTTTAAAAAATTTTTAAATTTTTTTATTTATTTTAAAATCATCTAATATTAGTATTGGAAAAGGTTATTGAGATTCTTATGTAGTTCAGCTCCTTAATTTTTCAGACATGGGAATTGAGACCCAGAAAGATTAAGTGATTTGTCCAAGGTGTCACAGCTTATTAGCAGCATTGATGGGGATGAAAATTCAGTTCTTCTGGCTCTTTGTCCAGTGCCTTTCCTAGAACACTAGGCTGAAGTTATTTCCTAGAAGAGCATGAAATAAATCAAATCACATGCTTCCTTTCCTAACCCCAACTGTCCAAGACATATGGAGTTCCTTTCCTTTAATATGGCAAGCATCTTATTCTAAATTGTAACAAATTGGGCATTATTTTGAAGGTTATCTGATTTTTATTGTTGTTACAATAGGAACTTGAGGAACAAGTAGATTATTTATGGAAGGTAAAATTCCTTTTTATGAAAGGTAAATTGCTTTTTTCTAGGCCCCCTAATAGCCGCTATATGTCTTTAAGAGTTGTCACCTCCAAGATGCTGCTAAATTCTGAAGAGCTGACTTTATGTAGGATTAGACTATTAAGTCTATGGTATAGTTGCTAACAGCTAGTGCTATGTTATTAATGTTTTTTTCTTTATTCTACATTTCCACTTTTGAATATGAATTAAATGGAAAACAGAAAAAATGCATGAAGTCAGCTTCCAGGATAAAGAAAAGGAACACTTGACCCGGCTTCAGGATGCGGAGGAAATGAAGGTACAATCATGAAAGTCATGAAAAATTAGACTTGCTTTTCTCTCTTCTTTTTCACGGTTTTCTGTCAAAGCCTGAGATGTATATTAGACTGTAGGATATAAAGTAGACAGACTGTGGTGATTTGAAAGTAGATCTTAGCTCAGACAGAGCTGGCTAAATTTTGATGTTAAAAATATGAATCAAATGGCCCTGGTGAGTGGTACATAATAGAACGGGTAATGATTATTCTCTTAGCACAATTTCTCCTCCATCTCAGATGCAGGAGAAAGATGTAAATAGAGTGTCCCCTCAAATCATTGCATCAGTCACTTTGTGGGTGTCTTCTGAAGCATTGCCAGGTACTCCATTGTGAGCTGACTCTTCTGTGAGTCAGAACTCTTTTTTTTTTCTCTTTCTTAACATGATAAAATTGAATTTTTGTCCAAACAGAGCACTTTCATCTGGTCATATTTTAGGCAGAAAATGTAACAATTAATTTTACTAGTTCATGTAAGGACCATGGAAAGATGAAAAGTCTTGGTCCTATTTTTTTTTTTAACAAACTATACTCAAGTTCAAGAAATTCCAAGAAAAGCCTGATTGACCATAAGTAGCATATCGTTGTTTCTCCTTTTTCCTATTTCATATCCCATGCCCTTGGTAAATGCTCAATAAGTGTTGTTGACAGTAAACTAGAATGCCAAATAAAGTTGAAGTCCCCAATCTGGAAAAAAAAAAGAAAACAATTGGCTCTCCCCAACTCTCTTTCACTTTGAAATATTACAGAGCTGGGTATGGTGATGCACACCTGTATCCCCTGCTTTTGGGGAGCCTGAGGCTAGTGGATCTCTTGAGTTCTGAGCTGTAGTAGAGCTAAGCCCAGTAAGGTGTACACACTATGTCTGGCAGCAAAATGGTGGATCCCAGGCAGTGAAAGAGAAAAAACAAAAGGGGAGGAGAGGATCCCTGAAGAACTTTTTGTAACACAAAGTCAAACCATGAGGCAATGGGAAGCTAGACAGCTCCCACATCTATTGGCTAGTAAAAATGGGAACTTGGGATTTAATGCTTCAGAAAGGTCAGGGAACAACAAAGCTTAGTGAAACTTACCTATTGTGCTTCTTAATTTCCCATGGAAGTAATCTGAGTAATCCACTAACTCCATAATTTTAGACTTAATGTTTTCTCTTGCATACTTGACTCCTTCCCTACATCTGATTATTCTTTTTTGAGTTAGCTTAGTACTGGGGCCAGGGACTGGGTCTGTGACTTCGTAGTTACTGGGAACTCTTGGATGAGAAAACTTGGATGAAGGCAGACTGGCACCTTCTTTGCAAGAGTTGCCTAAAACCCTGAGACACTGAGGGTGTTGTGTTGTGTTGTGTGGCCAAAATGGGGCCAAGAGTAGAACTCTCCTCCTGCTACTATACCTTGATGCCTACTGGACTCCAGAGTCAGAAGACCTGAGTTTCTAGTCCCTGTGAGATTTGGACCTTTATATAAATTGCTTTTTGCCAAACTACGCTAGAGTTCAAGAAAACCCCCAAGAGAAGCCTTCTAGACCATAAATGGAATATCGAGATTTCTCCTTTTTCTTGTTTCATGTGCCATACCCATGAGGAATACTCAGTAAATGTTACTGATGATGAAATAGAGGGCCTTAGTTTTCTTATAACTTATATACTACATGTCCTAGGAGACTGTTAAAATCAAATGAGATAATAGATATGAATGAAATTTACAATACAGTATTGTTATTTTTACCTCTTGTGGAAAAACAGGTGTGCACAGCTGTTAGGCATGTGGATTAGCTAAACTGGCCTGAAAGTAGGCCCTGATATAGACAAATCAGTTTTCCTGGGTAAGCCTCTGTGCCCATTTTATGTCACATCACCATGATAATGAAAGGTGTTGCAGCCCTATTTTGGCCTTGAAATTGTCATAGCTACTACTTGCCTTTGGACATGACTTCCCCAAAGCACCTTCACACACATTATCTCACTTGACCCTTAGCGTCCCCCCGTGTGAGGTAGATAGGGCAGATTTCATTATTCCCATTTTACAGAAGAGGAAACTGAGCCTTCAAAGTCATACTGTGAATAAAGCAGTGAATCCAGGACTAAAGCTGAGTTCTTCCTAATAATTATTGTGGTGGTGTTATTATTTTTTTTCTTTTTTAAACTACACTGTGCTGTTTTTCTGTATTTCTCTCATCCTATGACATAGTAGGTAGTGAGCTCTAAGTTTCAGAGAGATTCTAGGACTATAGATACAGGGCTAGAGGAATCTGGAAGGAATATTCTAGTAAAGGGGAAAATTGATGTCCAGAAAAGTTAGTGACTTGTTCAAAGTCATACTAGGCAGCTAGGTGACACAGTGGATAGAGCATCAAGCCTGGAGTAAGGAAGACATCTTCCTGAGTTCAAATCTGGCCTCAGACACTCACTAGCTGTGTGACCTTGGATAAGTCACTTAACTCTGTTTGCCTCAGTTTCCTCATCAGTAAAACAAGCTGGAGAAGGAAATAACAGAACCACTCCAGCATCTTTACCAAGAAAACCCCAAAGAGGGTCAATCAGATATGACTTTAATGGTTGAACAATAACAATGACAAATTCATACAAGTAGTAGCAAAAGCCAGGTTCAAATCCAAGTCTTTTGACTCTCAATAGCCTGCCTTTTCTGTGATATCACACTGCTATTCAAAGGGGCAGTTATTTTATTCATCAGCAGGTGTTCTCTTCCCCCACCCCAAGTGCTGAATTACTTACTGGTCTGGTCTCACAATCCATTACAAATACTTTGTGTTTGATGAGTCCAAGAAGAAGGGACAGTGGCTTCTGTGAGCAGAAGAGAGAAATGTTCCTTGCTTAGGATATGAGGTGCTGGAATGATGGCAAATTAGATCTAGGCTTATACAATGCTTAAAAAAAATGCAGACGTCGTTTCTCTTTGCATGGTCTGCAGAAAGCATTGGAGCAACAGATGGAGAGCCACAGGGAAGCCCACCAGAAGCAGCTGTCCAGGCTCCGAGACGAGATTGAAGAGAAGCAGAAAATCATTGATGAGATTCGGGAGTAAGTTTACTTGATAGTTCCTTGGGATTAGGGGTAGGCAAAATGTAGACACTTGTTCTTTAGTCAGAAGGAAACCAAAGAAATTTGCTTTCCCCTGAATCCTTGGAGGATTTGTGTCCTTTTCTTGTTTTCTTTCTCCCCCTGTGATAACAAGGTAGAGTTGTAGTTCTCTTTTCAAGATCTGTTCTCCCACTGGGACTGTGATTCCCAAGGGCTCTGAGAACAGTTAGGAGGACAATCAAGACAAGCTGCCATTTTTGGATAGTATCCACAGGGCAGAGTAGACATTGGTGACTTTGATGGGCAGAAGTGGACTACTTCAGCAATTTGAACTCCAATAGTTACTCCTTGCTTCTGAATGATGGGGTCCCATGAGGTGTAAGTATGTTTGTGCAAATATATTTAAGTGAATCTGTGATAATCACTTATGTGAATAGTTCCTTTACTGTTATAGCCAGCAGCCCACCCATTTCTTTACATCCTGTGCAATTCTTGTGAATGCTTATCCATAAATCTTCCTCAGAGGATCCACCCAACATGCTGAAGAGCTTCCTCTGGTTCTTTGAACATTTCATGGGTATCACTGCAAAGTTTTAGTCTATCTGCTTGTTTTCTTTAGCTTCTACTTACATGTCCAGGTCCGTCCTTTTCTGGTCATATATGCCCTTGATGGAGTTTATTATGTCACTTCCGGTATGGATGTTATAGTAATTTGCTGCAACCTACTTGCATTCACCATCCATTTTTCTTTTCTTTTTAGTGTTTTACTGATGCTTTTTTGGTATGTCACTAGCATTTTCTAGTACCCACCTCTGATCTTCCCTTCCAACAAGAAAGTCCAGTTAAAGGTGGGGGGAGAACCCTAACAGATTGGTCATGCCTGAGAGCATATGCCTCATTCTGCATCTATAGTTCACCACCTCCTTAGCAAGAAGAAAGCACAGGCTTCATTATTAGACTTCTGGAAATTAAGGCTGGCCTATTCACTGATATGAATTATAATATATATTTAGTACTACTTTTCTTTACATTTTTTCCCATTGTGTTTGTAGGTTCTGTTCAGCTGGCTATGAATCAGTTTATGGAAGTATTTCCAAATTTCATTAAATTTAAATTTCTTTTAATTACTCATAGCCATTATTTCTTATGGCATGATGTTAAATGATTTTTATTCATCAGAATTTGTTTAATCATTCCCCCATTGATAGTCATCTACTTTATTTCCAGTATCTTGCTGTCACAAAAAGTATCATTATAAATATTCTCTTAATTATGGGGCATTTCCTCCTCTCTTTAGATCTACTTGGATAAATGTCCAACAGTGATTTTTCTGGGTCAAAGGATATGAATAGTTTGGTGATTTTTCTAACATACTTCCTAATTGTTTACTAGAATGTTTCAACCAATTCTCAACTCTACCAACACTGTATTATTATGCACCAAGCATCTTTCCACGGTACTTAGAGTCACCTGCAATTTAGATTCTTCCGAGACTGTGGTATTCCATGACTCGTAGCCATATGGCATTAGTTAAAGCTATTGGTGTGGAAAGGATATATCAAGCATCTTGGAATCTTTGAAATTTCCCAAATGTGATGCAGCCTAACCTAATCCTCCATGTAATTACATGCATAAAATAAATTCCCCTTGACTTGGGGATTTTTATAGTTTAATATCAGAGAGTATACTGTTGTGCCTTCTGTTCCATGAATTCATAATTGATTTATTTATCCACACTTTAAATAGTGTAACCATTGTTTCCTTTAGTGGAATAAGATGCTTTGTGGTTAGAGACAGCATGGTGAAAAGTGGCTAGACTTGAAATCAGGAAGTTCTGGGTTCAAATCCTGTCTCTAACACTTAAGCAAATCACTTAACCTTTGTGTCTCAGGTATTTCCCTAAGACTTATCTACTAAGTCATAGAAATGTTATGATCTGCTTGGGGAAGGGAGAAAGGATTTTCTCTACTGGAAGCTCCCAATACTGCCAAGATCCCAAATCCCTTAAGTATTTATATGCTTCTTATAGGAATATTATATTATATATATTATATTATATGCCATCTTATAGGAATTGCCATCTTATAGGAACATGAGGAAGAGACCCGATGCATTACTTAGTATCACACAGGCTGTTGCTGCCTCTAGGACCTTTGCCAGTGTCACAAAGTGAGAAATAGTAGGAATGTTTCATTCCTGAGCATGAGTTGAGAAGTGAAAGCAGAAATAATAGAAGCCAGGTCTCTTGACTCATTCTTCACTATCCTTCTCTACCACAACCTGTTCCAGGTGGTTATTTGCATTTTAAAAAAGAATCATTAGCCCAAATTTAATCTAATTAGAATAAATGGGAGACAAAGATATCTCCCTTTTGTTGTCCCTTGGTAAGGCAGAAATCTGGGCTAGAATGAGGGGTTCCCCCTACTACTTGAGTCGCTTTTGGCGAAGGGAAGAACACTTTCTTCCTATCTGTTCTTTGAAAAGAAGAGGGCAAGGTTGATTAGTTCCTTTGCCAGGTAACCAAGTCAGTTTTTGTCTCTTTTTTCCCCTTTCTCTCTAAACCACATGGAAATCTAGAACAGATCCCACTGTATGAGACTTATGGGGAAGACCTCATCTCCAATGAAATGTTACTGGCATGTCCCAATAGAAATAAGTCTTTTCAAGGGATAAGTCCATCCTCTCACCTGAAAGGTTCCCAAGAAGGGCTCACTGCCCTATGGACTAATTCATTTTGATCAGGGCATTTCCCATATCACTCCATATTCCATCACTCTATATCATTCATATCTGTCTATCTATCTATCTGTCTACATAAATACACATACATATATACTTTATATATATATATACATATACATATATATATATATATACACACACACACATATATATATATATTTAGGAACTTATGTTTTATGTAACTAATTGATTGTATGTAACTTGTAATTATGTAACTTGATTGATGATAAAACTTTTTACAACTAATGGGAACTCTAATCAGGGCTTCTCCCCAGCATTTACTCTTTAGGAGAAGAAAGTGAAATATGAGGAAGCAAATGATTGATGACAAATGAAGAGAATGAGTCTCAGAAAAGACTAAGTGACTTTTCTCCTGTTAGTCAATGTTAGAGGTAGGATTTGAACTCAGTTACAGTTGAAATTTGCTATATTAGATTCAGCTAACATGTATTAAGTGCCTACTGTGTACAAGGTACTCTGCTAGATAGTAATAAAATAAAGGCAGAAATGAAATAATGCTTGTCCTCAAGAGTTTACATTTCAAATGTTGAGTAATAGAAAGTGAGAAAAGATAGAGCAACAGAAGATATGGAGCATGACTGGGGATTGCTCAAAATGGTTATGTTGGATATTTCGTGGAGATTTTTTAGATTCTGGGTTAGGAGAAGTCTTTGGTCTCTCCCTGATGATACATATTTTCAGTGATTTTGTTTTATATTATATGCCATGGACTTATTATACTAATTTGCATATTGCATCATAAATGTAGTTCATCTATGAATGGGAAATATCCCCCCACTAATTTAGAAGGAGGTAGGAGTGCCAAATTTGGAGTCAGAAAGCTTGGATCCAAATTCTGACTGTGTTTCTCACCACCTGTGGCCTCACCGCTGGTGCTCAGTTTCCTCATCTCAGCTCCCTTCTGGATCTAAGTCTATGATAATCTTATAATTAATGCACTCAGTACAAAATGGGCATTACAGTGTGATTGACTAGAAAAAGTTGACAATTCTTTGGTGAATAACCTGTGCACAACAAATGGGGCCCGATATTCTCTAAGCACTTAAAGTATGGAAAATATTTCTCAAAATGAAACTAGAAAATTAGATCAAGGAATGAAAAGCTATTGGAAAAGAAAGTTGGGAGCAGAAATTACAATTTCCTAAGCTAGGTTGCAGGGGAAGTGGAGGGAGGAGGATTTCTTAAATGTTCTTTTTTGATTTCAGAATATCACCCCGTTTTTTCTATTGTTTTTGTTGACCCTTCCAGAATACAGTGATCTTGTCCTCCATTCTTTATATGTTCCATGACTTCACATTTCTTGGTTCTTCTCCTAACTAGTTTTCATTTTGGGCAGGTGGGGTACTTTACTGCTATTTCCTGATCCACAACAGATCTCAAAATTTTCAGTCTCAACCTGAATCGTGTTTTTATTTGACTTGCTCAGAATTTCTGACTAATTTGTTATATGTCACTAAGGTAGACCAAGTCTGCTTGGTTGCAATTATTGCCCATCAGGCCTCATATATTTCCTCTTTCCCTTAAACATTTTATAGACCTCTGTATGTGAATATAATGGCTTTGAAAGTCACACTCATTTATAATCAATCCTATCAGAAACTTGTACCAAACTTTTGGAAATTATTTCCAATTGTGAGGTCATAGATCAGAGCAGACATTTATTTGCTCTGACTAGTTCCCCTTCATCTAATGGCCTAGAGGCAGCATAGAAAGTGGATAAAGTATTGGACTTGGAGTCAAAAAGACCTTGGTTCAAATCCTATCTCTTACTAGCTATGTAACTCTGGGTAATTAACTTAATTTGTCTGGACTTCTGTTCCTTATCTATAAAATGAATGAGTTGGATTAGATGGCCCCTAAGGTCTCCTCCAGCTCCATGTCCATGATCCTATGAAATAAGATTGGTTCCCCTTCTCTACAAAAAGTCATGATCACTGCAAAGGGGTTAGCTGCCTTGGTTGTCGAGATGACAAAACCCAGATACCTCATACATTGATTAGGAATAATGGAGAGTTGGGCAAAGATGGGTATGGCAAGTGTGAAAGAAGACTCTCTAAGAGATCATTGCTGACCCCCTTCTGCCTTGGCCTGAAGATTATCACGCCCAAGGTTATGGTGACTGACCCTTCTGGTGACTAAGACCCATTGGCATCCTTTGCCCTAAGCCCCTCTTCCTTCACCTATGTTTCCCCTTGCTCCCACTCCTGGGTGTCATTCTAGGGGCTAGGCCTTAACTGGAGTAAAGAGCACCATAATAAAGGCCTATTGCTTTGTGTATTTCTGGCATGTCTGGTTATTTATGAAAGCTTTCTAGTCCCAGAGGAAACTGGCACAATTGCTTTTTCTTCTCCATTTCAGTTTGAACCAGAAGCTGCAACTGGAACAAGAGAAACTAAGTTGTGATTATGACAAACTGAAAATAGAGGACCAGGAGAGAGAGATGAAATTGGAAAAGCTAATGTAAGTTGATCATTATAAACCATTAAGCTCTGTTTCAAGTATGCTTGCTTCCCCGCAACCTGTCCTTCACCTGGAAAGAGGTATCCCCAGGAATTTTTTCAGACTACTTTTATGATTAACATAGCTAACCATCCTTTGTTAAATTGGGTTAATTTTAAAACATCCGAAAATTCTTTGGCGCTATGAATTGGATGGTTTTGGAAGACTTATCTGCAGACACAAATAGTTTGATATTTGTTTGTAATTATTGCAAATCCCTGAATCTCAGTCTGTGGGTTCTGAACCCATTTTTTTGTTGTTTGTTTTTTAAGATTGCTCAATGATAAAAGGGAACAAGCAAGAGAAGATCTTAAAGGATTAGAGGAAACTGTGGTATGTGTACAATAAATATGCTTCTATACTCCTGTTACTCATTTTTTAAAAAACTGAACTGGTTGTTAATTTGTATTTTTTTTTACTGGTTTATCTGTAAAATTCTATTTTATAGTGGCCTATTTCCTTGCAAAATCCATTTCATAAAGGCATAGAATTATGGACTGTTAGAGCTGAAAGGCACTTTAGAGATCATTGAGACCAAACTGCTTATTTTACACAAGAAAATACTCAAGCTCAGAGAGCTAAGGCCATTTTCTGTGAACCACTTTCCAAGTTAATGGCAGAACCATGACTAGATTCCTAGTTCCTAGACTCTTAATTTGGTGTTCATTTGATTCCATTAGGATTTTAATTTTGCATTTTCCAGATTTTTATTGGATGCCCTACTTCAAAGTATTGACCTCCATTCCAGTGCCTTCTGGCTCTATTCTGACTGCCATTTGCCCTGGCCACCACCCTGAGCCCAAGAAAAGCCTCAGGGACTCCCAGCCACTCCCTGGAAGTTCATGTGAAATCAGGGTGTGTTGAGCTTGTCTGTGTGGTCCATTATCTTTCTTCAGGCTCTTCCCAGAGATAACAGTACATCACAAGAATGTACTTGAAAGCAGGTTTTCTTAAACTTTTTACACTCTCAACCCCTTTTTGAGTTTTGGCAGTGTTTCTTGGTGTCACGTGGCATGACAGCGTGCACAGTGCAAAGTGCTTTGAGTTCAGAACCAAAACTGAAGGGAAGTTGCATGATGTATCGCAGGCAAGCACTGCCAGAAACACTTCAAATTCGTTATGCATTTGATTTTTAATTAATTTTTGGTCGTCGCATGTTCAGAAACCTTGTACTGTTGCCAAATTTTTCATGACCTCTTATGGGGTCATGACCCACAGTTTAAGAAGCCCTGCCCTAAAGTACTAGGAGAGAGCGTATCTGGGAATGGATAGATAGTACCAGGAGACAAGCTAGGAGACCTCTCACTTCCCTGTAGCATTTTTTCAAAAGCAGGAGGCAAAGTAGAAAAGGGTGAGGGAACTATGGAAGAAGAGTGTAAAAGGATATGTTCAGTGGGGAATGATTTCAGAAGGCAATCATAGGTTAGAGGGAAAGTTTATTGAAATGAGAACATGAGTAAACAGCTCTTAAGTTTTTTTTTAAAGGACTCCATAATAGTCTCTAATAACATTTTCATTTCCATCAATGTTCATTTTTTGAAGAGGGAGGCTAACAGCAAAACAAACAAAAGGAACAAAAGAAACAAATCCCAGGAGGATTTTGTCCAGTTCAGGTCTATTCAAAGTATCTGGTTCTCACATGTACCCAAGGAAAGGTCTTTTCCTTGATAGTCATAAATTTCTTCTCCCTTTACCTAACAAGGTGTGAAAGCATCCTATCAAGGAAAATTTCAACTGACTTTAAATTTTTCAAAGTAAATGAGAAAATATCTAATCAAATAATATTTATTAAGGATCATGAAACTGAGCTGCTTCTGAAAAGGGTGCTGGGTAGTGTGTGCCTACCATATATATAACTGAAAGTTAAAAAAAAAAAAGATCATTGAAAGCACATAGTTTAGAAGACTTAAGCTTTGGATATGACACATTATTCATAATAAGGGAGCTCTCTGTCTCACTTCAAAAAAGCAATTAACCTCATTAAGGAAGGATTTGACTTCCAGGCTTGAGTAAGGACATTTTACTCCTCATATTCCAATGGAGAACTGGACCCAGTAAGAACACATTAATTTAATATAGCCCCTGTCTTCTAAATCACTGAGTGTTCCAGCATTTCCCAGATTCCTTTGCTTCAACAAGAGGACAAGATTTAGGTGGTGATATCCTCCTGAATCATCCGCATCTCCTTTCTTGTTAAATTGGGTTTAGTCAACCCAGACAAATTGAAATTTGAGTAGGCAGTGTCTTCTTTCTCAGAGAACATCCTGCAAGCTCTCTCCTGTGTCATGATGCGTGTGGGATAATGTGTTTTTGCCAAGAACTTGAACTGAAAGAAATAGGAAAGGTTTTAATGTTGTGGCATTGCTCCAGTTCAGCAGCATTTGAAAATCTTTAAGTTCTTTTCTGAATCAAATTAGTTCATTGATTCGAAAACTTTCTACATGTAAAGCATTGGGCTATTTACTCAGAGTCCTACCAAGTTATTAAAAGAGGGTCTCTGCTCTTGAGGTGCTTACAGTCCAGTAAACTGTAAAGTACCAAGGTACCCTTTAGTTCGGTTTGCCTCGCTGCAAATATTAATATTGAGTGTTGGTTCATCATTCACTGAACTTTGCTTTGATACAACCTTTAGCTCAAGCTTCTGGTTTCTTCACTTTGGAACAAATTCTGAGTGTAAGTAGACAGTGGACGTTACTTAGAGATGATGACTGTTTTAGACCTGGGTTCTGGCCAAATTATTAGTTGCCACTTCTGAACTCAGTGATTTTGTATACTTACTCTCTTAGCTACCATGTATTCATCCATTAAAATATATACACACTTATCCATGGGAGAATAATATTATTTGCCCTTCTTATCTCATGAAGTTGTTATAAAGATCAAGTCAGATTAATATGAAAATACTTGGTGAACTCTAAAGTGCCTTGCCAAAATAAAGCATTTATTAATAATAATGATAATTAATTTTGTTGTTTTAGAACCACCTTATTTTATTAATCATCCTTATTATCAGTTCTTATTTTAATAATATTAAGAAATTCACAATTTTGTTTTCATTCTAAATTCTAGATTTTTGATTCAATTTAGAATGTCTTGGTTTGCCTTTGTTAATAAATTAGGCTAGGTGGGTACACATTTTCTTTATTCTCCTATCATTTTGATGTATGCAGTGGTAAGAGCAATGGATAACATGTTAATTGATTTATCTTTGAGTATGATTTTCAAAATTTTATTTTCCAGTCCAGAGAACTGCAGACTCTTCATAACCTTCGTAAGCTCTTTGTCCAGGATCTCACCACCAGAGTTAAAAAAGTAAGCACTAATATATTTATATCAAAGTAAAAGATGTAAGGAAGTGCATCTTAAAGAGAGACTATGATCACAAAGAAGCAGCAGGAATTCAAGAACAGGTTGCCATGTCACACTAACTCTATTTCCAAAATATTTTTGGCAGGATTATGAAATCAAGAAATGTTGGTGGTCTTTTAAAAAAAAATTTTTTTTTTAGCAAAGCAGTTAACACAATCTCTTAACACTTTTCTTGTGGAAGAGCAATGATGGAACAATTAGTTGGATTCAGAGTTGATTGACTGGTCAAACCTGTTCATATGGTCAAATGAAAAATAGTTATTAGTGGTTCAAAGCCAACTTGGAATGAGGGCTCCCAGTGAGTAAATCAGGATATGTGATTGAACATGTGGTATTTAACATTTTTATCAATGCCTTGGATAAAAATATAGATTGCATGATTATGTATAGATTATATATAATTAATGATTAAATATAGATTAGATGACCAGACCTGGAAGTGACTTAAAGCTA
The DNA here is from genome assembly GCA_028627135.1 of Pseudochirops cupreus. Classification (NCBI taxonomy): domain Eukaryota; kingdom Metazoa; phylum Chordata; class Mammalia; order Diprotodontia; family Pseudocheiridae; genus Pseudochirops; species Pseudochirops cupreus. The sequence goes on from CM053582.1 coordinate 263,649,864, forward strand.
GGAGACATACGTAACACACTGGATGACAAGAGTCAGAATTTAAAAAAGATTTTGATAGGGTCAGTTTGAGTCAATAAATTTGTAGAGTTTGGGGGTATTTTTCTGAACCTGAGAACCTTTAAAAACTTATTCTTTCTAATTTTCATAGAACTGGGCATCATCTAGTTTTTAGATAGCACTATTGATCAGTAAGAAGTTGTGATGTTTTTGAGTATCTCTGATTAAGACTATTATATTCATCTAAGTGTTGCCGTAGTGGGAGATGACTCTAGATGCACAGGCTGGCATTCGTTTCTAGTTTGTAGATTTTGGAATGTACCATTTAGAAAAGAATGTCTCTTAGATTTGTTTGGTAGGGGAGAGACATTCTAGTCAAATTAATATGACCTGTAACTTTCATTGCTGATTAAGCAAACAAAACAAACTTCCATCTTAGAAGAATTGGAAAACCAGTCAAGAATTAGGAAGTTGCCCAAAAGGTAGACTAAAATTTTAGTGTTTTTCTTTCTTCTATTTGCAGATTAACCTGTTTAGGGGTGAGAAGGGGATGCTACTGATAGTAATTTTGTGTGTGTGTGTGTGTGTGTGTGTGTGTGTGTGTGTGTGTGATAATTTAATAGAATGTCATACCAAAATAAAACTTTTTGAATAAAGTAGTTGGACATGGCCCTGTTTCTTTTGTGAATAGTGACATAAGAAAACCAGAATGGGTTGTTTGTTGATTTAAATAGATATTCTATTTTAAACCTCTATGTTTCTGGGTGTGGCATCAGAAGCTTTTCTAATTATCATTTGATATTTGTTCAGAGTGTTGAACTGGACAGTGATGATGGAGGGGGAAGTGCTGCCCAGAAGCAGAAAATTTCCTTTCTTGAGAACAACTTGGAACAACTTACTAAGGTTCATAAACAGGTAGGATCCTTGGCTCAATTTTCCCTCTCATCATTAACTCAAGAAAAGGTCTCAGTTAAAGATATGAATACTGACACTCTAATAGTGAAATGACTTGTTTAAGTTTATGCAGCTAGCCAGTGATAGAATTGTTCTTTGGGGGGTAATCAAATCATGCTCACCTGCTCATTTATCTGATGGAATTAATAACTTTTTAAAATATGTCACTTATTTCCATCCTACCTCAGATTTTTTCATAGCATAGTTTAGTAGATTTAGTTCTAAGTATATTCAGTAATAATTTAGATAAATATCCACGGCAAAACAAGGGCTACAATGTAGTATAGAAAGAAAAATATGGTAAGACTCAAAGGTGCTTTATGATGATAGCTAGCATTATATGGCACTTTAAGGTTTACAAAGCATCATGCATGTCTGTCTCATCTCATACTCACAACAATCCTGTGGGGTAGCTACTATACTAATGCTCTATTGCAATGGTTCTCAACCTGTGGGTCATGACCCCTTTGGGGGTCAAACAACTCTTTCACAGGGATCACAGGGGTCGCCTAAGAGCATTGGAAAACACATATTTCTGATGGTCTTAGGAACCGAGACACTGCTCCTCTATCCGTCTCCAGGAGGGTCTGCCCACATGCAGATATACCCACATACCAGTATTAAAGCGTCACTGCATTAGGAAGGTTGAGAACCACTGCTCTATTGTAATTCTTATAATTCTTTTCTTATCTTCATTATTTGACATACTTCAGTATGTATCATATTGGCCTTATTTCTGTGGACCAGCTTGATTAACTACATGACCAAGAGGTTAAATGTCATTTCTCTTTAGCTTACTAATCTATCTCACTTCACTATTGCTGATGATTTTTCTCTTGAGGGAATGTGACATATAAAACGTGATTGAAGTTTTGTTAGTTTTTGTTCCTATACTTTTTTTTATGCATTTTTGAAATTTTATTTAGTTTCCTATTTTAACCAACGTAGACTAATTAACTATTACAAATTCGTTTGTTTATTGTCTCCTTCCCTCCTCCCCATTAGAATGTAAATTCCGGGGGTAGGTAGGTGGCACAGTGAGTAGAGCACCAGCCCTGGAGTCAGGAGGACCTGAGTTTAAATCTGGCCTCAGACACTTGACACACTAGCTAGCCATTTGACTTTGGGCAAGTCACTTAACCCCAATTGCCCTCCAAAAAAAAAAAGAATGTCAATTCCTTCATGGTAGAGTGATCTTTATTTTTTTCTTTTTGTACCAACTAATGCCTTGTTCATAACAGACACTTAAATCAGTCATTATGAATTTTTAAGTATGTATTAAATAGCAAGCATTGTGCTAGGGATATTAAGACAAAATTAAAACAGTTCCTGCCCTCAAGGAGCTTACATTGTAATGGAAGAGCCAACATGTAAACATGTAAGTATATATGTCTCTCAATATATACATATGTATATATACATATATGTATAATATCTATAAAATGTTGTTCCTATAATTTCATCAGTGTAAAGAATTCCTAGTAATGACAATCCTTTCCCCAATACAGACTGGTAACTCTTCTGCACAAAGTTATACGAATAAATCATTGCTGAAAAATACAAAATCAAGAGTTCACAGGGTTAACTATAGTTCTGTTTTCTTTGTTTTGAAATAGTGATATAACTGTGTAACATTTTACTAACTTCACAAAATTTGTACTTTTGTTATTTAATTTGAGCCTAAGATGGGGGGGTTTGTCCCCATTTTACAAAATAGAAAATAGAGAATTAGGGGGGC
>CM053582.1:263653052-263665199 GCA_028627135.1 Pseudochirops cupreus
AGGCAGGAATGGTAAATAGATGAGAAGACAATATACAAACACACACGTACATATGGGAATGTTGGCCAAGGAAGGGAGTTTTTGTCTGGTAGACACAGGAATGGTAAATAGATGAGAAAACAATATACAAACACACACGTACATATGGGGGTGTTGGCCAAGGAAGGGGGATGTTGTCTGGTAGAGGCAGGAATGGTAAATAGATGAGAAGACAATATACAAACACACACGTACATATGGGAATGTTGGCCAAGGAAGGGAGTTTTTGTCTGGTAGACACAGGAATGGTAAATAGATGAGAAGACAATATACAAACACACACGTACATATGGGAGTGTTGGCCAAGGAAGGGGGATGTTGTCTGGTAGAGGCAGGAATGGTAAATAGAAACAGTGCAATCTGTTGTTATGCTTTTTCTTGAAGTAATGGTAGTATTGATTTGATTATTGTGTAAAAAGGGGGCGGGAGATACATGGGCAGCAGTGGCAAGTTGTGTATATATATATTACATCTATATCTGTATCCATATATGGATTTGAATCATGATCTGATGGCAGCAAGATATTGTACTTTAGGTAAATCGGTACCCACTCACTAACCAAACAACCTCAGCCTCGGATGAAGCTTCAAGCTAAGTGCGTTTACTCACCTAGAGATGGAGATGTGGTCTCTGGTCCAGATGGGACCATTTCAGGTGGGGAGAAAATATCATGGCAAGGTAGATGGCAAGATAAGTGAGTCCTAGCTTTGTCAGAGACGTCTTTATAGAAGTGACATTTAGGCTCTGTATTAAAGGATCATAAAATTATAGCACTGCAAATTTGGAACTGGAAATAATCCTTAGAGATGATCATGCTAATTTAGCTCTCATTTTACAGATGAAGACACAGGCCCCGGGAAGTGAAATGATTTGTCCATCATTACACAGGTGGTTAGTGACCAAGTGTTTTGACGCTAAATTCAGTGTTTTTTCTACTATACCAAATTGTACCTGATAAATAGACTTGGGCAGAAGGCAAAGATAAACATTTTAAGGGATAGGAAAAAATGAGTGAATACATGCATTTGAACCTGAGTTCAGGTCTGATTTCAGGCATTTGACTAGCTGTGTGACCCTGAGTAAGTCACTTACCATCTGATTGTCTCAGTTTTCTCATCTGTGAAATGGGGATAGTAATACTGCCTACCTCCTAGCATTGTTGTGAGGATGAAATAAAATAATATTTTTAAAGTGCTTTGCAAACTTCAACATTCTACATAAATGTTAGTAATGATGATGATGATGGTGGTGGTGATGAAACATCTTGTTTTCTGAAGAGTCAAAATTATGAGTGACCCAAAAGACAATGCAGAGGCACATGGTGGGTATAACTATTATATTGCCAATGATGATTTGTCCAGAAGAAGATTATATAACATATTACCCAGGAAATGGATGATTGGGGGGAAAAGACTAGGCAGGTATTAATAGTAATGGAAAGTCTGAATACTGTGCTGATATCCATAAAATATTAAAAGATATATACTATCCCTTTCATTCTCACATGGCCTGGAAGTAGTATGTGAGCTTTTAAGAATAGCTTTTTCTGCAATCCCCTGACCTTTTCCTTTCCAACCTGCTCTTGGGTATGATGGTCTCCACAAAGACAGATGGAGAGAAAGTAATGGTCTGCCATCACTAAATAGTGACCAGAGAATATATTATCAACATTCATAAATGGATCCATGGAATGAGTTTCCAAAAACATGCTTCCCAGGTTCTGAAGGAAATCTGTAAATTTGTCAAAAAAAGAAAGGATGTACTTACACCAGTCTTTAAAAAAGCTGTTTGGACCAAAGGAACAGCAATGCCTCGTGCCATATCTGGGTTAGTTTGTCTAAGAAACACAGTAAGGATGAAGATTCACCAAATAAGGTATATACATTGGTTATCTCATCTGCCACCCTTTTCAAAAATTGACAGTCAAGGTAGATGAAAACTCGATTGAACTTCATTTATAGAAAGTCACAAAATGACTTAAAAATCTATAATAGGAGTTACTAAACATTGTCAAACTCCTGTATGAAATGTTAATGGGAGGACATGGACAAGAAATGTACAAGTCATGGATATGTTGATGTGTTGCCATCCACACCCTTCGACAGAGTACATTGTTAAGATTTGGATCTATCAAAGTAATAATTACTCAGGTATATATATATATATATATATATATATATACACACACACACACACACACACACACACACACATACACACATATGTGTATGTATAACAATATATGTGTAATATAGTATATATAACAATATATTATATTATCTATATACTTATATATAATATATAAATATATTATCTATATAATTACACATTATATAGATAATATATAATATAAAATACATAACATATAATATTATATATAATATATGTAATATACTCAGGCATATTGCGGATCCTTATAGAAGTGAGCAGCTGGTATATTATGAATAGCTTCTATGAGAAAAGGAGGGATGACGCTAGGAATAATGAGCACTGAAAAGTAGAAAAAATCGTATCTTAATGGGCAGAAAATGACCGTTGAATAATGATATTTCTGAATCAGGTGTGTGTACAGTCAGATCACTGACTGGTTAAAGTAAAAATAAAATTACTACCAAATTAGAAGAAAGGATAAAGATGAGAAAACAATACAACATATAAGTGCAACAACTACCATGTGAGCTGTTTAAAAGCTGAGGACTCTAAGAAATGAAAAGTGTATAAAAGTAGAGACTGATTAGCATCATTTCTTAGACAAGTGTAACTGATATCAAACAGCCACTACAATGAGGAGTACAAAACAGCCAAGAAAGCACCATGCTTCTCCATGACCCAAGTGGCAGCAAGGGCAAAACTAGTTTAGAACATATGTTTATTTGCAGAACATTTAAAAAGTGGATGAGGGAAGATTAAAAGGTATTGCTTCATAAAACAGTGAAAAGCAGTGCGGTGGTGAAGGATTCTGGGCATGAGATCAACTGAGCCAGTGAATCTCAAGAGTATTTAAAGATGAAAATGGAAGGAGGACAACAGATAGATGTGAAGCCAGTCTTTTAATAGCTCAGCATCCTCTGTGAAATATGAGGAAGGAGAAACGTCATTCATTAAAATGAGATTGGGAAAAACAGTTGAATCTGATTAAATACATCCAGAGGAATTTATATTGAAGGTAACACAATTAAAAAAAAAAAACCAAACTTGAATTCATTTTCAGGATATCCCAAAGAGAGGAAGATTGTAAAAGAAGAAATCATGGAAGGAAGGAAGGAAACAAGCCTTTGTTAAACACTTACTATGTACCAAGAATGGCACTAAGCAATTGCGGTAGAAATACAATAAAAAAGAATGCCAGTCCTTGCCTTCAGGGAGCTCACTTTCTTTTTCTTTTGCTTTTTGGAGGGCAGTTGGGGTTAAATGACTTGCCCAAGGTCACTTGGCTAGTTTTTGTGTTAAGTGTCTGAGGTCACATTTGAACTCAGGTCCTCTTGACTCCAGTGCTGGTGCTCTATTCATTGCACCACCTAGCTGACCCAAGGAGCTTACTTTCTAATGGAGGAAGATAACATCTAGAAAGGAAGGAAAATAAAGGCAGCCAGCCTGAGTTTCTCCATTAAATGGAGACTCCAGAGTGGGAGAAGGGAGCAGGCCTTGTAGAAGGATAATCCATGGTAAATGAGTAGGTTTGTAGAGGTGTTAGGTTGTTCCAGAGTGAGAAGGCCCCAGGTGCTAAGGGACATTCCAGGATGAGCCAAAAGTAGAAGGATGCAGTTTTGAGTTCAGAGGAACCTAAGGCGACGTTATTTTTTGAAATTCTTTTTGTCTTTTTTTTAACAGGGGGCAGTTGGGGTTAAGTGACTTGCCCAAGGTCACACAACTAGGAAGTGTTACGTGTCTGAGGCTGGATTTGAACCCAGGTCCTCCTGACTCCAGGGGTGGTGCTCTATTCACTGTGCCACCTAGCCGCCCCCTAAGATGACATTATTACCAAAAAAAGGCAAAGGAGAAGATATCAGTAATTACTCATATGTCTACTTTCTCCTCTCTATGTAAGTCCTTTTTTTTTTTAATCAAAATGACCCATTTGTATATCCTTAATGAAAATATGAAAAATGAACAAGCAGGCTTTAATAGATGATTTCCCATAGCAGGTCACATCTTTACAGTCACACAATTGACTAAGGTATTGAGAATACAAGATCCTGCTGGGTTTAGTGTTTATTCATTTAAAATAAAAGCATTTGACCCAGTAGAGCAGAGGTCAGTCTTTAAAAGATTCTATTCAACATTCTTGTCTCTCATGCACATATTAAGATCATACAAGAGTTCCTATTAGAAATAATTATAGGGCTAACTGCTCAATGGTCTTCTGTTATTAATATGGATTAAGCTATATAACTGATATGCTAGCCACAGGTCATGGAGGATGGGCTGGACAACATCCAGATGGAATAGGCATTCACATTAGTTGTAGAGATTGTCTGGATAATCCCATTTCTGGGTGACATTGTGAAGACTACACTGAGACCCATAATACTCATAACATTGAGCCTCCTCGATGAGGATCCAGTGAGATCCAGTGCACTCAGAAGAGATTTCCTGGCAATTCTGGTATGATCCTAGGTTCACAGATTCAGAGCCAGGAATAACTTTAGAGGTCATTTAGTGCAGCCTCTTAATTTTACATGTAAGCAGCACCCAGGGAAGTTTAAGTGAATTGCCCAAGGTCACACAAGTAGTAAGGAAAAATCAAGTGAATGGTGGTCTGACTATTGACTTAGAACATCAGTACATTTATTTTGAACTGCAAGTGGAGATTGACAAGGAGCTGAAACCAGATTTGAATGAGAAGAAATTAGGCTATATCACATTGGAAAGTTGCCCAGCACTTTGAATTATCCTAAGCCTCTCCTTTCCTCCAAAGCCCCTCTTTTTAATAGCTCTTTTCTCCCAGGGATTCTAAATGAGTACAGATCATGGCCACAATAATTTCAAAAGAATCAGAATTGTGTATGACTCAGAGAACAACTGAAAGATGAATGGTTAGCTGAAGCATATTGCCAATAATGAATTTTGAGCAAGAAGTGGTATAAAAGACATCATGAAGGACATATATGATTGGAAAAGATGAGTTGGTTGTGTAACCATAGTAAGCTATTAAAAGAAGGTTATCCCTAGTGTTACACTTGTATTGACAAAATTTTATAAGATTCGGTGGTTGTCCCCTAGAACTCTGTGAGTTCTTTATAAAAGATGGACAATAATTGAACAAGATCACTTTAGGAAAGGCCTAAGGTAGGCCAATCCAATACCTCAGACTTGGAGTTTGAAATAATATGAGGCACTTGTGCGTTATTAGATGCAATTAGAACTAACTTTACCGATAAGAGCTTGAAATAATAAAGCTGCTCAAATTAAAAGGATATAAAACTACTCCTTTATCTTTCTGCACAGCATCACCTCAAGATAAATGAGGAAGACATTTTCCACAAGCAAATGGAATTCTAGTGAAACCTCTGACAACCATTCCTCCTTTGGTGAATGTTTTTATACTTCAAGGAGTTCAAGAACTAGCCTAGCCTACATGCTACTGAAGCAGCTTCCTAGTTTTTAAATCTCAGGGTAGGAGATCAAGGATAAAGGGGGAGGGAAAACAAGGGGATAAAGATATAAGGAAAAGGAGGACAGAGGACCACCAGACCTTTAATTGATGTTGGGTAACAATCCCACTGGTAGCCAGGTTGCTCTTCCCCAGCAGTAGCCCCCAGGATCCCACTCAGTGTCAAGATAAAGGCAGCTCATCTCCTATCCCAAGGATGAATAGACATGGCAAGGTACAGTCAGTGAATCAGAGAACCTCAAAATTGGAAGCTATCTCAATTGGAAAGGATCTGGTCCAGCTCTTATGTGAACAACAATTCCTTCTATAACATCATTGAGATCATGGAGCCACCATATTATTGAAGTAACTGCAGAAGGTGGGTCTGCAATTGTTCTGAGTAGTCAGAAAACTGGTTTAATGGTTAGAGATTACTAGCAATAGGGTTGATGCTAATTGGAGGGCCCATCTCATGCTGTTGATTGGTAGCAGAGAGACCAAAAGCAAGTGGTAGCATCAACTCAAAGGAACAAATAAGGAACCTGGGTATGGTGTAGGTACGTGGTTGAGAGAGATTGGTCCTTGACAATGTGGAAGCAAGATTTGTTTCCATATTGTATATGATGCTTAGAAAATAGAAAAGAGCCAGAGGTGATCATTGTTAGGTAGGTAGCATATGTCTCCTAACTAACTAGATGATTAATTATATGGTGATTTTTTTTGTTGTTGTTATCAAAATGGATTAATGAACTTAACAATGCCGGTCAGAAATGAAATATGATGCTAGGGGGAAAAAGACATTTTTTCCTAGACAGGAGTGAGAAAACCTGTTAGGCAAGGTCATGGTTTATGACCATCCCAATACATGCATTGCATCTTTAATTTGTAAGTCAGGATAATCTGTGCCCCCAGCTGTAGCCAAATCACCCTACCACCATAATGCCTTTCAATGGCCGACTTAGTAACTAGTGTCCTGTAAAATGCCATGGAACATCCTAGCCACTCATTTTATGTCTTCCAAAACCAGTTAGCAACTTTGAAGAAATAAGGTTGGAGTTAAATGAGTTATACATCTATGCTGTAAGCAGGCAAGAGTAATTTCTTTGAAAGAAACTCTCAAGAATTTAGGGAAAGGTGATTTCTTGTGTTTCCAGAATCCTTCTGATGTGATGCCTTCAGGCTCTGAGTTGGTTAACTCATCTTCATGAAATAAAGGTAAACCTGAAAATAGGGGCTCTGCGTGTTTAAAACTTATTTTTATAGGAACCAAATCTAGCACATGACAGTTGAAAGCAGCATAGCCCATAGCAGAACACTTTATTAAAGTCTACTAAATTTCATTAGGACTCTTTGCTTGTGTAATTCTTCAAATAGTTCAAGTGTGCTTTTTTAATGTTGTTTGAAGTTCATGCCTTTGAAGGGTTTTTCTCTCCCAACTCCCTGTGTTGCCAGGTAGGGTTTTTTATCCCCTCCTTCAAATTGTGAATAAAGCCAATCTATGTGAAAATAGATTAGGAACTCCATTCTGAAATACTAACTTGGAGTTAAAAATCAACCCATTAACCTTGTATTTGCTTGCATTCAGATTCTCAGTCCTGTATGGTCCAGCGTCCATCCTAATTCATTCTAATATGAGAGTTTTAACTGACAAGTTTTGAATTAATAAATTCGAACAACTCAGGTTAGTCACACTGATGTCTGCATGGGTTTCAAGTTGTCATTCATCTCATATTCATCATTTGTCACTGAGAACGAAGGCAAATGCGGAATATCATGCTCTAGTTATAGACTAACTTTGGGAAATCAGATTGCCTTAAAGACATATGTTTATGTGCTTCAGGAAAGATAAGAGGCTATTTCTGAAGGTGTAGGCAGAGAAATAGAAGGGTGGGGATACTGGGAGTCACGCTTCCATCAGAAGAGTCTCCCCTGCTTACAGTGTCTTGTAGTTACCTAGGGGCGAAGGTTGGTAGAGATTCCCATAATGGTGGCTTCTATAGAGAGTCCCTTCTAGCGATTATTGAGTCCTTTGTTGAACGTGGAGGTTTGACTGTACAGCAGCTGATTTTTCTGTTCCTTTTTCATATATACGTAGTCTACTTCTTAGACCAGTACTTATCTGTCTGACTTCTGGGGCTAATCAGACCCCAAACTAATGTTCATTTGACTTTAAATGTCTTTTGTGTTCTTTGATTAAAGGGTGCCATGCCTAAATCCCAGGCAACACTCAGAGCATTATAGATATTTTATACACACACACACACATATGTATGTATGTATATATATATGTTTGTACTTATTTATTTGTTCATTTTCACCTCCACTATCACCACTCCATTGGATTGTGGGCTCCTTGAAGGCAGGGACTGCCTTTTGCTTCTTTTTGTATCTCCAGCACTTAGTATGGTGCCTGGAACATGACAGGCTCTTCATAAATTCCTATTGACTGATTGACTGGAGGGCCTATCTTTATGTAGCACCCCCTCTGAGTTACTTTCCTGATTTCCGTTTGCATTGGCATATTGGGTTCCTGTGAGATAACTGACTATTTCTTGCATTAGGTTTCTAGGGGGGGTAACCATGAGAGATTAGAGAGACTTTTCTAGTACACAGGTTATGTTTACCATTCATTACCTCGTTGGTTACTACTGACCAGCTAAAAGTAGCTAACTTCTAGTTAGGAATATATTTTAAGGTGGAATCATAAGAAGAACAGGCACAAAGCATCCCCCCCAAAAAACTCTGGGAACATAAATGTATAGAGAGCCCAAGGAAAAGTGGGCTCAAGCTTAAAGAAGACATGTAGCAAAGGGTTAACACACAGTTCCTAATTGTAGGGAAAACTTTTCTTTCCTTTGAAGAGTTCTTGTGAAGTTCCCCTTAGAAAGTGTGGAAGAGAAGTATTAGATTGACTCCCAAACTGAAGGTCTACAGAGCTGTAGTGCTGACCTCATTGTTGTATGCCTGTGAAACCTGGACAGTCTACCAGGCCCATGCCAGGAAACTGAATCACTTCCATTTGAACTGTCTTAGGAAGATTCTAAAGATCACCTGGCAGGATAAGGTACCAGACACTGAGGTCCTAACTCAAACTAAACTGCCAAGCATTCAAACTCTGATGGGCTGGCATGTTGTTTGAATGCAAAATGTACACTTGCCAAAAACACTGCTTTATGGAGAACTCACACAGGGCAAGCGCTCACATGGTGGTCAGAGGAAGCAATACACGGACACTCTCAAGGTCTCTCTTAAGAACTTTGGAATTTATTATGTGACATGGGAGACACTGGCACATCATGGTATGCCCATATCAGAGAAGGTGCTGTGTTTTGTGAGCAAAGCAGAAGTGAAGTGGCTCAAAAGAAATGTGACATCTCTACTTCATATGTTCATGTGAACTATTTGTGCCTGACTTGTGGTAGAGCCTTCTAAGCTTGTATTCATCTAATCAGCTACAGATGGCCACACTGTAACTTGATGTCAACATAATGATGTCATTTTGGCATTTTTTGAGAATGAAGGACAACCATCAACCAACCAAGCAACAGCTCTGCGTGTTACTGTTGTTCATTTTCAGCCATGTCTGACTCTTCATAACTCCATTTGGGGTTTTTTTGGCAAAGATACTGGAATGGTTTGCCATTTCCTTTTCCAGCACATTTTACATATGAGGAAACCAAGGCAAACAGGGTTAAGTGACTTGCCCAGGGTCACACAGCTAGTAAGTGTCTAAGGCCAAATTTGGACTCAGTTCTTCCTGATTCCAGACCCGGCACTCTATCCACTGCGCCACTTAGCTGCCCAAACAACTCTCTGTGGGACTTTAAAGGATGGGTCCTTGTAGAGTCCAAGAGAGGCTATTCCCTGGACAGAAGAGTTCACATCCTCTGAAGCTTCCTTCTTGGTGGGTTTAAGTTTATTCTCTCTCTCAAGTCCCTGTGGGGGCGTACTGATGAAAGAGAACCAGAGAGTGTATCACTAGCTTCTTCCTTCTTGACCCTTTGCTGCCCTCTGGTACAGCCAGGCACAAGGAATCTGACTCTGATTTCTGGATCTCCTTATCACACACAGCTCAGAGGTGTGTCTGATTCTTTCAACCAGCCATTCTGTTACCTGGTTTCATCCAATGATATTTCTTGACTTGTTTAGGTAATTAATACCCACTTTATACCTTTCAATGACTGATGCTATAGAGGTGTCTAGGAATTAGTTATATTTATTGTATACTTTTTATTAATTGATTCAGTAATTCAGTCATGAAGATATAAGTAGACTATTTTCTCAGTTACATTGACTAGGATTGGGGGTGGGATTTAAAAACCTCTCTTACACTTACTCCTTGAAATGTCCTAAATATTAAAATGTCTATAATGCACTAGGCAATAAAGAGCATATAACAAAGTGCCTCTTCTTCTGAAGCTTATACTCTATTTATAAAATAGGGTTCTTCATGTATGAGTCATTAAATCTTAGAGTTTGTCTTGGAGACCTCAGAGGTCATCTAATCCACGTGCAAACAATGATAAGCAGGTGGCCACCCCACTTCTATTTGGAAACTTCCAGTGATAGGAATGGGCTACTAGCTGGTGCAATGGGAAGAGTACCAGGTATAGAGTCAGGAAGACCTGAGTTCAAATCTGGCCTCAGACACTTACTAGCTGTGTGAGCCTGGGCAAGTCACTTAACCCTGTTTGCCTCAGTTTCCTTGTCTATAAAATGAGCTGGAGAAGGAAATGGCAAACCTCTCCAGTATCTTTGCCAAGAAAACCCCAAATGAGGTCATGAAGAGTCGGACACAATTGAAAATGACTGAAAGTGTTGGAGCGGCTAGGTGGTGCAGTGAGTAGAGCACCGGCCGTGGAGTCAGGAGGACCTGAGTTCAAATTCGGCCTCAGACACTTGACACACTAATTAGCCTTGTGACTTTGGGCAAGTCACTTAACCCCAATTGCCCTCCAAAAAGCAAAGAAAAAAAAGATGTGACTGAAAGTGATAGAAGATTTCCTGCCTGACCCCCAAGGTGTAGTGTGTTCCGTTTTTGGAAAACTTGAATTGTCAGGAAGTCTTCCATATGTTAAGCTGAAATCTGTTTCCTTATAATTTTCACCCAACACGAGGTGCCAATGCTGCCCTCCAGGGCCAAGTAGAACTAATCTAATCCCTCTTTCACATAATCACCTTTCAGACATTTGAAGAGATCTGTCATGTCTCTCTTAAATATCTCCTCTTTAGGCTAAGCTTCCCTAATTTCTCAACTTATTCTCACGTGGCAGGGCTGTGAGTGTCCTTGCCATTCTGGTCCCTCTCCCCTGAATGTGCCTTATTTTATTAATACACTTTCTAAAACGTGGATCTCAAAACTGGATATCTTAATTCCATTGTCTCTTACTAGGGCAGAATGTAGTGGGCAATACTGCTGTTCTACTTTAAAAAAAAATTATTTGCTTAATTTTAATTTATGAAATAAAACAAATAACAGAATAATAAAAAAGATGCACATGAAAATGAAAATCTGTTATGTACAACTTGCTATTCCTTTTAAATATATCATAGTTATTATGTATATTTTTCCTCCCTTTTTCCCCTCCCCCCTTCCCACCCTCGAGATGGCTATCATTAGACACAAATATGTGTGTGTATATATGTATGTATATATACACACATATGTAAAATCAGACACAGATATTTGTGTATATATACACATACACACATAATATGTAAAACTTATTTATCAGTCTTCCCCTGGATACAGATAGAGTCTTCCTTCATAGGTCCTTTGTGGTTAATTTGGATATTTGTACTATTCAAAATGACTCATTTGCTTTTTAAATTTTATTCATTTTTATTCACTTGTTTTTATTTTTTATTTCTATTTATTTTTATCATGTAATTTGCTAAATTTTATTTAACAATATTTATTAAATTTTACTTATTTATTTATTTTTACTTGCTTATCCATAGGGCATATATTTCCTTCTCTCCTGCCCAGTGTTGTTGGGGTCTTTGGCTGACACACAATCTCATTCATTCTCTCAATTTATGGAACAGTTGACCAGGTTTGGGTTGAAGTCTGTACTTGTGAAGCTAACTGGCCCAAATGTAGGTCCGAACTAGTGAGTATGGCATCACTAACACCATGATCTGATCAACTGAGCAGACCTTGTGATTGTCTAAAGTGAATATAACAATTAAAAATATCTATAAGCATATGAAAAAATGCTCTAAATCACTATTGATTCGAGAAATGCAAATCAAAACAACTTTGAGGTACCACATCTCACCAGTCAGATTGGCTAAGATGACAAAACAGGAAAATGACAAATGCTGGAGAGGATGTGGAAAAATTGGAACACTAATGCATTGTTGGTGGAGTTGTGAACTGATTCAACCATTCTGGAGAGCAATCTAGAACTATGCCCAAAGGGCTATAAATGACTGCATACCCTTTGACCCAGAAATACCACTACTGGGGTTGTATCCCAAAGAGATCATAGAAGTGAGAGGAAGACCCATA
>CM053582.1:263665299-263685399 GCA_028627135.1 Pseudochirops cupreus
TCTCTTTGTGGTGGCAAAAAACTGGAAATTAAGGAGATGTCCATCAATTGGGGAATGGCTGAACAAGTTGTAATATATAAATGTAATGGAATACTATTATGCTATAAGAAATGGGGAGGAGATGGTCTTCATATTCACCTGGAGAGGCTTATACAAACTGATGCTAAGTGAGAAGAGCAAAACCAGGAGAAATTTGTACACAATCACAGACACATTGTATGTGTGACGACCAACTTTGATAAACTGGACTCTTCTCAGCAATGTATAGTTATAAGACAAGTCTACAAGTCCCAGGGTGGAAGGAGATATCTACATTCAGAGAAAGATCTAGAAAGAACAAAGTTTAAATGGAGACTGAAGCAAACTACACGCTCTTGTTCTTTTCCATGTTTGGTTTTGTTTCTTCTTTCCCGTTGTTCTCTCCATTGGTTACAACCCTTCTATACAACCAGACTAATGTCCAATGTGAAAGTATTTGCAGATCCTATACTTGACTGCATGCTGCCATGGCTGGGGCGGGGAGGAGATGGAGGGGAGAAAATTTGAAACTCAAGTGATTGTGGAACTGAATCTTGTAAACTAAAAGTAAGTAAACAAATGAATTCTAAAAAAAGATTTTAAAAAAGTGAATATACCTCAGACATACAGTACATGCCTTGGTGCAGAATATTGTTCATGCTGCTGATAGAAGGAGACTTTCAGGTGCTAGGGAGCATGTGCACAATACAGGGAAAACAAATTGATCCTGATGCCTGAGACATAGCAGTTACTGATGATGGTGTTTGAGACTGGGAGGCATTCCTCGGCATAGAGAAAATGGGCATAAGCTGTAAGAATCAGTTAAGGAACCAAATCCAGTGCTGAATAGCTATCCTTACTGCCCTTAGTACACTAAATATTATTTCAGGGCCTTGCAAGTCTGAGAGTATTGAATCCAATTCGATAAATATGTATTATGTGTATTTATATAGAGCCAAGCACTGTGCTTGGTGTTGGGGATCATTTTACTGGGGAATGGGGAACATGTGGGCAGGAAAAAAAATATAAAAATTATACAAATGAATTTTTTGGGGGGGGAAGTAAAGAACTCTAGCAATTGAGGGGATCTGGAGATCATGATCCCACAAAGATGGCCGAGAAGTAGTCAGGTAGTAGAAGCAGGAGAGAGCAGAGTCATAAAAACCCAGAGAATCCAGTGCAATCAACAGTGGCAGATGCTGCCGAGAGGTCAATAAGGTGGAGGCCTGGGAAAAGCCCATTGAAATGAACAAGTAAAGATTGTTGATATCTGTGGAGAGAGCAGCTTTGGCTGAGTGTGGAATTGGAAGCCAGACTGCAGGGGGTTGAAAAGTGAGTGGGCACAAAGGCAAGGAGTGTGGACAGCTTTTTCTAAGAGTTTTGAGCAGAGAGCTTGAAGATATGAATGAGTTTTTAAGGATGAGGGGAGAGCTGGTTGCATTTGTAGGTGGTAGGATGACAGTCAGTAAAGAAATATTGACTATTGGAGGTAGGATAAGGAGTAAATTCCTGGAGGAGAAGTAAGGGAGATGGGATCAAAAGTACAAATAGAAAGACTGGCCTTGACAAGGAGAAAAGCCAACTATTTCTCTTAAGTCTGAGGCACAAGAAAGAATGAGGAATGAGGTGATGAAGAGAAGAGGAAGCTCAAGAGAAGTGGCTTCAATTGTCTCAGTAACATAGTAGATAAGGCCTTTGGCTGAGGGTCAGGGGAAGGTGGGTATAGGTGGTTTGAGGAGAAAAGAAGTTTGTAACAGATACTAGAGGAAGTTCAATAGGGTTAATTGGGGGAAGAGTAAAAAGGTGATCTTGCAGCCTTGAGAGCTCATATGAGATGAGATAATGTACATTTGTAGTAAGTAGCATGGTTGTGTCACATCTTCCATTGACATTTGGCAGAATCCCAGTAGGGGTGAGTAGACATGAAGACTAGCAAATGGTAATAATAATCCAGGTTTGGGGTGTAGAAAGGTATGAGAGTCTACAGGTTAAACAGGCAAGGGATTAAAGAACAGAGAAGAGTATAATTGAATTGGTTAACTACAGGGTCAAGATTACAAAGGGAGGAAAATGAAGCAGGCACAGGCGTGGTGGAGTGACAAGAGGTTGGGGTGAGACACAAAGAGAGATGGAAAAGAAAGGAGAATTTCAGACTCCTGGATTGTGGAGGTAGAATCTTTGTGGGTGATGGTAAGATCAAGGGTATGGTAGGACCTTTTGTGCATGTGACTGATGTGGAGGTGTAGGTCCTGGTTGTTGAGGAGGTTGGTGAACTGGAAAGCCTGGGTGTTTGAGGGGTCATCAGCTTGTATATTGAGGTCCTCAAGTAGGAGTTGAAATGGAGAGACAAAGAGTTAGGCAGGAGAAAGGAGGAGGCATGACTTGGGGGCTGGCATGTAACTCCAAAATCTGTATAGGGTAGTATGCCTGGACAGAATGAAGAAAGTGATGAATGATTAATACAGGCTCTGGAAGGGTCCTTTGGGGGCATGCCTGTTTCTCCTCCTGACCTTGTACCTGTGTGTGGGAGTTGGGGTGAGAGGAGAAGAAAGAAATTCCTAGTATTAGAAAAGGTAAAGGATTGGAGTCCTCTGGGGGGAAGCCAGATTTCCATGATTGCAAAAAGACAGTATGTGAAATAATATGGACACTATTAACAATAGAGTGGAGTTCCAGACAGCACAATGGAAAGGAATGGGGCAATGGGTTAAGGACATTGGGAGGGATGGAGCTGAAGTGAATGGGAATGAAGGAGTAGTGTCATGTTAATGGAATCGAAGATCTTCATGAAGCCTATTAAGGGAAGCTTGTTTAGGAGAGACTTATTTGTAGGAAGACTTTCACACCTTTTGTTAATTTCTAATTAGGCAGAGTCAGGAGGCTTTGGATGCCCTCTGGCTCTAAAAAAAAGGAAAAAAGGTATATATACTCTGAGGTTAGCATTTTGCTTTGGGGTTCACTCATTGGAAGAGTATTCTTGTGATCTGACCAGATGAGACTCTGGGTAGCCATTAAGGAGCCCCCTCCCCAGCTTTGAAAAACCCAGATGTTGGTGCTTCTCTCTCTGGTAACTAGGTATGTATTGCCTTGGTTAGACAGTTGGATCTGTCTGTTGATCTGTGCTAATTTCTCAGACAGTTAAAAGTTTGTCTTTATTTATCTTCTTGTATTTTCTCTGAAGTTCAGGGTGCTGACTTTTCTGCTAAACTAGTGAATAAAATTTTAAAAAAGATTGTTGACCCCTTAAACAGGTATCTTTCCTAGTGAAGCAGATCTAAGAACCTGTGTTAGCAGCCATCCTGGGTATGCCACATGGTTGCTGCTACAAGTAGGGAATGATAGCCAAGTATGAAAGTTTTCTTATATTCAGCCCTTGACTTTGAATCACAGGGATTAGGAGAGGAAAAAGAGAATGTTTGCTAGCTATTGGAGAGTAAGCTGTTACAGCCATCCCTTCCCAGTAGAGGAGGTTGCTTTAGCCCAGATGCCAGTTCAGATACTGTTTAATTACCCCTGAGAGGGGGCAGGAGCTGACCCTTTTGGGGTCTGTGTCTGGGTGGTCAAGGTGGCATGAGCCCGATGCATAGGTCCTCAGTAGTTATGGAGGGTTAAGGATGGGGTGGAAGCTTTAATCACTTTCCCATGTCACCAAAGGTAGCCCTATTCCATGCCTTACTGGAATACTGACCAAGAGTAGACTGTTGCAGCATTTAGTTCTTGAGTACCTTGATCTACACAGCATCTGGTGTTTCGTTCTGTGTTGTAACTCACAGAATGAAGAAAGTCCTTTGTAAGCCTTAAAATGTCATATAAATGTGAATTATTATCATGATTGTTGTTTTTATATTTGGAAGGACCATAAATATCTCATACAAAACCATCATTTACAAAATGAGAAAACAGGCTTAGCAAGGAAAAGCAACATGTATTAAGGTCACACACCCAGTAAGTGAAAAACCTCTGATTTGAATCCACTGTCTTCTGCTTCCAATAGAGTGATGGACTTGGAGTCGGAAAAACCTGAACACAAATCCAGCCTTAAGCACTAGATATGTGACCCTGGACAAGTCACTTAACCCTGTTTGCCTTAGTTTCCTCATCTGTAAAATGAGCAGGAGAGGGAAATTGCAAACCACTCTAGTATCTCTGCCAAGGAAACCCTAAATGTGGTCATGAAGAGTTGGAGATGACTGAAAAATGACCCAACAACAGCTTCTGTTCAGAGTTATTTCTCAGGGGCAATGAAACTGTTGATTTGTACGCAAGTCGCTCTGGAGAACTTATGTTATACTGTTATCTTTCAGTAGAGGAGAGTCATGCTAGTGAATCCTTCCCCTCCTCCCCCCACATTCACTGTATATAGTTTCTTGGTAGATTCAAAACCTTAATCCAGTGATTTGATGAGAATTTTTATTATTAATTGGTGGCATTATTAATGATGCATTTTTTTGTTGTTTTAGTATCACAGGACTAGAAGAGACTTAAAGAGGTAAATTAACCTGTCCCTGAGCCTTCAGGCAGAAACATCTCTAATGCATTCCAGAAAGTACATATCATCCAGAGAAGAAAATAACATAATCTCTTCTACTTTACCATGATTAATCTCTCTATAACTTTCCCAACATTTTTTTTTCACAATTTCCTGATTTTTTTTCTTTTTAGACTAATGGAACAGGAATCAGTAGAGCTTTATTCCAGTCCTAGTTCTCTCGTTAATTATCTGTGTGATTCTTAATTAATCAACATCTCCAGGCCTTAGTTTCCTCATTGTAAAATGGTCATCATAATGCCTCTTTTCCTGTGTTAAATAATATACATTTAAAGAATAAGACAGTGAAGTGGAATTAGGTCATACTGCTTCTTTATGAATTTTCAGGTTTGATTTTTGCCCCTTGGAGAATTACAGTGAGAGAGATCTAGGAGATTTGTTTAGAGGTCAGGCTCATTTCAAGAGATTTTGTTTTGTTTTGTTTTAAACAGCGCCAAGTTTAGACCCCGGGGTCATTTATGTCAGCACATGGTATAAAGATTTCTGTTTTCTCTTCTGATTACTGTCATTGGAGTAACAATGATCATCCTGTCTAAGACTATTCAGTCAATGAATGGATTTAGGGTACTTCTTAGAGGAGTGAGGGGGATTATTTAAAAAATATTTTGAGAGTGAGTAAAAGTTGACTACTACAGTAACAACCCAAATAATTAAGTTCATAATTATAAAGTACTTTGCCTATATTAGCTCATTTAATTATCCCAACAACCCTGTGAGGGTGGTAGGCCAAGTAAGTGTAATATGATAACATTGATAATATCTCTATAATAGAGAAAGGAACAAGACCTGTGATTTCATTCAATAGGAAACACCCAAATGAGGAAACTCCCTTTACCATTATAGGTCAGGACCTTTTCTGCAATTTATGGTCAGAGGATTTCCTCAAGCATGGAGAGGTTAGGTGACTTGCCCAGGGTCACATAGCATCACTGATTAGTGATTATCACATAAGCGATAATGGAAATATAATGTAGATATAATAAATCACTTTTCATATACATGCATACATATACAATCTTTCTTCAAGACTTACAGTATATGGCATTACCTGTGCAATATTTCATTCTATACTCACAACCATCTTTTGGAGTAGGAAGGACAAAAATTATTCTTATTTTATCCATGGGGAAATTGAAGTTCAAAAAAGTTTAAGTGATGGGGCAGCTTGGTGGCCCATTGAATAGAGCACCAGCCCTGGAGTCAGGAGGACCTGAGTTCAAATGTGGCCTCAGGACACTTAACACTTAGTAGCCGCTGACCTTGGGCAAGTCACTTAACCTCAATTGCCCTTCCAAAAAAATAAAAAGCAAAAAAAAAAATTAAGTGATTTGCTAGTTGTCAATGCAAAGATTCAGTGCATCTTCTTTTGTTGTTTCACTAGTTTCAGTCCTGTCTGACTCTTCATGATCCCTTTGGGGGTTTTCTAGATAAAGACACTGGAGTGGTTTGTTATTTATAGAGGAGGAAACTGAAGCAAACGGGGTTAAGTGACTTGACCAAGGTCACATAGCTAGTAAGTGTCCAAGACCAGATTTGAACTCAGGTCTTCCTGACTCTAGGCCCAGGACTCTATCCATTTGTGCTACTTCTATGTATGTTCAGAGGTTTTAAAAAATTACTTTATTTTCAGTTTGCTTATAGATCTATTTATAAGGTCTGTCTTTTTATTTAAAAGGACTTCTAACTTCATGTTACATGTGGTGTTTTGCAACATTGTTGACATTCAAATGGTAGCCACTACTTGCCTTAAGATCTTCATATACTCTAAGTAGAATGTTTTTAATATTTAACACCATTCCTGAGGTTGCATAAAAAAGAAAAAGTTGTAGGTCTCTTGGTGTAGAATTAGTAAAATGCTTCATTAATAAAGAATAGCAGCTATCTATGTGTAGCTATCTTAAATTCTGGGGTCACTTTCATAAATCTTTGCCATGCTTATAAATTAATGTATTCAAGTTGTAATTCAACTGGGATCTCTCAAAGTGCTGCCTGCGTGCCTCACTTGTTTAATTTATGAATGTCTTTTCTCCCTTTATGCCAGCCCCATGGGTTTTTGGAAGCCTAAGTTGTTTTTTTTTTCTTAATAATTCTCTATAATAACTTTGAAGAGGGGAAACATCTGGTTCTGTCTTTTGAATTTTCCAAAGTTTATGTGTTAAAAGGGAAAAATGTGAGCGATGGAAAAGTGTTAGATTAAGAATGCCCTAGGAGTAACAACTGGCCAACTTTACACATCATTTCTTCTGTTCTTTTGATTACTGTTTTAGACAGAGTCAGTGTCAGGAAGCAAGCTGTGATCTTGATTGTAGATACATTCCTTAATGTAATAAGTGCTAGGAATGTCTCTCCGAGCTAGACTGGGGGGGTGGTGGTGGTGGTGGTGTGTGTTTAGGACTAATAGCTTTTACACTGGGTATGGCTGGCTTTAAACATGAGTGTTATCTGCTCTACTTTAACATTATTAACTTTAGCAGCTTCTACATATAAATGAAGTTATGAGAAATAATTAACTTTGGCTTTTGCCTCCAATAGACATTATCATCTATAAATCTATATGTGTGTATGTACACATGTATGTATGTATATACATGCACATAAGTGTGTACTTATACATGTATGCATGTGCTCACACATATTGCTTTAAGGTTTATAGAGCACTTCATAAATATTACCTCATTTGATCCTCACTTACAACCCTGTGACATAGATGCTATTATTAGTCCCATTTCACAGATTAAGGTTTAGTGCCTGGTGGGGGTTGTATAAACATTTGAAAATGTAAGGATTGGGCATTTTTAGATGATGAAATGGATTCAAACTCAAGAGAACTAAGGACACTTTCAGTAATACCAAGGGAAAAAAATGGTCCCCCCTTCTAGTGGAGAGAGATCAAATTGGCAAGTTCTTCTCAAGGCATTTAATAGTCACCATGTAATCAGGTCACCGGAAAGCCTTGTCATATGAGTCAAGGTGGATATGGCCATAATTCAGCCCTAACTTTCTACCTCATTACCCATAGGAAATAAAAGATCCGGAGTGTGGAACTGCCTCATACCTAACTGCTTGACTGCACTTAGAGGTGCCTCTGTGAAGTGTTGTTACGCTGGTGTGTGGAACAGATGCTACCAGGTGCTAAGCAGACAGCTGTCATGGTTCAGGAGGCAGCCTAAGCCTCACTTTATAAAGACCCACCCTTTAAAGAAATAACGGAATCTGCCTTCTATTTGTACAGAACTTTATAGTTATAAGGTGATTTAAGATCATTGGGGTGTTAAGTAAGACCTGAGAGGTTAACTGGCTTGCCTAGGCTCACACAACTAGGAAGTATCTGAGGCAGGATTTGAACCCTGCCTGACACCAAGTCCAGCACTTGTGATCCTCACAATGACCCTATTGAATAGCTATGGTAGATGGTAGTTTTTCTCATTTACAGAAAGGCAGAAATAGGATAGAAATAGATGTTCAAGGCCTTTTGCCTTTAAGTCTAGTGTGAGTCCCACTATACTATGTTTTCTTCCCCCCCATTACATATAAAAATAGATTTTTAACCTTTATTTTTAAAAATTGAGTTCCAAATTCTTTCTCCCTCCTTACCTCTTCCCTGCAATTTAATACAAGTAAATAAGCAATTTAATACAAGTATACAAGTGCAGTCATGCAAAACATATTTCCAAAATTAGTCATGTTGTGAAAGAAAATGCAGGCCAAAAAAATAAAAACTATCAAAAAAATAAAGTGAGACATAGTATGCTTTGGGGCAGCTAGGTGGTGCAGTGAGTAGAGCACCGGCCCTGGAGTCAGGAGGACCTGAGTTCAAATATGTCCTCAGATACTTAACACTTACTAGTCATATATGACCTTGGACAAGTCACTTAACTCCAATTGCCTTGCCTTCCCTCCTCAAAAAAAAAATAGTGTGCTTCTATCTTCATTCAAACTCCATCAGTTCTTTCTCTGGAGGTGGATAGCATTTTTCGTCATGAGTCCTTTGAAATCATCTTAGATCATTGTATTGCTGAGAACAGCTAAGTCATTCAGAGTTGATCACTATACGTTATTGTTGTGACTGTACAATGTTCTCCTAGTTCTGCTCATTTCTGTTTGCATCAGTTCACGGAAGTCTTTCTGAAATCATCCTGCTTATCACCATTTCTTATAGCATGATAGTACTCCATTACAATCATATACCACAACTTATTTAACCATTCTCCAATTGATGGGCATTCTCTCAATTTCCAATTCTTTGCCACCACAAAAAGAGCTGCTATAAATATTTTTGTACAAATAACTTCTTTTCCATTTTTGGCTCTATTTGGGATTCAGACCTAGTAAGGGTATTGTTGGATGAAAGGATATGTGCGCAGTTTTATACCCCTTTGGATATAGTTCCAAATTGCTCTCCAAAATGGTTGGATCAGTTCACAACTCCAGCAGTGCTTTAAGTGTTCCAATTCCCCCTCCAACATTAGTAATTTTCCTTTTCTCCAACATCCATTCTTAACATTTATCATTTTTCTTTTCTATCATACTAGCCAATCTGTTAGGTATGAGGTGGTTTCTCAGAGTTTTAATTTGCGTTTCTCTAATCAGCAGTGATTTAGAGCATTTTATCATGACTTTAAATAGTTTTGAATAGGCAATGATTTGTGTTCTCATAAATTTGACTCAGTTCTCTATATACTTGAGAAGTGAGGCCTTTATCAGAGATACTTGCTATAAAAATTTCCCCCAGTTTTCTGCTTTTCTTCTAATTTTGGTTGCATTAGTTTCGTTTGCACAAAACCTTTTAAATTTAATATAATCAAAATTATTCATTTTGTATCTTGTTCCCTATTTCTTGTTTGGTCATGAATTCTTCCCCTTATTCATAGACCTGACTGGTAAACTATTCCATGCTCCCCTAATTTGCTTATGGTATCACCCTTTTTGTCTAAGTCATGTACCCATTTTGACTTTATCTTGGCATATGGTCTAAGATGTTGGTCTATTTTATTACTATGTTTTCAAAATAATAGAAAATAAGAAAGTTTTAGTCACTGGGGTAACCTTCAATTTGGGTGGTGTTTTTTCAAGTTTGAACCTGTAGGAAAAATGTTTAGATTCAATAAAACTTCCCACTTTCATTCACTGTTAACATATTCCTGCCTTCTTTATTTTATCCTTATCCTGATTCCCTTCCCCCACTACCTTCTCTATCATCTATTCATACTTGTTTTTGTTCCTTTTCATCTTCCAGAGACTCTCTTGGAATTATTGAATCTACAAACCATTTCTCTGATACTTAATAGTTGCATCATCCTTGAAGAACAATATCTACAGAGAGGTAAGGAATCCAAAGCTAGAGGTTAGATGTAAATTTACCTATCCTACTATACCTTTTCTTTTCAGTTCCCTAGCTATTTGGGGGTTTTTACATAATTTGTGTATTTGTGTTGTAATTGACTCTTTTAGGAATTAGTGATAATTTTTCATTGGGTGAATTCTTTACAGCAACTAAATGGTTGCTCAGTGGTTTTGTTTCCTTAAGAAGTGGGGGTGAGGAGGTGAGAGAGAGAGAGAGAGAGAGAGAGAGAGAGAGAGAGAGAGAGAGAGAGAGTGTGTGTGTGTGTGTGTGTGTGTGTGTGTGTGTGTGTAGCAAGCAGGAATGATAATGGGAGGAATTCAAGTCCGTTGTTTACATTTGCTTAATCTAATTATCAGCAACTTGAGTGGCTTAATCATCTAGATATTGGCAGGTATCTAGTGGGTGATAATGTGATTGCTTCTTGATGAAACCATGACAATTGGTTTTTAAAAATATGCTGTGTGTGTGTGCGCACGTGCGTACATATACACACATATTTAAAGTGGATCAAGGTGGAGAAAAAAATGGTTGTCCCCCTTTAAGAAATATGTTGATCTGAGTGTGTTTTGTTTTCAATTAACACTTATTTTCTTTCCCATCCCCTATCAGTTTAAAAGGAAAGAAAAGCAACAAGAATAAAGCCTGGTAACAAATTTGAATAGTCAAGTAAAGCAAATTACTGCACTAGCTTTGTCCAAAAAGATATCTTAGTCTATATTTTTAGTTCATTACCTATCAAGAGGTGAATAGCATATGCCTCATATACTTACCTCATCGTTATTCCTCTGGAATGTGGTTAGTCATTGTATTGATCCGAAGTTCTTTAGTCTTTCAAAGTTGTTTTATTTTTACAATGCTGTTATTGGATAAATTGGTTTTCTGGTTCTACTCTCTTTATTTTGATTCAGTTCATACAAATCCTCCTATATTTCTCTAAACCTGTCCCCCTTATCATTTCTTATAATATAGTCGTATTCTGTGACATTCATATGCTATATTTATCCAGCTATTCCACAATTCATAGGCACCCTCTTAGTTTTCAGGGTTTTTTTGCTACTATAAACTAGAAATATGTTTATACATATGTCTCTTTTTCCTTTTTCTTTGATCTTTTTGGGGTATAATCTAGTAGAGGTGTTGATGGATCAAAGGATATGTATAGTTTAGTGACATTTTGGGCATAGTTCCAAATTGCTTTCCAGAAAGGTTGGATCAGTCCATAACTGAAGCGGGCCTCTCACTCCCTCGGGCCCCCTGCCCTCTACTTACCCATCTTCAGGGTCTTTGGTCGTCACCAGCCCCGAATCGGGGAATAACCAGACAGAACGCCCGAGGTTGATCAGAGGTTGTTTATTCGTCCACTGCTACATCACAACGACCACAACAACTCTCACTTCCGTGTGAGCAGCAATTTAAAACAATCAGCAAGCAATCACAACTACATATAACACATATCACCTTATATGGATTAGCCACTCACTATTACAATCTCAAACCATCACCTTATATGGATTATTCAGCACATAACAAGCAGGCTCTGAGCAACACCCATCCCCCCGCCTCCAACACATAACTCCCATCAACAGTACACTAATGTGCCTGTTTTCTTGAAGTCCCTCTACCCATTCTCATTTTGCCTTTTTGTCATCTTTGCCAGTTGATAGATATGAGGTGGAACCTCAGAGTTGCTTTAACTTTCATTTCTTTAGTTATGAATGACTTAGAGCACTTTTTCATATTGCTACTGATAGCTTGGATGCCTTCCTTTGAAAACTAACTGCTTGTTTGTGTCTTTTGATGATTTATCAATTGGAAATGGCTCTTATTTTCTTAGGAGTATAAATCTTTCCTTTATATGTCATGGAAATGAGACTCTTATCAGAGAAATTTGCTATAAAGTTTCTTTTCCTCAGTTAATCCTTTTCCCGTCTAACTTTAGCTGCATGTTTGTATCATCTTGTCATGCCGAATTAGCAAGTTCCATTCCTTTCTTTACCCTTTCTCTGACACCTCACTTCCTTTCGGTATCTCTTCTGTTTTCTCTATCACACTCAGAATAGAACCAATCTGCTCCCAGGTCCTCAGATTTTCTTATTTAACTCTGTTAGTACGCTTTGATGACTTTGAGGTTATTGAAGACACATTTGTTTCTTCTCCTCCGTTAGAATGTTACCACTACACAATCATAAGTTTACTTTTCTAGGTTCCTCCTGGCTCTTGAGTTTCCATTTCTAAGTTCCTACTCAGTTCTGTTCTTTTCTTCAAAAGTATTTGGAAGTCCTCTATTATTCTAAAAGTTCATTTTTTTCTCCTCTCCAGAATTATAACTCAACTTGTCAGGGTGTAGGTTATTCTTGATTGTAAATTTAGACTTTTTGCCTTTTGGAAATATTGTATTGAATCTCAACTAGAAGCTGTGATCCTGTTTGTAATTTGTTAGTACTTAATATATTTGTGGATTTTCACAATATATTTTTTTTCTTTTACTGGTGAGCTCTAGATTTCACCAGTACATTTCTGTGACTTCTTTTTTTAAATTAACTTTTGTTTATTTTTAGTTTACATCATTCATTTCCATGAGATTTTGAGTTGCAAATTTTCTCCCTGTCTTTCCCCTACCCACCACCTCAAACATTTCTGTGACTTCTTTTTGGGTTTTTTTTTCAGAATGTGACTGGTAGATTTTTTTTATATCTTCATTTTGCTCCCTGCTTCTAATATATCTGGGTAGTTTTCATTTGTGATTTCTTGAAATATATTGTCTGTGAATTTTTTTTCTTTTTTTAAATTTTGGTTTTCAGGGAGTCTTATGTTTCTTAAATTATTACTCCTTGACCTGTTTTCCAGGTCAGTTATCTTTGTTATCTAATATCTTAGATTTTCTTTTTTAATACTTGATTTTGTTGTTATATTTTTGGTGCTTTGTGGAGTCAATAATTTCTGTGTGGTCTATTATGGTTTTCAGGGAGTCCATTACTTAGGTGAAGTTTTTATTTTTCTTCTAATATACTTATTCTCCTTACAGATCTTTCTTCCAGAGATTTTCTTTCATTTTTTAAATCTCTCATTTTATTTCTTCTAAGTATTTATGTAGCATTTGAGGAAAATCAGGGTTTTTTTTTTCTTCCTTAAGACACTGCTGCATTGTTACAGGTCTCTCTTTTTTTTTTTTTACAGATATATAAATCTATAATATTTTTTTTTTTTACTGAGTGGTGGTTTCTTTGATTTACTCATATTTCCAACTTTAATTCCTGAATTGGGGCTTTGTGCCAGAGGTAGGCTCTGCCTCCTACTACACTTCTGGGTGAGGAAAGTGCTGCTTGGTTTCACTTTGAGTGCCTTCAGTCTTTTAAGTTCCTTGGCTGCCACATAGGGCAAGGGGATAAGGCTATAGAATTCATGCTTCTGCTTGCCCTCAACACAGTTCTTTTGGGAGAATTAGAATAAAGACTCCTGTGGGAAATGTTCCTAACTACATATAGTCTGAGCTTAATGTGCATTGTTTCAAACCCACTTAGTATGGTGTTATGATGGTAGGTGGGGCAGCATAGGAGAATATTTATTAACAATCAAATTTCCCTTGTCCAACTTAGGCTTTCTGACTTCTTTAATCTCTCCATTTAGTTAACCATTTAGTGCTTTACCTTCTCGGCTTGGTTAATGCTGCCCAGGATAATTACCTAGAGCAACATAAGAGCCAAGTATAAAATCCAAGTGACGCACACAACGCCCTCACTCCTTCTTGTGATGGCTCCTGCTCCCATCTAAGCCATGTGGGAAAACTAACATCGACCTGTGACTGACTGTACATAAATGGCGTCTCTACTAAATATTTGTCTTGTTGTGTGATGGAGCCTAAATGAAATTATTTCCAGACTGCCAATTCTGAATATTATGTATAATAGCATATTTTACCACTTAATTTGAACTTTGGAGGTTTAGTAAGGATCTCTTGAATAATGAAGGGATTAAGCAACAACAAGCCAAAGTACTATAGGGTTGTTAACTGAAGGAATTCCCAGGCTTTGGGTTTTCTTGGAGATTTCCACAAGTAGTCACAAGGTACCAGTTTTCATCTCAAGAGCCTTATGCATTCTTGTTGTTCAGTCATTTCAATTATGTCCTATTCTCAGTGACTCCATTTAGGGTTTTCTTGGCAGAAATACTGAGTTGTTTGCTATTTCCTTCTCCAATTCATTTTATAGATGAGGAAACTGAGGCAAATAGGATTAAGTGACTATGAGTCTTCCTAACTCCAGGTCCAGCGCTCTCTCCACTGCAACACCTAGCTCTCTGCTTTGTGCATTCTAGACATTTAATGAATTGATGATAAAGAATAATTGGGCAAAAGGAATTTCCAAAAGAGTCATTAAAAATGTTGGATTTGGGGAAATAAAATGACTAGTACGAGGTGACATAGTTCTCATTTCTATAGCATTTTGTTCCTTTTGGGTGAATTGCTAGGCTGATCCCTTTTGAGTTGTTGTGCCACTCAGTGAAGAGATCCTGTGGTATTAGAGGGTTTGATGCAATCAGCACAATGTCCCCTGCTAAAAGGGGCATCTGAAAAACCTCAGCTTATGTAGGGAGCCCCTCTTCCATTTGGACCTTGCACAGGACAGCCTTGATAATAGGGGTAAATACCTCTGGGAAGTATATGTCCAGTTTTATGTCTCATCCCATATTGTTACCAGAGGGACGTTGAATGGTGTTATCTCTGTTATGGAGACATATACCACGTATACTTGATAGATAACCTCTTAGAGAAAAGTGTTTAAGGTTGAATTTTCATGTATGACGTCAAACACAGGAGAATCTTCTGTTCTTAGCACCTTTTAGTTATAACTTAGCTCTGGTAGTAATAGTTATGCTTCTCACCACCTTCCATTTTACACTAAAAGGTTAGACCCCCAGGAAGATAGCTGACTAGGTTCTAAGTACTCTGTGGCTCTGAAGTCTAAAAGCTAGCTCACAAGCCCTCTCCAATGTGGTTACCTTTCAATAGTCAGGTGAATATAATTAGTTCAGAACAAAGTCATTCACTGGAAGAACACAGTGATAGAATATCGTATCTAAAACTTAGGGGGCAGTGGATAGAGGCAGTAAGACCTGAGTTCATATCCAGCCACAGACACTTAGCTGTGTGATCTTGGGCATGTCACATATCCTTTGTTTTCCTCAGTTTCCTCAACTGCAAAATGGGGGTAATAAAAGCACCTACCTTGAAGGATTGTTGTGAGGATCCAGTGAGGTAGTAGTTGTAAAGTGCTTAGCATAATGCTTGGCCTGTAGTAAGTGATATATAAAGTGTGTATTCCTTTCCCTTCCCCTTCCTCTCTCAGAAGTACAGATAATATTACCTGGGGAAGTGGTTGATGAGGTACGGGCTCTGGGAATCCTCTTGAACTCTGATTGAATCTTCCCATTTGATGAGGCATTTGCCTGAGACCATAAGCATTTCTTTGTGGCTCAGCTCAAAGTTCTGTTACTGGCCCACCTCTCCTTTGTCCAACTAGCTTCCACCCACGATCCTCTCAAACCTTCCATTGTCTCCATAGCCTCCAGCTACCTCCCACCCTTAACCTCTCAGCACTGGAGTCTGACCTCATTTGACTCCTCCTGAAGACCCTCCCCAAACTCCTCTTCCAGACCACCCCTAGATTCCTCCCACAATCTTTCTGTGTATGAGACCCCATGTTGCCCCCGTGAGGTATGAGAGGCCGGAGAATGATGTAGCACAGATTCACTTTATGTCAGATGATTCTGGCCCACTTGCATTAGTGTCACAGATACCGAGGCTCCTTAAGAGTCTACCCAATATGGCGAATTTTTAATAAACTTTACTTTTCTTTGGCTGAGAAGACTTGAGTCGAATTCATTTGGCAGGACCTGGCATGTTGGTATTTTGGGGTCTTGAGCACCCCTAACCCTATCCCTCAACATTTTATGTTTCCCTTACCTCATCAGTGGTTACAAGTAGAGATGTGCAGGAACAAGTAGGGAACACATGCAGCCATCCTCTACACCATTGGCTGCTCCACTGAATGCTGGCAGATGCTTGCCAATTGATGCTGCCATTGCTGATGGTGGTGGAGAAAAGAAAATCCCTGCCCTTTGGCTACCCCTCTGCTTGAAGCATCCCTAATACTTGACTAGCACAGCTCTCTGGGAAACACTGTGGGTAGCAGGATTGGCTCCTCCACTTTTAAATGTAGCAGGAAACTCTCTTCCCACCCACACCATGTCAGTGAGTAGGTAGAGAAAAGGACCCTAGGGCAGTCTTGTAGGAGTTACATCTGTTAGGTCCTATGGCATTAGGCTGGGCTGGTGTTTTCCCCAAAAGACCTGGTTAGCTGTCCTTGAGACTCAGTTAATGAAATGAAGGATGGGGCCCTTGAGTAGTTTTGGTCCTCTAGGGAGAAAGGAAGGAAGAGAGGAGGGAGGGAGCAAAGGAAGAAGGAAGGAAGGAAGGAAAGGAAGGAAGGAGGGGAGGAAGAAAGGGAAAGAAGAAGGACGGAAGGAAGGAAAGAAAGAAAGGAAGGCCAGTTCACAAAAAGTCATTGCCCTTCAGACTTGATAAATATCCCCCATTGCCTTGCTAGTCAACATACTATTCTTTTTTCTTTTCTTTTTTGTCAACATACTATTCTAACCAGAGACATTTCTGAATGGAAATGAATGGCTGCTTCCACCTGAACCTGTGTTATGTCCTTGCTGAATAACCTTTCCATGATAGTGTTAAGTAGCTTCTTTTCATGTCAAATTTTGTGCAATCCCAAACCTGAATCACCACCCTGGTCTGACTTAATCCACAACTGCAAGACCCATTTATTCATATGCAAATGGACCACTCAAAATGTCTTGCCTCAATATTTGTCACTGTTACTAGATCCACTTGTATCTCTTAATGTCATCAAGTGGATTAGGGAAACTCAATCAGGGGACTTCCATGACTGATAATTGCCCTCCTGATATCAAGATAACTGAGGAAATGGTGACAGATGACTTAGCAGTCCTCAGTAAATTCAGATCACCAGGCTGAGATGAACCAAATTCCCAAGGCACTGAAATGACATCAGAGATATTGGAGAAATTGTGGAGAAGCAGAGATGTTCCGAAAGAATGCAAAGAGGGTCCAATTTTCAAAAAAAGAGGAGATGGTAGAGTATTCAAACTATAGGCCTGTGAACTTGATTTGAATTCCTGGAAAATTCTAGAATGCATTTTAAAGGACTGGTTAGCCAGTATTTAAAAAGGCAAGTGATGGTTGCTTAGAGTCAGTGTAACTTCATCAAAAATTGCTTGACATTAGGGGAAAAAAAACCCCCAAACCTTTTCTTTTTAATATCCTAACAATTTGAAGTGTTTTAAAGCTCAAAAACCTTTCAAAGCTGTTCTAAAGTGAAATGGGCTGCCTCAGGGTGTTGGGGTTCCTCTCTGGAAGTCTTTAAGTAGAGCCTGAACGGCTGCTGTGGGACGATTTGGAGGAATGATTCTTATTCAGGTGTACAGGTTGGAACAGAGAACCTCCAAGTTCCCTTCCAAGCCCGTGAAATTGCAATCATTAAATCAGATTGACTAGAATAATCTTTTTAAAGTCTTCTTAAAAGAAGATCATGCAAGACACTTGTTAATTGTGAAAGAATATCTTATTCCTTAATTCTAGGTTTTTTTAAGGGGTCGGAGGAGGTCTACGGTAAAATGTTAATATCGTATCATAAGTATTTTTAAAAATATAGTGGAAATAGAGTGACCTTTAAAATACAGGTATATTGTGAGTAGGAATCAGAAGACCCACATTCCTATTCCAGATTTAACACTGGTTACTTTGTGACATTGAGAATGTGACTTTACTTTTGTTTTGCAGTTTCCTCATCTCTAAAGTGAGGGAGTGAGGGCGGGAGGTGATTCAGTGGATAGAGGGCCAGGCCTGGAGTCAGAAAGACTTAGCTTTACAAGTTCAAATCCGGCCTCAGACACTTCCTTGCTGTGTGACCCTGAGCAAGTCACTTAACCCTGTTTGCCTCAGTTTCCTCATCTGTAAAGTGACCTGGAGAAGGAAATGGCAAACTACTTCAGAGCCTTTGCCAAGAAAACCCCAAATGGGATCATGAAGAGCTGGATGTGACTGAAAAACAACTGAACAATAACAACAAAGTGAGGGGGTTAGACTAGAAGATGCCTGGGCAGTGATGTCCAGGAAGTAGCTCTCTTAACAGCTTGTCAATTAAAAAGAGTTGGAAAAGAAGAGTAATAGACTGAGGACGCTAAAGTCTAAAGTGGGTTGGGTTTGGGGAAAATAGTTGGATGGTAGAGGGAGTAGTGATGATGGGCAAAACCTAAGATTAGGGAACATCCAGGACACATCACTAAAGAGAATGTGCTCTAGGCCAGAGGAAGCTCCCCGCGACTGCACAGAATTCAAGAGTTAGAAGGAACAGTCCATTCCTGATCTGATGGATCACATCTCACCAAAGGGGTTATCCAGCCTCTGCTCAGAGACCTCTCGAGAGGCAGCCCATTCCATTTTATTTGGCTCTGATGAAGAGTATCTGTTGGAGCGCTCTATAAGACTAGTACCAATCCTTAAGTGGCAGGCAGATGGTGCTGTGGGGAGGGTGGGGGAAGAGGAGTAGGGTGGATGAAAATCTCTGGGGGGCATATACCACCATGCAGTTTCCTCATTCTTTCGGTATACATGCAAGAATGCAACATTAGCATAAAGCATATATACTTTATTTATTTATTTGCTTTTTGAAGGGAGGAAGGCAGGGCAATTGGGGTTAAGTGACTTGCCCAAGGTCCCACAGCTAGTAAGTGTGTCAATTGTCTGAAGCCGGATTCAAACTCAGGTCCTGCTAACTCCAGGGCCTGTGCTCCATTCACTGTGCCATCTAGCCGCCCCAAGCATATATACTTTAGCATATATATCACATATATACCACAATTTTAAAAGACGCCAAGCCCCCAAAACATTGCTGTCAGGTTCAGTAAGATTTTTAGGAGTGTTTTTTCTCCTAAATGGAGAAGTGGAAAATAAAAAGAAATTAACTGATGATTAGAGGGAACCTCATTTCTTCAGGAATCAGAAAGGAGGTGAAAAGATGGTAGCACAGGTAAAAACAGAATTAACTAGCCAGAAAGGCTGTATCCCTAGAGGTCAGGGCCTGATGCAGACTGTGTGTGTTAGGTTCATTTGGTGTTTGAAAACCTGTGGAATTGCTTGTTTTAGGCCCGAGTTAAATTTATTCAGTAATGTGGAACTATGTGTATATATTGTGTCTCAAATTTATCTGGTTTGTTTCTCAGAAGTCCCTGACACTAAAGTGTTTAGCTACGTCACCAGTTTGTGTGGGCTAGACTACTTAAGAAAAGCTTCTGTCACAGGATAGGGGGCAAGACTGAGACAGTAGGGGCACAGCCTACAACAGCAGAAAATTATGGTAGCATTTAAGAAGGGAGCATTGAGACAGGGACCTACACCCTATTTATTTTCATAGTCCATTATAATGCCTTAAGATTGTTACTGTCAACCAATGGATTCTTAAGCCCAAATGAACGCCTTCGTGCATAAGTTTAAAGACCTATTGCCTTTGTTTCCATCTTTGTTGGAAATGAAGGATTGCTTGCCAGCTTCTGTGTAATAATTGGACACTGCAAAATCTGTCCTGAGTAACACCTTCATGGATTATTGTGGCTCCCCTCCCCACCAAAGTGATCCCATTCATAGCCAAATTTCTTAGGATGTGCCTCTCTGTAGGTAGGTAAGTCCTCGGGGAACTGTAATGAGAATGAAAATTTGAAGATTTTCCCTGCTCCTTAATAAACTTAGTGGGGAGACCTCCCCTGCTTTTTTTTAAATTTTATTTTAGTTTGCATCATTCATTTCCACAAGATTTTGAGTTACATATTTTCTCCCCCTCTTTCCCCCACCCACCACCCCAAAACTGCCATCCCAGTGTGTCCCTCCTCCCCCAGTCTATTCTCTCCTATGTCACTTTTTGGTAGGGCAGGATGGATCTCCCAACTGCAGTGCCTGTGTATCTCAAGTTCCAGTTGGATGTAATCAATAATAATAATAATTGCATATGTAGATAGATAGATAGATAGATACACATTCATAACATTTGATTATGGAACTCCAGATTCCAGATTCTTTCTCCTCCTCACTCACCACCCATCCCCA
>CM053582.1:263685899-263701797 GCA_028627135.1 Pseudochirops cupreus
GTAAGAGCTGCGATATGTTGCTGCTGCTACGCCGCCATCTTGGCTCCGCCCCCCCAAGGCCTATTGATTTCAACTTTATATCTAATATGTTCCCTTCTGTCCTTTGACCCTGCTACCACTCTACTCACCTCGCACTTGGACTACTGCAGTTCCCTGCCACTGAATCTGCCTGCCTCAAGTCTTTCCCCACTCCAAAACATCCTCCAGTCACTAAAGTGATTTTCCTAAAGCGCAGGTCCAACTGTGTCACCTCCCTACTCAATAAACTCCAATGAATACTTGGTGCCTCCAAAGGCAAATATAAAATCCTCTGTATGGCATTCAAAACCCTTTATAACCTGGCCCCTGCCTCTATGCTTTCAATCTTCTTACATCTTACTCCCCATACCACTCTCTTCTATTCAGTAACATTGGCCTCTTGGCTGTTCATTGAACAAGACATTCCATCTCTTAGCCCCGGGCATTTTTCTCTGCCTTTCCTCAATGCCTGTAAAGTTCTTCCTCCTCATCTCTGCCTACTGACTTCCCGGCTACAAGTCCCAACTAAAATTCCATTTTCATGCCCAGTCCCTCTTAATCCTAGTGCTTTCCCTCACTGACCTCAGAAGTCAATTGCCAACGTAGGCAGGAACTGGCTAAATTAGCTCATGATAAAACTGAGCAATCAGAAAGAAGCAATCAGTAACAAATGGTGGTCCAGAGTCTTTGGGTACCAGTTGAGATGCTGTTTACTTCCTTCAACTTCTTATGCCTTAGAATTTAAAACCACAGAATTTCAAAGTTGGAAGGCACCTTAAAAACAATCTCTTCCAACTCCTTAATTTGACGAATGGAGAATTTTCTCTCATGTACAGGCTTCAATTCCTAATCCATCATCAATCTTCCCTTCTTATTCTGAAATATATTAATGTTGGGTTGTAGTTTGGATTCTATCTCCCCCTCTAGGCGATGAATCTTGCTCTCAGCACACCATTCAGGGTTTATTCCCTTCTCTGGCTCCATCTGGTGTGTCTGCTTTGGGTAATGTAACACCCATCCCCACGTTCATCTTGAATATGACTTGTCTAAAGTTCCTACTACTCCTCAGCTGCAAAGACTGCATGGCATTGTCCTCCAAACAGATGCCTATGACATGGACATGACAGGGAAGGGAATGTTATCCAACTCTAAATCTAAGTTACCCAGAAGGCTCTGGGAATGCTTTCTGTTCTGTTGTTTTATTTTACATTTAATTTTCTCTGCAAAGCAGCTACTGTGTCAATTTCGTACCTGTCAAAATTCCACAAGATGAAGTGGGATGGAACTGAGGTCACGACTCCATGGTTATTTTAAAGCCATCTTTTCAGAAAAGGCTCCAACGAGTTAAAAAAAAAAGAAATGAATAATAAAAATAATAAATGTATTCAAATATGTACCTTGTTTTTAAAATATCCATGTTAACCTAAAAATAATTCAACTCAATTGAGTCTGTAACTCACCAGTTTCTATGCAGTCTGGTCTTTGTATAGGCCAGCTTTATTATCCATTATTTACTGTTATTAGAAATCACATCAGGTTACTTTTTATTATTCTGTTCATAAAGTGGAAAACAAACCTTATGATCTTACATGTTATTACAGGAAAGTGAACTATCCCTGCAAGCCCCTCAAATTTAATTAACTTTTAGATTCAAAGTTCTATTTTCCTTTTGTTTTTTTTTTTTTTTTATTACAATCTATTTCTCCCTTTTGTGTGAGTGGGTGAGATAAGGAGAGAGGTTTGCTTTTTTTTAAAAGCTCTGTTTACTGCATATGAAACTGCAGCCAATTCAATCAAAGGGGAAATAGGAAAGTGCCCACTGTATTTGTGCACAGTAAGCTGTTTGTAAAATCCTTTCCAGTTTCCTGCAATCAAATGTTGGCGTCTCCTAAAATAACATTACATAGAGGGGTAAACAACATTTTCAAACCAAGCACAAGTACAGAGGGGGTTCTACACACAAGGAATGGAAAAAAGGAATCCTGCAGAGCTCATTTGTTTCCCTGATGTAAGGGATACAGAGCAGGAGAAAGGTGGGGAAGCTTGACATGTAGTCAAGTTCTTGTGGACACAAAGCAGGTCAGAGTTTGAAAAGAGGGGGAATTTAATGATGAATGTTTAGATTTAGGAAAAATATTATCTTCTCTTTTTCTGCCTGCTGAACTAGTTTGTGAAAGATGTAGCTATCAATTAACTATCTAACAGGGACTCCCCAAAAGTTGGGCAATCTGGAACATATTTGCGGGCCAGTGTTGAAGCCAATATGGAATAAAGGTAGGAACATTTAACTAGAACTCAGCAGTTCTAGGTATTAAGCTTCCCTCTGCCACAATCAGGGATGGGGGATGAATGGGGGGGGAGGAAGGAGTGGAGAACTACTAGCTGTCTCTGAGCCTCAAATACTTCATCTATAAAATGAGGAGTTTAGGCTAAGTGAATACTAGGGTTCCTTCCAGGTCTGATAGTATATGAGTCTTCAATTACTAAGCTACAAAAAGGGATTTAAGACCTTTCCCTATAAATGTGAAAAGGTAATGAGGCAAACTGGATATTCCCAACTGGATATTTCTAACATCAGGATCAGCAGCCTATGCCTTCAATGGCAGAACCTGGTTGTGGCTGAGTTGTTTCTATCATTTCCAACCTTTCTGACCCCATTTGGGATTTTCTTGACAGAAAAATTACAGTAGTTTGCCAATTTCTTCTCCAGCTCATTTCACAGATGAGGAAACTGAGGCAAACAGGGTTAAGTGACTTGTCCAGGGCCACACAGCTACTAAGTGTCTGAGGCCAGATTTGAACTCATGTCTTCCTGATTCCAGACTCAGTGCTTTATCCACTGCCAGCTGCCTGGCAGAATCTTAACTCTCTAATAATAATGGATATGTCAGATGAGAAAGACTTTTCAGAGGTTCAGAGGTCATTCATTTCATACAAAGAGAAGATTACTGTATTTAGAATCAGATCTGGATTCAAATTCAGACTCCGAGTTTAAGTACCTCCTATGCAATGCTGGGCAATGCTTAATCTCCCTGAGGTTGAGTTCTCAGTCTATACAAGGAAGGAGTTGGGTTTGATGACCTGTAAGTTTCCTCTCAATTCTCAATCTGTGGTCCTATGATTTTCATATATCTACCCTCTAAATGATTCTTTTTCAGTGGTCATTAATTCAGCAATTAATTCAACTTCAAAAGTAATGGGTAGATACCATCTTCAATCTGTTCACTTTAGAAAGGAGGTGGAGGAAGGGTCTTATAGTAACCAACCTTCTTCCCCCAGGGAGGGGCACTTTTACCAAGACAGTCCCAATTCTGTCTTGTGTTGGTAATTCCTATTCATTTCTCTTTCTTGGCAGGGGATACCTGGTTGTTGAATATGTGCTTGCTGACAGTTGTCTGAATCTGCTTAGTACTGAACCCTTAATCGCATGTCACTGAGGTTAAAGTAATAATAACTGCCTGTCAACTGGTGGCTGGATTCTGAGAGCTCAGCCTCTCTTGGGAGAGGTTTGCTTGCTCTTGTTAAATCAGCCTTTTCTACTCTGTGTCAAGTTATCACTGATCTGTTCCCTTCTTAGGAATCCTTTCCTTTCTCTCTTGAATAATATACTTGCCACAAACAAAGTTTTGGGTCTGTCTCTCTCCTTGACAGTAAACTTTTTGAACTTTTCTAGGAATGAAACGTGGAGAAAAGGACAAACAGAGACAGACAGAGAGAAACAGAGAGAGGCTAGGAGGGAGTCCTTTGTATTTCTACACAAAGACAGAGAGAGAAAGAGAAGGAGGGAGAAGGAGAGAGAAAGAGGGAGAGAAGAAGAGAGGGGGGAAAAGAGAGGAAGGGAAGGGAGGCGGAGAGAGGCAGAGGAGGGAGAGAGAGAGAGAAAGTCTTGAATTTCCCCAAATACTTCATCTGCACATTTGTATTCTTGTCCTAAGATGTTCCCCTTAATACAGAAGCTTAAAAGAGAGGTTCAAGTGTACAAGACATAAGGAAAGATGCATTTTAAGAAAAGAATATGCAATTTGCAAGCCAGAGAAGCTTAAAGTTTTTTTTATTGAATATTGAATTTCAAAGTAAATGCTCTGAGATCTCCTTATCCATTTCTTCTTCTTCTTCTTCTTCTTCTTCTTCTTCTTCTTCTTCTTCTTCTTCTTCTTCTTCTTCTTCTTCTTCTTCTTCTCCTTCTTCTTTTCTCTCTCTCTCTCTTTTCTCCCCCCTCCACTTCTTCCTACACCCTTACTTGGAATTAGAATTCTCCTTAGAACTTCAAGGTACTGTGCTATAGCCTTAATATCCATCCTCTAGATTCCCTGTAATCAACATACTACACAGAGAACCTCTTCCTAAAAACCCACTGGGAGGGAAGGTACAAGGAAAAGTCTCTTAGGATTTAAAACTGTTGCGGAGCTTAGAGGTCATCTATTCCAATCCAGCCATTTTTTTTTAAGAAACTGAAGTCCAAAGAGGTGGGATAAATTACCCAGTCACACAGCTAGTTAAGTGGAAGGGGTGGAACTTGGACTCAGGTCTCTGACTCCAAGTACAAGGCTATTCCCAGTATAGGAGCCTGCCTCATCTCACAGTTAAGTCAGTGACTATTCTCTGTATGCCTCAAATGCACAACAGCAGAAGGAAATAGTTCCAGAGCCCACAGTGGCCACTGGGATTACCTCTCCTTTCCATATCTCCTCCTCTCAATGTAAAGTTCCCATTGGATCTCAGGCACCCAAGTTATTCCTAGTGACAGATATGATGACTTGTAGCTAGAGAATTCTAGGTTGAAATCTGAAAGGTAATATCTTATAAATTCTCAGATGGTCAAACACAGTCATTAATGAATGTACCTTGGATATATATGGAGCTCACGGAGAGGACATTAAATATAAAAGAACAAATACAAAAGATGAAAATCATGGATAGGAAAGTGAGGATAAATGCAAAAGAGTAGCCAGTTCCTTTATCAATACCATCAGGCAGGCAAATTAACAAATTCTTGATGGAGCTATGAACTGATAAAACTGTTTTAGAAAGCAATTTGGAATTGCAGTCCAAGTGATTAAATGTGTATATTCTTTGACTCAGATCTCATTAGGCATTTACTTCAGGAGGTTTAAAAAAGAAAAAAAGAGGAAAGGTCCCAAATACACTAAAATATCCACAGCAGCCCTTTCTGTGTTAGCAAAAAAATGATCGCGTAAGTGTCCGTTGATTGTGAATGGCTAAAACAAGAATTTGAAGTCATGTGAAAGTCACTCTGACTTCCTGGAGAAGCAGCCATCATCACAGTTGCTGACACTACTTTCTCTTTTTCAAATTTTTGTTATTCTGAACTTGACAAACACCAGCAAATATGGAGTGTACGAAGTCTCGGTGCCACTGGATGCTATTAAACTTCTCTAAAAGTTTGGGATCCCCCTATATTGGCATGTCCATGTCCTAAGAAGAACAGAAAAGAGTCAACTGTATGTGAAACTGCAAATCTTCATTACATCCAGTGATTTTTTTTAAAAGCATATGATGAATTTAGCATGTAAATCCCAAAGTTATTCTATTTTTCTGTTTCTTTCTTCTGAATCTTCTTCTGTTCTCCTCTGGGCACTTAAAAAAATTAGAGCATTATTTTCCACCTCTAACCAAACTGCCAAATACACTCAACTCTAGCATAAAGAGCTGAAAGAAATTCCATATTAAAGAAACTTTCTGAACACTATTAAAAAAAAACTGATGCTTTTCTGGGGTGGCTAGGTGGTGCAGTGAATAGAGCACCAGCCCTGGAGTCAGGAGGACCTGAGTTCAAATGTGACCTCAGACACTTAACACTTACTAGCCGTGTGACCTTGGGCAAGTCACTTAACCCAAATGCCCTTTCCAAAAAAATGGCCAAAAAAAAAAAATCAATGCTTTTTAGCCTATACATCATATTTATTTCTGATTCAATCCCTGGCCCCTACCC
Organism: Pseudochirops cupreus; assembly: GCA_028627135.1. Lineage (NCBI taxonomy): Eukaryota > Metazoa > Chordata > Mammalia > Diprotodontia > Pseudocheiridae > Pseudochirops > Pseudochirops cupreus. Next base: position 263,691,871 of record CM053582.1, read on the forward strand.
TGCATAACAAGTCCCATCTCTGACAACTACTGGCTGTATGATCCCCTGGGCAGTCACTCAACCTCTAACCTCCCAGTGTTAGGCAACTCTCTAAAACTGTAAGAGGTAGAAAAAGTGCCAACCTGAACTGATCGAGGGAACCTAGCAGCCCAATCCTCATCCTAGGTTCACATTAAGAGAAAAGACATTGCGTTGTATGACCTATTTAAAGCCAGCAGTTGGTAATGACTTTTCTCCTCCCAAATGTGGCTTCAGAGTCTGGAAAGGGCTCAAACCTACCTTTCTGGCTTCTTTCACATCACTCCCTTTGATACACTCTACTGTCCAGCCAAATGGACTTCTGGATTGTTCCCCAAACTCAACATTCTGTTTCTGGCCCCATACATTTTACACAAGCCATAGTCTATGCCTGGAACACACTTCCTCATATCTGAGCCTTTCAAATGCCTTCTCTTCCTTCAAGATCAAGTTCAGATACTCTACCCTCCCTACCGCCTTCCTCAATCCCCTCAGAAAGCAAATATTCTCTCCTCAAATTTTCACAGCCATCATCACTATTTTTGAATCATCATTCTCTCCCCACATCACTCTCTACCTTAGTTTTATCTGCATAATTTTTGCCTCTCAGTTGAACATTACCACCTTGAAAGAAGGATCCATATCACTTTATATGTCTGTATCTTCAGTGCCAGAAACACTGTACATTGACCCTCACATTGTGATGTCATTTTGGTCCTCTTCAAGCACAAAGGACAAACAACAAGTTAGAAGGAACTTTAAAATATTTGTTATTGTCACTAAATTGAACATAAACTATTAGTATGAAGTCAGGCCTGGGAATCAGTTCTCTTCATTCCCTCCACTGAATGCTTTGTGGACTCATGTCCTTAAATCTAACCTTCCTATTTCTTTTAAGAGCACTGCCATTCCTCCTGTCACCCAGGTTGGAAATCTCAGAGTCAGCCTAGACTAGATTCTTTACTTATCCCCTAGCCCTATAGCCAGTAAGTTGCCAACTCCTACTGATTCTTCCTCCACAATATTTCTTAGATCTGCTCCTGCTTCTCCACTCACAGAGCTATCAACCTAGTTCAGATCATCAACTCTTCCAAAGACAATAACAGAAACTTGTTCTCCCTGCCTCTTCCCAATCTCTTCCTCCTCCAATCCAGTCTCTATCCAGCTGCCAAAGGGATATTCCTAAAACACAAACCTTACCATGTCTCTTGTCATGTTCAAAAAGCTCTATGGGCACCTGATGGCATTTAAAGCCCTTTATAACCTGATGCCAACTACCTCTCCAGCCATATACATTACGCCCCTTTACAAATTCTTCAGGAATTATTCCAAACCACCGATCATTGAAATGTCAGCTCAATGCATTGGAGACTTCACAAAAATGCAGGACATGGAAGGACATCCAAATACAGTCACATGGCATTTTTTTTAACCTCTTCTGGAAGGCAGAACAATCTCATAAGATCAAACACAAACCCAGTGAAAAGATCAGATTGTATGTACCCTCTACTCCCTGCCCTCCACCTTCCAGAGGAATAGGTTAAAGGACCATTGCTCATCTCACACAGTTTATCTTAATTTGGAAAAAAGAAAAGAAACAAATATGCAGTTGGAAACTCCCCTACATGATCTGCTTCAAATAAATGCATCAGAACGTTTGTTCATTCAATAAGTTATCCATTCTATCTCTTTGTTTCTGAGGCAGCTAGGTGGCTCAGTGGATAGAGTATGGCCCTGGAGAAAGAAAGACCTTGATTCAAATCAGACCTCAGATACTAGTTGTGTGACCCTGGGCAAGTCACTTAACCTCTGTTTGCCTTACTCCACTGGAGAAGGAAATGGCAAACCACTCCAGCATCCTTGCCAAGAAAACCCCAAATAGGATCACAAAGAGTCAGACCCAACTGAACAACAATGATCTCTACTCCATAAGGATACATGTTCCATGTATCAGAGGTGAGAATCATACCTAAATCTACCAGGATCCAAGTCCTGAACACTATTCTGGACTCCACACACTCCAACCAAGTTGGCTTGTTGTTCTTCACACAGGATATTCCATCTCCCACTTCCGTGGGTTTGACTAGTCTGTCTCCTCACCCCAATGCATGGGATGGGCGCTTGTGCTCACATGGACTATTATACTCCTTTTTCACCTTCGATCCCTCAGTCAATCATCTAGTATTTATTTAATGTGTAGGCAGTAAGGCAAGTGTTGAAAATACAAAGAAAGACAAGAAACAAGAAGCTTATAGTCTACTATGGGAGACAGTATGCAAATCACCATGAATAAACAAGTTACATAGGGGCTAAAAAGTGAAGGGAAAGGAGAAGAAAGGGAAGAAGCATGCATATATACACACACATATATATATAGAACCTATCATGTGCTAGGCACTGTATTAAGTGCTTTTTATAAATATTATCTCACTTGATTCTCACAATACCCTATGAAGTATTATCCACATTTTGTAGTTGAGGAAACTGAGGAAAACCATGGTTAAGTGACTTGCCCAGGGTTATGCAGCTAGCAAGTATCTGAGACCAGATTTGAACTCAGATTTTCTTTACTCCAGGCCCAGTAAAGATCATGACAAAGGGAAGGCACTAGAATTAAGGAGGATTGGGGAAAACCTTCTTGTAGGAGATGAGATTTTAGCTGGGCCTTATTTAAAGGAAGACAGGGGAGGCATAGAAGCTAGGGAATAGAAATGAAATGGGAGAGAATTCCAAACATGGGAACAGCCATTGAAACCTGCTAGATTCCAGAGGTGGAGTGTTATTGTTATGTCTGAGGAACAGCAGAGAAGTCCCTGGGTCACAGGGTACGTGGAAGAGAATATAAAAAAACACATTAAAATAAATAAATAAAATTTAAAAAATAAAAATATTTTTTAAAACGACTGAAAATGGAGGAAAGAGACAGATTATGAAGGGTTTTAAAAGCTAACTGGAGGATTTTATATTTGATCTTCAATGTGATAGGGAGTCACAGGATTTGTTTGAAATGGGGAGTGGGGGAGATCACACAGTTAGACCTGAGCTTCAGGAAAATCAATTTGACAATTGAACAGAGGACCAACTAGAATGGGGAGAGACTTCAGGCACTGAGACCAACCAAAAGGCTATTGCAATAGTCTAGGTATGAAGTGATAAGGGCCTGCACCAGAACAGTGGTAATATCAGAAGAAAGAAGGAGATAATATACTAAAAGATGTCTGGAAGGTAGAATCAATTGCTGTACTTCAGTCATTGTAATTCTTTGTGATCCTATTTGAGGTTTTGTTGGCAGGAATACTAGAGAGGTTTGCCATTTCCTTCTCCAGCTCATTTTACAGATGAGGAAACTGAGGCAAACAAGGATAAATGACTTGGCCAGGGTCACACAGTTAGTAAGTACCTGAGACCAGATTTGAACTCAAGAAAGAGTACTCTGTCTTACTCCAGTCTTGGCGCTCTATCTACTATACCACGTAGCTGCCTAAAATCTTGGAAACTGATTATATTTGGGAGGAGAGAGATATGAGCGGTGGAGACAGAAAGAGAGAGAGAGACAAAGACAGAGAGAGAGAGACAGAGAGAGAGAGACAGAGAGAGAGAGAGAGAGAGAGAGAGAGAGAGAGAGACTGTATTATGGAGACTAAATTTCAAACCAGGGTACATGGGAGGATGGTGATGTCCTCAACAGTAAGGGAAGGTCTTGAAGGAGAAAGATGAGTTTAGTTTCATATATGTTGATGTCAGATGTCTACAGAAAGACAGAGAAAATGTATATATGTGCTTGTGCATAGTATTTATTTTTTCATACACATATTTTTCCCTCACATACCCCAAAGAATATAAGCTCTCTGAACTCAGAAATTAACTTCATTTTTGTCTTTGCATCCCCAACACCTAACGCAATGCCTGCAAACAGTAAATGCTAGTTCTGTTCTTTGACCCACTTGTCACGTTGAGAAAAACTAAGAATTTAAAAAATAAAAGAAACATGGTCTTGAAATATAATCCAGTTTATAGGTTCTTTGAAGATAAATTGTATGCTGGGCTTTTTAGAGGGGAGGGAAGTATTTACCACCTTTCCTTCATTCCCTAGCTCAGTACCAAGTACAATGTAGTACTTTCTTCTTCAGCTGAAAGGATCAGTAATTTTCTGAGTATGAGCACTCTCTCCATATCATAAGCCCTCTGTTTTAGAAGCCAGTCTTTACAAGTTGCTGTGGTAGTACGTAATAATCCTTTGCCCTATGGCTAACCTTCTGTTGATGAGTCACTCCAAACCTAGCCAGCCTGGTCCTCAGATGAGAGATTCACAGTCCATCACTGGGCCCATGCTCAAGGTCTTTCCAGCTTCATAGGACCAGCCAGAGCTTGCGTTCTGCTGACGCAGCCTCTATAAATCCAAGGTCAGTAACCTCCATGCAACAAGGAAGCATCAAGTGAGGATGTTAGTGTTGGCAGCCATGGGACATAATAAGCCTTAGATAAACACTTGTTAATGAACTGAGGAGAAGCATTAGTAGTAAAGAAGTAGTGTTTAGAGAGCACTAGGAAGACCTAGGTTCAAGTCCTGCCTCTGACACTGCATGGCTATGTGACCCTGGGCAAGTCACTCAACCTTTCAGTCTTTCAGGCAACTTGTCTTAGCCAGTGTTCTTAACTCCTTTTGTGTCAAGGATCCGTTTGGCAACCCAATGAATCTTACTGACCCCTTCTCAGAATAATGTATTTAAATGGGAAAAATACATAGGATTAGAAAGAAAGCCAATTATGTTAAAATACTATAATTAATTTTTTTTTTCAAAAACAAGCTCACAGACATCAAATAAAAAACCTCTGCTCTAAGACTATAAATTGCAAGAATATGCCAACTTTCAATGGCAGAAGAGATCACTTTCCCAACAAAATCACAGGTCTGGTCTCTATCCTGATATCATTACTCAGGTATGGAACCCCTTCAAACAATCCCTTGGAATCAGGTGCTGCTTTGTTTTGTGTGATATTGTCAAGCAAAGAAAGGGATGGCAAAAGGGTCATTTGTCTAAGATTATCTTCAAGGTTCGCCCTATGACCTAGTGTTCCCTATGAGTCACGATGTGGTTGTCAAGGACTTTTGGGAAAAGTGGCCACTTCAAGACTGATGTCCTTCATCTAGACTCATACTCTTCCTAGGCTTAAGGTGGCTTCAAACCCACTCCAAAAAATCTGCCCTCTGAAAGTAGTCGCCAATTGCCAACCACCAAGGTTTTTCCTTTCTGAGCAAAGTAGGGATTACCAGGTTGGGACGGCAAAAATTTCCATGGAGGATTACTGATGAATACGGCTCTCAGAACACCTCGAGGATCAAAACAACAACAACAACAAAAAACAACCCTCAATTTTCAGGTAAAGAATTTAGGATCAAAGGACCATTGATTTAGAGTTGGTCTTTTTATCCCCAGGGCCTGGAGCTAGGAGCGAAAGAAGCACAGTGCTTAACAAATGCTGGTTAAATTGGAGAGATCATTTAATCCAACTCCCCCATTTTACCGAAGAGGAAACTGAGGCCCAGAGAGGTTAACTGGTTTGCCCAAGGTTTTCCAAGTCATTAGCAAATGGCAGTCAGGATTTGAAATCTGGTATCACTCTGAAACTGTTGCTCTTTCCCCGCTAAGATTTCAGACAATCTTGAGTTCTAAAATATAAATGTACATTTAATTTTAAAAAATTTTAAAGGAATCAATCACTCCACCGTCTTCATCTACAACAAAGTAACAGAGAAACAAGTGAATGACCCACCAAGAGTGAAACCCCGTGGAGATTCAAATTTACATTTCACAGCCTGTATGGCAAGAGCTCCAGAAACTCTCGCTGTAACTTACTGTACCTTCTCTTCTCACCCCTCCACCCCCAGCTACTCTCCAGACGCGCAGCCAGTGAATCCCTTTTCCCAGCCCCAGGGTGCCCATCCCTTTCCAAAAGTTCGATTCTGCTCCACTGGTGCAGACCAAGCCCATTCGCCCATTCACAGCTTGCCAGAGGGTAGCTGCCTCGGCTCTGTCCTGCTGCGCCCCCCTACCACAGCTGTGCAGCCCGAGCCTCAGCCGCCTCAGCCACCTCAGCCACCTCAGCCCGAACAACACGCGCACCTCCCCAGCGGTCTCGCGTCTAAAGTCTTTTATTTCCTTCAGCAAGTGGGCTACCGGCCGCCCGGACCCCCACTACCCCGCCCCCAACTTTCCAGTCCGATCTGCTCCGGACGGGGCAGGTCAGGGCCTGAGGCAGAGCTGGAGCGGCACGGGTGGAGAAGAGTGGGGCCGGGGTCAGAGCCGGAGCCGGCGGTAACCCCGGCAGGAGGAAACTGAATCGGAGACTGAACGAGGGTCTTGGGGAACCTTCCCTGCAAGGCGGGGCGCTTTTCCTTGCCCCCCACCCCATTTTCCCTTGCCTAGCACTCCCCCCTCCTTAAGCACCCCGAGTCGCTCACCTGCGCCCCTAGCAGCGGCTCCTCGGTCCCCCTCCTGGCCGCTCTCCGAAAGCTCTCGGAGCTGCCCAACGCGACCCGGGACAGGACGCGGTCTGGGCTGCAGAGCGCAGAGTGGGGCGGGCCCGGCAGGGGAAGGGCAAGGCGGGGTGGGGGGGAGGGGGGCACCTTGCATCACCTGGGGCGGACTGGGCCAGGAGCCCAGGGAGGGTGAGGGAGGAGATGTGCTGGCTAGGGGAGGGAGGAGGCAGGTAAACCCCAAACTTCCCCTAAGGGAATCTATCTTCCTTGGCTCTTAACTTTGAGCTCCCGTTTGGCGAAGGGGAAGTGGGGCGGTGATACTGTGGGCTTTGTACGGCGGGTGGGAAGGTCTTCATTTTGAGTGCTGAGATTTTTCATTTCGGTAAGCATTGGGGGAGCAAGAAGCTAATGAAGCCCCCCAGGCTGGTGCTTTTTCCCGACCTTTACAAGGGCGGAATTTTAGAGTGTAAGAGGCAGGAATGTTGGATCCTTGGTCCTCGAGGCCCCGATCCAGGTTTTACACAATGATTAGCTCTGGGTCTGTGACTTGCTCAAAATCACTTAACTCTGAGTATCACTTTCTCCATCTGTGACGTGGAGACATTAATGTTTACATTACGGATCTCACAGGATTGTTGTGAGGAGAATATGAGAACATCCAGTCAGTCAGCAACCATTTATTAATAGTTTACTATATGCCAGGAATATGAATTAAACTGAGAAAACAAAGAAAAACAAAAACAGGACCCCAGCCTTCCAGGAGCTCATATTCTAGGGGAAGACAACACGAAAATAACTAGGTACTTACATGATATATATATACAGTGCTTTGAAAATTTTTAAGTATCATATAAATTTAATATATGAATATAAGTTTCAAAACAACTTGGTGAGATGGATAGAGTTGGCCTAGGAATCAGAAAGACTTGGATTCAAGTTCTTCCTCTGACATACACTAGCTACATGAACTTGGGTAAATCCCTTAACCTCTTAGTGTAATCTTTAAGATAACAAATTGCAGAGCAGGTCCTTGCATTGGTAGAGGGAATTTTCTCAGAGTTTCTTTTACCAAAGAAATTATAGGCCAACTGTTTTTGTAAAAAGCAAGTTATGAGAATTACTGTCATCCTAAACTAGTCCTGCCTCCTCTTTTTTTAGAAAAGGAAACTATGAACTGAGAGATGAAGCAGTTTGCTCAACATGGCCCAACTAGTTAATTCCAGAGTAATCTAACTCGCTCCTGATTCTTCTTTTAGACCACAGCTCCTTCGACCAAACCCTGAGCTCAAAAACCTAGATTTAAGCTCAGGAAGCAGCTGGCTGGCTCAGGGGATAGAATGCTGCCCCTGGAGCCAGAAAGACCTGAGTTCAAATCTGTTCTCTGTCACTTACTAGCTGTGTGACCCTGGGCAAGTCACTTAACCTTGTTTGTCTCAGTTTCCTCATCTGTAAAATGAGTTAGAGAAGGAAATGGCGAACAACTCTAGTATCTCTGCCAAGAAAACCCTAAATGGGCTCATTAAGAGTTGGACATGACTAAAATGACACAATAGAAATTTAGGGATTGGTCCAAGGTCATAGAATTAAGTAAAAGTTTATCCTCTGTTCTTTTCACAATCCTATGCCTCCCTAGTAAAAGGTTTTTACATAATGTGTGCGCTCCATCTGGACCATGTGGCCAAATGAGATCAGATTAGTCCCAAATCACCTAGTTTGCCCCATTTGGCTGTTTCATTGGACGGATCTCGGGCTGGTGGATAAGAAAGGGAGCTCTGGCCCTGAGAAATGCATTGCTCTGCAGTATTACTGTAATGGAGAGGGAAGGAGAAGAGATAGAAAACTTATAAGTGTCAGTAAAGCAAAATGAGGAGCAGGCACTTCATAGTGAATCAGCCCCATCCTTAGTGTTTGTTAGTTTCTGTTCCTCATACTCTTGTGGCTGCTTGTGCCAGAGCAATCTTTCTCTGCCTGTGATCTTGGCAGCAATAGAGGTGCCTGCAAAGTGTGAATGCCACCCAAACAGAACAGAGAATCAGTCAGGATTGTACAAGTTCTCCTCCCAGCAGTTTCTCTGATTTGCTAAGTGACCTTGGCTGGGCATGTTCCTTCACTTTTCTTTTTCCCCAACAAGAAAGCTGAGCAGGATCTCAGGATCTGCAATGTAGGTCTTTCCTCCCAGATCCGATTATTTCTTCAGGTGGATACTGAGTCTGTGAACATAGGCCCCAGCTGGAAGTGAGAAGGAGGACCTGATAGAAAACAGTGGTCCACTTCTCCAGGATATTTTTAAAATTCATTAATTCTTGGAAACCACTTTATTCATTACTCACTCAGCCTTAGTCCTCTGCTTGTAAAGCTACAAAATCTTCTTTTGACACCTTTAATTCAATTCTTCCCTGTAGGTGCCTTTATTACTCTCAAATGGATGGGAGTAATCGTGTAGGTTGCCCCCCCCAAAAAAATCACATGTATTCGATTACATTGATTTATCTCAAGGAAACATTTGCCTTCCTGTGTTTTGCTTAGGCTAATATTAAAATTTGTCTGCACCTTTTTAATCATAATATTCTCCAAATAATACTGTATTACTTCTAATCAAAGAATACTGTTTTACTCTCTGAAGAATTCAAACTATGGGTCATCCAAAAGGCGATGACAAAGGCTAATGGTGGATGTGAACTATTCTTATTGAAGAATTACACAGGAAAAACTGCATTAAGAATCTCATCATAGAGAATGACAAGAAAAGGAAGTAGACCCATTATAAAGCAAGAAAAAGTTACAAACCAGGAGGTAATACCTCTTTTTTCTTCTTTGTATCCTCAGTGCTTAATGCAGTGCCTGACACATAGTTAAGGTGTTTCTTAATAAATGTTAAATAACTGACTGACTGTCCCTCGTACTTGGAATGCTCTCTTTCTTCATCTCTACTTCTTAGAATTATCTGGTTTACTTCAAGAGTCAGTTCAAGCACTACTTTATCCATAAAGCCTTTGCTTTATATACACCACCTTCTCCCCAAGGTTAATTTGATATTTATTTTGTCCAAACCTATATATGTTCACCTTTACACACACATATCCCTTATATACACCCAACACAAACTCCTTTTGAGGGTAGGTACTATTTGCATTTTGTCTTTCTATCCCCCAATTCCTAGCATATAGTAGGAAAATTGATCGCTTATTGATTGACTGATAAGATGATAGAGCCATTGGTACTCTTACTTAAACATAACAGAGAACTAAAGGATTTTTCTTTTTCATTTTAAAAAAGCATTTTTCAGGTAATTTTCAGAGGCAGAAATTAAAGATATCTTTAAGCATATGGAAAAATGCTCTAAATCACTATTAATTCAAGAAATGCAAATCAAAACAACTGTGAGGTACCACATCTCACCAGTCAGATTGGCTAAGATGACAAAACAG
>CM053582.1:263702297-263759353 GCA_028627135.1 Pseudochirops cupreus
GGGAAGCTATAAGGCGGAGGCAGGTGCAAAACCTCTGCCTTTCACTTTTCTGCTCTGGAGTCCTTTTCGGCCGGACTGCTTATTCCCCCCTTTCGCAATTCCCACTGACCTAGTGCTGAACGCTGCTCGCAGCTGCCGCCAATCCTCTCCCCAGAGGCTCCTCTGCTCCTCCTGTCCAGCTGCCCCCAGGGCACAGCGGCGGCTTCAGGCCAGGCTGGTTTCGGTTTGCAGTGCTGATATGGTTCCTCGTAGCCGAGCTGACTTTAGTGGGAAGTATCTTTGTGTGCGTTTAGGAGTTCTAGGATTGGTTTAGAGTCCTATTTTATGGGTATTTGGGGGTGGCTATGTGAGAGCTGCGATATGTTGCTGCTGCTACACCGCCATCTTGGCTCCCTGACCTCCCCTGCTTTGAAAGTAAACTCTGCCTGCTAATAGGTTGAATGTAGTCACCTGGAGCCTGTGGGAGGAGTTTGCTGAAGAGAAGTAGAGCCCACAGGAAGCTGGTATTCAGAGCTAACCAGGTGGTGGGGGAGAGAGGAGCTCAGACAAGGAGTCAGGCTCATGAGTAGTTATTGATCTTGTATTGGTTTGGGGGAAGGCTGAAGGATGCTGTGGCTCTCAGGGTTATTATGGCTTCTGAATATCTTTGGTACTATGGTGGAATTGGCTTACTGGTTTTGGGATTTGGTTTTCTAATAAATAAATGCTTCAGTTCTATCCTCTATCTGGAGAGTTTGGTATATTTTGCAATTCAATGTCATATGATACTTATAGTCACAGTTTTGTCATGATCGTGGGTGTTGTAAATATTGCAGTGGCACTGCAGCATCAGAGACATAGTCTTATCACCAAGCCCATATTCAAAGAGGACCTGTCACAATTTGTGGGATTTTTTTGGCCTAGCTTTTGAGAATTCTTAAGTCTTTTGAGAATCACAGGAATAAGACTTTGGTGAGATGTCTCTATATAGCAGTCCAACATGTACTCTAAGACTTTCATTAAATGACCTTTAAAAGTCATGTTTTGTGGGCAGATTAATCTCAGGAACTATAATTTTTGTTGTTCAATGCCTTATTCTAGCCATTGGATCCTAAGTTGTGCTTTCCCTAGAAACTCTTCCACATTCTTCGTCACTCATTGAGTCTTGAGCAATGAATAAATAATAATTTACACTTACGTAATCTTTAAAGTTTACTTAAAGGTATTTTTCTTCCAGTAGCCTTGTGAGGTGGGGTAGTCTAAGTATTATTTCTCTTATACAGTGGAGGAAAATGAAGCTCATTGAGGTCAAATAATTTATACAAGATCACAGGGCTCTGGTTTGAACCCAGGTTTTTCCCTAGTCCAAAGCCTATGTACTTTTTATTATACCATGCTGTATCACATGGATATAGCAGGAGGGGAGGAGGATTCATAGTCAGGGCTAAGAATGAATCTACTCTTTTGCCCACTTCTTTATTTCATATTCCCATTTATACATTTGGGTGCCATCCCTTTTTCCGTAGCTCTAAACAGCTTGTAGTCCGCTATGGTACTTAGGGTCTTTTATTTCCCACAGAGGAGATCTTTACATATCTTGTGATCCTGTGGTTTATTTTTCATTTCCATGGATACCTTCTTGCATTGGGCTTTGTTGAACTCAAGTGTTTTCTTCTTTCTACTTCTCCACTTCAGGAAGGTCACTTTGAATTCTAAGGTCATCTCCATGCCATCAGCATCCTTTAGGTTGGTGTCGTTTTACTAAACTGGTTTCCTTACCCTTCAATGGATTCTACCACATTGAGGATTAATTGAATGCTTGTACCACAGCAGCACCTTCACCACCCCATTTACTAAAAGAGCCAGGTTTTTTTTTATTGTTCTTTTGTTCCTCATGTGTTTAAATGGAGAATCAATTTGCTTCATCAATCCAAGTGATATTTTACAAACCATTGTCAAATGATACAGAGGTGTGCAATTCAAGAGACTCATATCTACAGAAAATAGGAAAATAATGATCTGCTTAATTTTAATAGTGACTTTTTTTTTGCCCTTGAAATGTGCATATGAATGAGTAGACATAATGAATGTCGCAAAGAGCAAAGTGTATTTTACTGCCTAACAAGGATTGGAGTGCCAGCCAGCATGTAATTTCAATACAATAAAGCTGAGTTGGGTTTTGGTACAGGGAATGAACTGGCTATGGTGTCCATGAGAGGAAATTGAATAGAGCCTTGTCACTGGACCCCTAAAATGCCAGAGAAATTATGTCATTCTTGAGAAATGTTTGCCTGTAAAGATTACAGACCCTAAATTCCCAGAGTGCTGACTGCAAAAGACTGGAGAGAGGACCAGCTTGCTAGGCAAGGAGACTCTTTCCCTGTGGTTAACCACTTGGGGATTATGTGCTGAGTTTGGGGCCTATTACAGCCAGTGAACAATGAGTACATTTCACAATCAGGTTTAATTCCCATGAAATTGATATTTTTTGTGACTGTTCCTAGCTTTCAAAGAGGTTCTTAAGAGATGGAGGGATTGTATTAACCACATATTCCAAAATAACTTATTGGAACAATAGGAACGTAGTCGCTTAATCTTCTTTTCTTATTCTGGTTTATCCCGTGGGTTTTTCTTTTAAATACCTAAGTCTTATTTGTTTGAGAGGGTCCTGGCAGGGAGATCACGGCCAATGTGACAAAAAAGAAAAGAAAAGAACAAAAAAGCACTTACCTTACTTCTAAATCATAGTAGGCAAACCAGTGCGACCAAGTGGGTTGAAATACATCTGACTGGAGAAATTGACTTTCTGCTCACCCTGAACCAGGCATGATACTTGGTGTTCTGGTCTGACTGGATCTCCTTCCCTAGAGGAGTGTTTACTTAAGCACACAGCAGTTATCTGTGGTGATTTGTACTGATTTGGGTGGTCTTAATGGAAACTATTTACTCAGCTGGCTAATTATCGTTCTATGTTAAGTGGAATTTGCACTGGTTGAACTGTACTTGTATGTTCAGTGGGGGTGGGAGAATCAAGGAACACCAGGAGATCTAGGCTTTTTTGTGACCCCTCAGGTAACCACCAGATTTTCCTCTTGTTAAATATACCATGTTACAGTTTGAAATTTTATCAGCTATTGGTTAATGAGTGGGAAAATCATTTGAGATACAGAGAGCAAATTTAGCCCCTTGGGTTAAATATTACCTTGTTTCTAATTCAGGTCATGATTTTGGATCCCAAGCTAGAGTCCTGAGCTGCAGTAATCATTACTTAATATTAATATGGAAATGAGTTTGCCCTGTTACAAGTCCCAGAATCAATCAGTAAGTAATTATGATAATCAGTCCTAAAGATGCTATGAAAGTGTGGTACTTTCTAGGTGGTAATTAAACTTCCCAGAATCCCTGGGTGGTTGATTTGGGGTAGAGGGTTGGGGTGGTGAATGTTTCCTCCTTCCATAGTGCAGGTGGCAAACATAGACAACAAATCACTGACAAGGATTTTTTGGCAAAAGTAGAAATGGAACCCAGAGGATCAAGTTTCCATGAGGATGAGCCAAGGTGAGTATCTTTAAGGAGAGGATGTCAGAAAGGAAAAGACAGCTCAGTGGCCCCTATGTTTCATTCCCTACAGGGAATATGTTTCCTGTGAATTTTAATGGACACCAAAGCCTAAAGTCCAATGACTTTAAATCCTGAGTCTGAAATGTAATAGTTATTCAGCCTTTGAAAGTCACTGAGCCTTAAAATTCTCATCTGTAAAATGGGCATAATAATATGTGCAGTGCCTACCCTATAATTTTGTGTGAGGAAAGCACTCTGTAAACTTTAACGTTTTGTAGAGATGTAAGCTATCATTAACCTTTCACAGGTGTCACTACTGAACAGGAAACAACCATACCTACAATATCAGTTTCCATGGAGCTAGTCTTTTTCAGGACATTCCCAGAGTGTTAGTTGTATGATATTAGAGAGTTAGTCGCCCCCTAAGATAATAAGCCCATTGCTCCAACCTTGTTGTGCTTTTTTTCCTCTGAAAAAGAGTGCCTTTCAGGTATTTAGGGCCAGAATACAGGGAACTTTTCTAAGAAGGAAATTATTTAAATGTGAGATATTGGAGCAGGGGTCCTGTGGAGTTTAGTTATACTTGGTGGAATTGAAGGCAACTCTCTGATCACACTGAATTCCCAGTAAGGTCATAAGTTTACATTCGCGACCTTTAAATATATCATATATATTTAAATATATCTACGTCTACATCTGTATCTATATCTACATCTATGTGTGTGTATGTATAAATATATGTTTTTCTTTTGGCAAAGGAGTTCCTCTTTCTGACTACCATATCCAGAAAGATACTTGTTACACATCCCTTTGGCGAGCTTCTTATCTGCTACCCTGCTCTTTTGTCTCTGTTATCTCTCCACACACCTCTCCCGACCCCCACCCTTGAGTGCTTTCATGGCCAGCCCTTGTCATGCTTCACTTTATACTTGAGTCATCCATCTTGCCTACATTTTTGAGGGGTTCCCCCCCCCCCAGCTCTGACTTAAACCACTATCAATTAGAACTGCTGTTGCTTTTTGAGAAAATGTGACAGATATTCTCCTTTGCCTCCACTCACCAACCCTGAGACTTTCCAAACCAAAATTCAATTGTATATGTATGTTGTCTTTCCCATTAGAGTATATGTTCCTTGAGGGCAGGGCCTGTCCCACTTTTAAATTTATATCCCCTTTACTTAGCACAGTATTTAACTACATAATGAGGACTTAAATACTTTTGCATTCATTCATTCATTTGAGAAGGAAGTTTCTTATAATAATTTTCTAAGATCCATTTCCTTTTTGGGTAGGTGAGAAGCCAGTTAATTCAAAGTTAAAAGAATAATGTCATTCAGTAGAAAAATTCAGCCATTCCATTCAATGATGATTTTTAAAAAAGTATCTACCCTACCTTTACTAAGTGGATACTGTACATACACAGCGGGTGTACTAGGTGGTGAAGTAAATAGAGGGCTTCGCCTGGAGTCAGGAAGACCTGAGTTCAAATTTGGCCTTACCAGGTAGTGACTCTGTGAGCCTGGGCAAGTCACTTAACCCTCTTTGCTTCAGTTTCCTTATCTGTAAAATGAGCTGGAGAAGGAGAAGGCAAACCACTCCAGTATCTTTGCCAAGAAAACCTCAAATGGGTTCTCAAAGAGTTGGACATGACTGAAAAACTGCTGAAAAAACATATACAGATAATACAAAATAAGAAGTGATAAAAATCAAAGGGGAGATCAGACAAAATGCTCAAGTGATTATTTGGGGAAGAGAGAATACTACTAGCTCAGGGACTCAGGGCAGGTTTTATGCAGGAGGCAGGCATTTGATAGGGGCCTTGAAGGAAGATACTAGAAGAAAGCCTAGTGCCTGGCACAGAGCAGTTGTTTAATAAATGGCTGCTGATTGCTCCATTGAAAAGTGAGGATGAGGATGTGCAATTCAGGCTTGGAAGATAGCAGTGCAGAGATAGGAGGTGGAATGTTGTGTGAAAGGAACAGCAAGATGGTGGCTTGGTTTGGCCTGTGGAGTGTAGAGTGTACAGTGGGGTGGAATCTGGGACCTGGGAATGAATCTCCCATCAGATGCTTCCCACCTTCATGGTCTGGGGTCACTTAACTTCCCCCGGTCTTAGTTTCTTTATCTGTAAACCACAATAACTAGATTACCTACCCTTGCAGGCTTGTTGTAAGGCTCAAAAGAATGTGTTTTTTTTTTTAAACTAATACTAAAAAAGAATAGATGCTTAATTTGCTGAATAAAAGATTTATTTGGACACATTTGTATAGAATAGATCATCTCAGGCAGGGGTTCTTAACCTTTTTTTTTGTGTTGTGTGGCTTGTTTGTATATATTTGTCTACACGTCCCTCTTGTTAGATTGTAAGCTCCTTGAGGGCAGGGACTATCTTTTACCTCTTTTTGTACACCCAGCACTTAGCATAGTGCCTAGGATAAAACGGGTGCTTAATACGTGTTCATTGATTGATTGATCATGGCTGCTTTGGCTGTCTAGCAGCTGGTAGGCCCTTTCTTACAATAATGTTGGTCTATGTTCATAACTGAAATAAATACTAAATTTCAGTTTGTGAAAATAATGAAATTTTTTCCCCATCCATATTCCTGGATAATCTGAGGTTAAGAACTCCTGATGTCAGGTTTTCAAAAGGCATGTTTGATTCTCTGTATTTGTTTTCCCTGGTGAGTTGAACTTCAATGTGTGATATGAGCAATGGTCCTTTAGCCTATTTCTCTGGAAGGGGAAGCAGGGAGGGCAGATCTATCTAATTTCTTCAAGGAGATCTGTATCTTTTGGGATTTCTCTGCCTTTCAGGGGGAAGTTGAAAAAAATTCTGTGTGATTTAATTTGAATACACTTCTATGTCCTGGCATTTCTGTGCAGCTTCTCCCATATATTGAGCTGTCATCCCAATGATCAGTGGTTCAGAACTCTTCCTGAATCCCTAACCTTCTGCTAAAACAATTGTTAAGGTATGTTTCCCATAGCCTGATGACTGTCAGAACTGAGGCTTTCAAGTTATGCCTTAATCTTCACTGAAATAGAAATTATCTTCAGGAAATAAAAGTGAGCAATACAGTTAAACTTGATTGAATCAGAAAGGGAGAGGAAAACTAACAAAAGAGGTAGTGTCCAACACCATTTCCCTCTCCATCCATTACCTGTCACCACTGAATTCATAGACTTCTGCAGAGAAGGCCACTGTATGTCATACTGTCTGTCGTAGGAAATGGATGTGGAAGATGAAATTGGAACCCCAGGACCTGTGTTTGAATCACGCCTCTGCTGTAACCTATCTTGCCCTTAGTTTTTTCCTCATCTACAAAGCAAAGGCCTGGGACTGGATGGTTTCATGTTGTCGTTCAATTGTTTCAGTCACGTTCAACTTTTTGTGACCCCATTTGGGGTTTTCTTGGCAAAGATACTGGGGAGTGAGTGATTTCTCATTTCCTTCTCCTGCTCATTTTACAGATGAGGAAACTGAGTCAAACAGGGTTAAATTACTTGTCCAGGGTCACACGGTTAGTGAGTGTCTAAGGCTAGATTTGAATTCAGGAAGATGAGTCTTCCAGATTCCAGGTGTATTATTCCATTTACTATTCCATCTAACAGCCCTAGATGACTAGGTGTGCTAATTTCATTCTTTGTCAGTTTATAAAAATCCTCAAAATTATTCATTTTATAATATTGCTGTCATAGTATGAGAGTGGAAGGAGACAGAGGAGTCAAAGTCAACTCCCAAGAATTCAAGCATGGTTGACAATTTGGTTTGGGACATGTTGTGTTTGAATTTCTAGTGGCACATCCTGCTACTCTGCTGTCTTGTTGCCAGCTAGAAATGGAGATCTGGAGCTCAGAAGAGATGTTAGAGCTAGAGAAACAGACCTTGGAGTCATCTGCAGAAAAATAGTAGTATAATTCAATTCGGCAGATTTAAGTACCTACTGTATGCAAGGGCAGCCAGATAGGTGGCACAGTGGATAGGCCACTGGGCTGGGGATCAGGAAGACTCATCTTCCTGAGTTCAAATCTGGCCTCAGACACTTACCAACTGTGTGACCCTGGGCAAGTCACTTAACCCTGTTTGTCTCAGTTTCCTCATCTGTACAGTGAACTGGAAGAAGAAATGGCAAATCATTTTAATCACAATTAAAAGAAAAAAGGAAGAAAGAAGAGGGAAGAGGAACAGGAGAAGGAGAAGGATGACTATATGCAAGTGCAGTGTGCTAGTCCCCAGGGACGAAAAAAATTAAGAAATGCAACATTGTCAGTCTTTAAAGAGTTTACATTCTGTCAGTGGATGTAGCATTTACACAGATGAGCAATTACACAGTGAGTTTTGGAGAAGAAGCTAGGACCATCAGGGAAAGTTTTGGGGAAGATAGGGCAATTGAGCTGAAAGGAAGGATTTTGGAAAATGAGATACCTAGTGTTCCATTGGCATGAGAGTACCCTGCAACTAGAGAGCACTAGAATTGCTTGTGATCAGGTGCCTCTGTTGAGGGAACACCAAAGAGGTCATTGCTGCAATAGGCTTTTTATAGTTTCAGAACATGAGTCAACACAAAATCATATATCTTACACTAATCAGTTTAAGGAAGGTCCCAGTGGGAATTAACCACTGAAATGTGACCGATCTTGAGTAAGCATTAGTGTTTGTCTAGTCACACCAAAGCAAACATGTGAAGTGGGTAGAGAGACCAGCCTTAGTGACAAGTATGGGTGACTGTGACTAAAGGGAAGGAGGAGAGAGAGGGTTAGAAGGTATTGATGCAGGGACATTTTGAGGAATGGAAGAGGGTATAGTTAAGGGGAGTCCATGTAGAATGGCCAGCATCTTCTCAGTGATGTAGAAGGCTCAGAGCGTGGGGGGAAGGGAGAAGAAGACAAAGAATAGTCATATAGTCATCACTATGGAGAATAAAACCCACAGATTGATAGGAATTTCCCCCTCCCTTTTCCTCATCTCAGTCTCCTTTCTCTTCTTCTTTCTATACTTCTCTGTAGTCATCACAGTCATTGTTTCTTACAGCACAGTAATATTCCATCATGTTCATATACCGCAATTTTTGGTACTAAAAGAATGACAAATAGTTAAATTCTAAAATTTTTTTTATTTTAAGAATTTGCCTTTGTAGGCTTTTTATTTAATTGTTAAATGTGATAAACTTTCCCTTCCTCACCATATTACAGATCCGACAGATTTGCCCCACTTACTATATACTGTAGTAAAATAATAAAATTCTGTTTCCTGCCGGTCTTAATTCTGACCCTTCCACAAGTTTTTTGCAGCATTAGTAATAATAATAATAATAAGCCCAATGATCTATAGCCCACTTCTCCCTTAAATGCATGCTTGTCGATATTTTAATCTTGAGCAGGTCAGAGCTGTCTCCTCTGACAGTGAAAGCCCATTTAGTTAAACAATAGACCCTCTTGTGGTCAGCTCTGCTGCAGCTAATAATTTACCTTGGCCTGAAGTTCATTAGTAGGCGCCTTTGGCAGAGGCATATCTCCAGTGTGGTTAATTATCCAGTGGGTCAATAACAAGGCTGCATAAAGTCACCCTGTCATTGGAGGAAAGGTTTGTTTCTCCTGCAGAGCCAACTCTTGATTACCCCTGGTGGGAGGTGGTGTGAGCAGGAAATGAATGGATAAGCAAAATCAACTGATCGTCTCTAAACCTCTAGGGAACCATTAACGCCTTCAGTCACTCTAACCCCTCACCTCATCCACCCAAAGGGAGGTACTAAACGGAGTAATAAAATAGCTAAAAGCCTGGGAAATGGAGGAAACTGGAAGGGCAGCACTGAATGACCTGGATTATCTAAAAACCAAGTTATCCTTCCTTCAGGGATTCATCATTTCATCATTCTAGGTATCCTTCTTACACCCATGCTTTCTTGTTTTATGTGTCCATGTTATTTAGCAAATCTCCTATAGAGGGCCAACCTAATGTGCTGACGTCCTTCCTTCTCTTCTTTTCTTCTTCTTCTTTTTTTTATTAGGAAATAGAGTTAAATGACTTGCCCAGGGTCACATCGTTAGTAAATATCCGAGGCTGGATTTGAACTCAGATGCTCCTGACTCCGGTGATGTTGTGCTTTCTACATGATACCTAGCTGCCCTTCTTTTTTCAATTTTTCTAAGGTATTCTGGTGTCTCACAGGGTCTTTTGGTCATTCGCATTCACAGAGGATCTTTAACAGATCTTCTCTACTGTGGTAGACATTGCATTGAGCTTCCTTGGGCTTTCTGTACTACTTTGCCATTATCACCAATAACTTCACTATTATTCAGTATCACTAATAACTTCATTAGTTACCTAGATAAGATATTCCCAGAATGTCAGTAAAGTTCAGATTCAAATGCAATAGCAAGACTATTCAACAGGTAAAGATACATCATACATGTTACTGCTTTTACTCTGTAGAGCAGATAAAAAACACACATTGACGAAATGAAGGTCCATTTTTTATGGGATTGTGGGTCCATCTGCATACCCCTCCACCTCAATGTGAGCCCCCATAGCTCAAGAGATGTGTGGGAGCTGACAAAAAGGGTTTACAACCTTCTCCTCATGAGAGAATAGAATGAGTGAGATGGAGGAGAAAGAGCTACAAAGATTTGGGGCATCATACAGAGAATTCTCATCTTTACTAAGAAAGCCATATACAAAAAAGGACTTAAGTTACACTGGAAAGGGTTAGGTTCAAATTCTCATATACATATTGCAGGGTGCGTGAAACTCAGTCACTATTATTGTGAGGAGCAAATGAGATAATCTTTGTAAAATGCTTAGCATAGAATCTGGCACATAGTAGGCTTAATAAATGCTTATTTCCTTCTCCTCGTTGCCCTATGTGAAAAAAATTGATGGCACTTTCTTTATGCTGCTCTGTGACTTCTAACAGGTGCTTCCTAATGGTGGCTCTGGAGGGAACATAGGAACCATATAGTTAGTACCACTTCTTTACTGTAGGTTAGAAATGAGCTGGGAGGACTCAGATGATGAAAATATCTATCTCTTATTAACAGCCAGTATTTATATAGTGTTTTAAGGCTTGCAAAGTGCTTTACAAATAAAATATCTCATCTGAACCTCAAAACAACTTTGAGAAGTAGGTGGTATTATTTTTCCCATTTTACAGATGGGGAAATAGAGGCAGGTAGTGGTTAAATGATTTGCCTAGAGGCACACAGCTAATGTCAAAAGCTGGGATTTGAATTCAAGTTTTCCAAACTCCAGGTCCAGTGCCCTACCCACTGGCCACCTCACTGCCTGTTTCTTAACATTTCACTCTACATCTGGTCCCTTTCATCCTCTTTATTTTCTTCGTGTGTGACATATGCACATAAGTTGTCTTAACAATTCAATTGAAAGCTAAGTAGTAGATGTTTTTTGCCCTCCATGTAGAAATCATATAATGAGATTATAGGATTTAGAGCGAAAGGGGACCTTTTAGTGTAATTTTGTAATTAATTGTAACTCAGTATAATCTACAATTTTATAGATAAGGACATTTGGTCCAGAAGGGCTTTGCTTAGGATTATATAGTTAGTAAATAATATTTAGGATTTGAACCCAGCACCTCTGATTTCAAGTCTAGTGATCTTTCCACTTTCTTGACATACTGTAGAGGCAAGAGGCTGGATGATATTGGGATCATTTTCAGACTTTCTTATACAGAATGGTGCCAGCTGCCATCCAGGTCCCTTGTTGGCATGGTTCTAGTTGAGAATACAGCAGGGCTACCTAATGTTTATATAAAGAAAATGGTGTCATCTGATATGATCTCAGAAATCTGCTGCCACGGGCCTTTGAAACAATTAGTTTATGCTATTTCACAGAGCATTAAGCTGAGCAATGTCAGTCTGTTCGTAGGTGCTCTCCAAGTGTATTTCCACAGTGAGGCCAAAATTTAAGATGGAGAGGAGACACACTCATTTTTTTTACCTGAAAGTTTATAAAGAGAAAAAGCTGGCTTTTCCTGGACCCCCTCAATTCTAGTGCCTTCCCTCTGAGATTTCTTCTCCTTTTTCCTGTCTATGTTATGTTTGTTTATGGTTGCTTATCCATTGTCCTCCCCATTAGAATGTGAGCTCCTTGAGAGCAAGGACTACGTTTTTTGCCTTTATTCATGTCCCCAGCAGTTGACACAGCATCTGTAACATAGGAAGCACTTAATTGATACTTTTTTAACTTGACTTCAAATTTTCAGCTCCTATTGCTAACACTAATTGTCTCCATTTAGAAAGTTCCAGATAGATTTGATATCAATTTCCCTTCACACCTAGCTGAAGTACCGAGTTTATGAGGGCAAAAATAACCCAGAAAACAGCATGTCTTTGCTTAAGGATGCTAGGAAATACTTGTTTACTTTGGAAGGTTTTGCAAGAAGACTCATGGAAAAGGAAAGGCAGTTGAAGGTACTGTTTTCTACTCCCAATTTTGTCATATAGCATAAAAACACAATCTTTCTATGACCCTGCTTCCTTGAACTGTATCATAAGAGTATACATTTTCAAGGAATAAACTTACGAATAAAACCTGATCTGAACTCTAAAATGTCCTTCTCTGATCAGGTTCTCATACATCTCTTATTCTTTCATTCTTACTTACCAACTTTTCTTATGGGAATGTGGTCCCTTGACCTCTCCTTATATTTCCAGTATATTACTTCTCTTTTGGCTTCTCTTGCCTTTCTGCTCATTCGGGATCTCATGCTCAGCTGCTTATTTTATGTTCTTGATACCAACCCTTCTACCCCCTTTATTTCTTTCTTGACTCTTCATCATTCCTACCTCCTTAATTCTCAGCCCTGGTGGATTGGATGATTGTTCTTACTGTCTACTTTCCACTGTATCTCTACTAGTATGCCAATAAATCTGGAGAAAGTCACATTTCTCTGAATTTTGCTATTTTTCCACATTCATTTGTGTTTTATATGGCAGCCATCTTCTTTTCCAAAAGGGAATTCTTCTACTTTTTGACTTTGATCCTATTTCCTTCTACCGTTCCCAGACCTTGCTTTATGGGTACACCTTCTCTCAAAATCTCAGATACACTGAACCAGCCAGGAAGGGGATTAATTATAGTCCTTACTCATCACTATCACTTGTAGAAACTCCCTCTGATACTATTTCTCAATTTTTCCTCCTTTGTGGTTTACTCTATCTGTCTTTATTATTCTACCACAGGGATTCTTGACCTTCAGGACGTCTGTGAACTTGGATGGGAAAAAAAATTATTTTCACTAACCACTAACTGAATTAAAAAATAGAATTCTTAGAAAGGGTTCATAGGCTTCACTAGACTGCCAGAGGGGTCCATGACACAAAAGAGATTAAGAATCCCTGCCCTATGGAAATCTTTCTTATAGTTACTGTTACTCTTCCTCCTCCACAATTTTTTTTTCTTTCTCAAGGAGTTCAATACCTGGACCATAGTCTTTTCCATCCCAGCGCCTACCCTCATACTTGCGGTCTTCAATATAAACATTGATGTCCCTTAAATACCTTCACTTTTTAGTTCATCAGTCTTAACTCCCATGACTCATACTTTTATTGTATGTATAACCAGTTGTAGGTATGGTCATCTCATCACCTATAACTTTTACCTTCATGATCCTGAAATTCCTCCTTCTGATTACAACTTCTTGTCTTTCTATCTTTCCCTCTGCCTCATTTCTTATATCTATTGTGTCTTCAGCTCTGACTCCCAGTCATTCCACTTGTACCTGCTCTCCTAGCTTATCAACCTTACTTTGGCTCCATTTTGTTTCCTTGGTGATCTTGACCTGTGGTTAGCCAGTTTAACTGACTTCCTTCAAGTATCAGTACAAACCCTACCTTCTGCAAGAAAGCTTTTCTGATTTCCCTTAGTGCTAATGCCTTCCCTCTAAGATTATCTATATATTTTGTTTGTACATAGTTGTTTATATGTTGTCTCTTTCATTAGCTTGTGAGCTTCTTGAGGGCAGGGACTATTTTTGCCTTCCTTTATACTGCAAGAGCTTAGTGCAACACCTGGCATTTAGTTGACAATAAATGCTTGTTGACTTGGCTTGACTTTGCTCTACAGTCTTTAAAGAAGCAATGGCTGTTCTTGCTGAAGCCAATCCCTTTACTTCTGTCCTGGATGATGGCTCCTCTCTTCTCCTCCAACAACTTAACCCTTCAGTTATCACCTCTAATCTTTCTCATGTATAATGAGAAGCCTTCCTTGTCTTTGGGCCCCTTCCTTGTTGACTAAAATATGCTCTGTTCTCCCCCGTCACTGAAAAGTCTCCATCTGACCCTGTCACCTCCTCAAGTTATTGTCCTAGATTTCTTTTCCCTTCAAACCCGGGTGTGATGATGGCTTCCATTTCCTCAACTCCCACTAATTTCTCAGCTCCTTGCAACCCAATTTCCAACTCTATTATTTGACTGAAATTGCTATGCTCTATGCAAAATTATCAGTGATCTCTTTCTTTATTCATGCCTCCTGAGCCAGCTGGCTGGTTGCAGTGGATAGAGCACTGGATATGGAATCATGAAGTCTTGAATTCAAATATAGCCTCAGACACTTACTAGCTGTGTGACCTCAGACAATTCACTTAATTTTTGTCTGCCTCAGTTTCCTCAACAGTAAAATGGGGATAATAATAACACCTACGTCCCAGGGTTGTTATAAAGATCAAATGAGATAATACCTGTAAAACATATTAAGTGCTAGCTACTGTTATTAAAATTGTATTATTATTATTTTGTATTATTATTATTAAAAGTGTAGTAGTCTTTCCGACTCTAATCTTTTTTCTCCCCTACTTATCCTCCATGCAGATGTCAAAATTATCTTCCCAAAGGCATTGAAGCCTGATCCTGGCACTCTCTAGTTCACGCATTTTCAGTGCCTCCCTATTGTTTCTAAGAAAAAAGCAACCCCTCCTCAGATTGTCCTTTTAAGTTCCCCACCATTTGACTCCTTTACTTTTCCAGGGTATGCTTTCTACACTATACTTTCCAGACGTACTGGCTTGCTTGGTGTCCCATGAACTCTTTTTATATCTACTGTCCCTTTGTATACGCTATCTACCCTGTCTGCAATGTGCTCCCTTCTCATCTTCCCACCTTTTGGCAACCTTAGTTTCTGTCAAAGCTCAGCTCAGGCTGCAAAGCAGAAAGCCTTTACCAGTCCCTCCTAATTGTCAGCATTCTCTTTCTTAAAATGTCTATTACAGTATTTACTTATGTGGGTATGTGTTCTATTCTCTCTCCTACTCCGGTAAATTAGAAGATTTTTTGATGGCAAGGTCTGGTCTTTGTTTGGCTGTCACACAGTGTTTCATGTGATCCCTTGTGTATGAGCCACAGAACTAATGTTTATTGAATTGAAGTGAATTGAAATGGAATCTTCAGTCTTTCAGCTTGGTGTCAAAACTATCAGCCTGTTCCTAAGCATTTCTATTGTGTCTTTTAATTGTATTACTTTCTTTTAGAAGTCTCTTTATGATGAGTAGTTGGATAGCATTTCTTAGATCTATGACTTTATGAAAAAAAGCATAAGACTAAGGGGAGAAAGACTAACATATGAAGGTGGTTCAGTTGTATTCACTTAGCGTGATTCACATGTTTACCACTGGAATAATATGGTGTATTCACTACACAAGATGTCATCAGTACATAAGGAATCTAGTAGGACTATCTAAACTTTTCAGTGCATAATTTTGTACCATTGTGGGAGTGGTAGCTCCATGTTTGTTTTTCTTGAAGGATTTAAGAAGGAATGTGAGCCATCCATCTGGGCAGTCATAATTCCATCACTTTCTCTGAAGCAGTCAGATGAAGCAGAGAGGAAAAAGCAGTAAATTGGAAATGGTTTAAGACCTTTGAGGATTATACCTGAGATTAGTTTAGATCCCTGACTAGTATTAGTGATTTATAAATTAAGTCTGAGGAGAAAATTGGAGCATACAGCTAATTATTTTTTCCACCTCATGTTCTTGCCTCATGAATTCTTTAGAGGAAAACCTTGTCATTTTAAATAATGATTTCTTCTTAAAGCCAAATGAAATTTCATTTTGATTTGGGTATTCTGGGCTTTGGCTTAGAATCCTTAAAAAAATGGTTTGAGTTGGTTTATACTGTTGTATTCAGTTATTGCTGAAAAGAGAAAAGCCTCTGGTACAGTTTTTCTCTGATGTTTGGAAACTAAATCTCCACCCCATTGTAACTGAAAGGAGGAAATTGTGCTGGGAGGCTTAACTCTGAACTCATAAATACTGGCCTTATGTTAATATGGTGCTGTCAGCAGCCTGCAAATTAGAGCTTTGGATAATGTTGAAAGCTTAAACTCTACCTTTGACACCAGAGCAGTCCATAGATTATGGTTCTGAGGGCTAATCTTTAGTGACAGATGCAGAGGGAGAAGAGTTTCCTAATGTTAGTAGCAAACTCCAAATACTGTCGTGAGCCTCAGAAGTTTTTTGCTTTTAGGTGTCAGACATGTAATCATGCCAGGAGTGCCTTCAAAGAGAGTTGACTTGAGCCACTTCTAAAGGGTTCTTTCTGTGGTCAGTTTATTGAGTGAGTCATGGAATATTTACACAGTAATGGGCAAATACAGAATTATCAAAACTCAGTCTTGGAAGGGAACTCTGAGGTTATCTTGTTAAAATCTGTAGCTGACCAAGATTCCCCAAACCCAAGAACTGGTCATCCAGGCTGTCCTTGAAGACTTCCAGTGGGGAAGGGACCCACCACTTGTTCAAACATCTCATTTACTTTTAAACAACTGTAAGTGGAAGAAAGTTTTTGCTTATTGAATCTATATCTGCCCCTGCTACTTCCACCCATTGTTTCCTCTGGGATCAAGCAAAACAAGTCTAATCATCTTTTGCAAATACCCCTTCATATTGTAAGACTAGTATGTTCTCCTTTGAGACTTCTTTCCTCACCAGATATTCCCTGATTCTTCTCTCAAGGTCTTCAAGTATAAGTTGTATAGCCACTAGTCAGTAATGTTGTGGAGGGGAATCCTGGTCAGGTATAGGTTGGACTGGTAAATAAATCTCTGTGCTCCCTTCCAACTCAGAGATCATATAAGTCTTGCAACACAGGGATCAGTGGCATTTTTTAAAGTCATCTGATGCCAGGATGATTTTGTAGAAGGAGCATAAAAAAGGAAGTCTGTATTGTGGTTCACTGAATAGAGCCCTGTATTTGGAATCAGAAGACCCAAATTAGAATACTGACTCAGCTACTTTATATCTATATAACCTTGGGAAAGTCTCATCACCCCTATATGACTTATTTTCCTTACTTGTAAAATAAAAGTGGATAGACTAGAAAAGGAAGTGTTGTAGGTCAGACAATATACAGTAAGTAGTTCTATATGGAATTGATTGAAAGGCAACACTTTAAGGATTTTCTTTTTAAAAATAGATTTTGTTATTATTGTTATGTATTCTATTTTATCATATATATTGGATCATATTATTGTATTATATAATTTTGTTATCATCACTTAGATTTCCCTATTTCATTCCACTCCTCCCCCAAGAATTATTTCTTTTACCGAAGAATTTTTTTAAGAAAGAAAAAGGGAGAAAATCAGCAAAAATGACCAATATTTTGAAAAAAAAAAGTCTTACATGCCTCATTTCATTTCTACTACCCCACATTCCCCAATTTCTTTTTTTTTTATTTTGAATTATTTTATTCAAAGTTTGCAGAGGCTGTTTACTTTTTCTTCTCCACGTCTTGCTCTGCAGCCTCCTTGGCTCGTTTTGCCCAGATTCCAAAGAGATGGGCATTGGCCAGGGCCATTCAAAGACTAGCAAATGCCTTGAAATTCTTCTCATCTTCAGTAATGACATGAGCTTTTTCTTTCTTGTAGACATTTCTGATGGGCATAACTGATCCTGTAAGCTGAGTTGCCAACTTGAGTTCTTCAGCAGAGCTGTCTCCCTTTTTGGGTGCAGATGGTTTCCTTGGGAAGAGTATCAGTTTAGAATGATATTCTTTCAGTTGCTGCACGTTTGCCTGGAGAGACTCTGTAGACTTATTTCGGCGACGAGGGTCCACAGAGATACCAATGGTCTGTGCCACTTTCTTATGGATACCAGCCACCTGAAGCTCTTCCAAGCTGAATCCTCTACCAGCACGGTCTTTGGTATGGTATCAGACAGTAGGGCACCTCACGATGGGCCAGATAGGACCAGATGCAGGGCGAGGAGCAATATGATGGGCTTTTGCTTGACGAGCCTTTTGCCTTCTGATCTTCCTGGCGGGCTGGTTAAACCATGTGGCAACTCATCTTTGCCAGTCTTTGTGGAAATGGGGCTTCAGAATCATGGTGTTTTGGCTGGGCGCCATGGCTGCTTAGAGCCCTCCTCACGGGTACCTCAGCCAATTGGAAAGGCCGTTCCCCAATTTCTGCAAAGAAATAGAGTGAGCTATTTTTTCCCTCTCACTTTTCTTCTTTTGGGCTAAGCTTATTTGTATAATTTTCCAACGTTTGGTTTTTTCATTGTTTTTTGTTGTTGCCGTTTGTTTTCCCCATTTAAGTTGCTGTAGTTGTGTATATTGTCTTCCTGGCTCTGCTTATTTCTCTTTGCATCAGTTCACTTAAATCAATGGTTCTCAACCTTCCTAATGCTGCAACCCTTTAATACTTGTATGTGAGTGTATCTGCATGTGGGTGGACCTGCCTGGAGATGGATAGAGTAGAGGAATAATGTCTCGGTTCCTAAGACCATCAGAAATATGTGTTTTCCAATGGTCTTAGGCGACCCCTGTGACCCCTATGAAAGGGTCATTTGACCCCCAAAGGGGTTGCAACCCACAGGTTGAGAACTGCTGACTTTAATCTTTCCATGCTTCTCAATAGTCATCATCTTCATTATTTCTTGAAATACAACAATAACCTGTTATATTAACATATCACAGTTTTTTTTAGCCACTACCCAATAAATGGACATCTACCCTTTTTTTCCATTTCTTTGCTACCACAAAAAGTGCTGCTTATAAATATTTTTGTCAGTTATCTTTTTGGAATATTGGCTTAGCAATAGGATCACAGGGTCAAGTGGTATGGACACTTTATTTTCACAATTTCAAGTTGCTTTCCAGAATAATTATAATCATTCATAGCTCCAACAACAGTGCATTAACATGCCTTTCTACCACTCTTCCAACATTGCCTCTTCTTAACTTTTGTCATTTTGCCAATTTAGTGGGTATGAGATGAGGGTTATTTTGATTTTCATTTTCTTATTAGTGATTTGGAGCATTCTTTCATCTGACTGTTAATGGTTTACAATTCTCCTTTTGAGAACTATTTGTTCGTACCAACTTGTCTGTTGGAGAATGGATTTTGGTATTACATGTTTCTGTTAATTGTCTATATTTATTAGATACCCAAGCGCTTAGCTGAGATAATTCAAATAAAGATTTTTTTTCTCTAGGCACCCACCAGCTTCCCTTTCTGTTCCAGATGCGTTAATTTTGTTTGTACAAAAGCTTTTCAATTTCTTATTATAAAAATAATCTCTTTTTTCTTATCACCATTATCCCTTGTTTGGCAAAGAATTGATCTCTTACTTGTAGCTTTGCAAAGTGTATGTTTTGCTTTTCTTCTAATTTTTAATGGTATGATCTTTAATTTTCAGGTTGAATATGTATTTTGAATTTCTTGTGGAATATAGTTTAAGGTGTTAGTCTAAGCCTAAATTCAGTTCTTATCAAATAGAAGTTCTTTTCTAATTGATACGTGTTTTAGAGGTTTATTGAATTCTAGGTTATTGAGCACCATTATTTCTGATTCTTCCTTGTCCATTAATCTATTTTTTTTCTTTTTTAACCAATACAAAATGGTTTTAACAATGGCTGCTTTATAAATGCTATTTCTCTTTCGTTCTTACCTTTTCATTATTTCCTTTGATATTTTGTTCCTTCAGATGAATTCCGTTACTATCTTATCTAGCTCTGTAAAATACCCTTTTTGTAGTTTGATTAGAATAGCATTAAATATGTAAGTTGCCTTTGGTAGTATTACCATTTTTGTTTTATTAGTATGGCCCAGCCATGGCTACTGAATATGCCTAAGGAACAGTCATTTTCAGTGTCATCTGAGAAGAAACTTGCTAATAGAGTGACCAACAATTTGAGTTTGAGTCAGTGCCATTTAACATTTTTATTAATGACTTAGATGAATGTATAGACATCATGCTCATTGGATTTACAGAGGACACAAAGCTAGGAGGAATAGCTAAAGCGTTGGATGAAAGAGATACAAGTTAAGCACCATCCATCCTTCCATCTGATTCCCCCAATACCTTGCCATCTAAATTACTTTGTTTTGAACTACTTTGTATGTATTTGCTGTTGTCGCCTCCCCCTCCTTTAGAATTTATACTTCATTTGAGTAGAGATTGTTGTAATCCTTGTCAGTTGTTATGTCTAAGGCTGTTTCTGGGCCCTTTTGGTTTCTTTATGGAGATTGATTTATGTCAGTTGAGGTTTTTTTTTCTTTGTCACAAGGGCTCAGTAGAGCAAGTGGCAAATGAAGGCATCAGCAAAACTTTCAAAAAGAAGTAAAAAGGTATAGGATTGTAAATTGAGATCTGGAAGGGACCTCTTTGGTCCTCTCATTTTGCAGATAAGGACAATGAAACCTATAAAGGTCAAGCGATTTGGCCAGAACCACGGAGTTGGTGGTGTCAAAGGCACAGTTTGATCCTAGGTCTTCCTAACACCAAATCCAATCTATGGTACCATGTAAATGATTCCATTGCTCCTGTTAACTCATCAGGACAACATGTCAGGAAGAGATTCTTCCCTCTTTCCAATTGCTCTGTCATATTCCTGTAGAAGCAGAAAGGGGCCCACACTCAACTAAGGATAATTTTCTGCTTTTGTTTTTGTTTTTAAATTAAATTATTTATTTTTAGTTTTCAACAATCACCTCCATAAGTTTTAAATTTTCTCTCCCTCCCTCTGCCTCCCTTCCCAAGACGGCTTGCAATCTGATATGGGCTTTACACATAACATTCCTATTAAACACATTTTCACATTAATCATGTTGCATAGAAGAATTATAACAAATGGAAAAAAAAACATGAGGAAAAAACCCCCAAATAAAATAGAACATAAAAGAAAATAGTCTGCTTGGTTCTGCATTCCAACTCCATAGTTCTTTCTCTGGATGTGACTGGCATTTTCTATCATATGTTCTTTGGAATTGTTTTGAGTCCTTACATTGCTGAGAAGGGCTTAAGCCATCAAAATCAGTCCTTGCATACTGTGGCTGTTACTGTGTACAATGTTCTGCTGGTTCTGCTCCCCTCACTCAGCATCAGTTCATATATATCTTTCCAGGTTTCTCTGAAGTTCACCTGTTCATCATTTCTTATGGCACAATAGTATTCCATTACATTCATATACCACAGCTTGTTTAGCCATTCCCCAATTGACGGGCATTCCCTTGATTTCCATTTCTTCACCACTACAAAAAAAGCTGCTATACATATTTTTGTACATGTGTGTTCTTTCCTCATTTTTTATGATCTCTTTGGGATACAGCCCTAGAAGTGGTATTGCAAGATCAAAGGGTATGCACATTTTTATAGCCCTTTGGGCATAATTCCCAATTGCTCTCTAGAATGGTTGGATCAGCTCACAGCTCCACCAACAATGAATTAGTGTTCCAGCTTTCCCATGTCTTCTTGAGCATTTATCATTTTCCTGTTTTGCCATGTTAGCCAATCTGATGGCTATGATGTAGTACCTCAGAGTTGTTTTGATTGTCATCTCTCTAATCAATAGTGATTTAGAGTATTTTTTCACGTGATTATAAATAGCTTTAATTTCTTCTTCTGTAAACTGCCTGTTCATATCCTTTGACCATTTATCAATTGGGGAATGACTTATATTCTTGTAGATTTGACTCAGTTAATTTTCTGTTTTTTAATTGTTTCATGGGTTACCATAGTCAAAGCATTCATCACTCATTGACCATCCTCATGGCAGTGATCCGCCTTAGACTTAGCTTGATTTGTCCTTGGAAAGCAAGACTGTACTCAAAGGCTTTCTCAGATGTTAGAACATGTTCCTCTGGTCTAGACTTCAAGAACTGAGGGTTATGTCTGTGCCATAAGGAGTCATCAGACTAGGACTTAATGGAACCAGATATGAAAGCAATATATTCTGCATCAAAATTTAGAAGGATAGATACTCTTATGGACAGGCAGCCCAATGTGCTAAAGAGGTGTCAAACTCAGCTACAAATGAGAAATGTTTAACAAAATAAATACAAATACAACGTAACATAGACGATGTTAATCTGTGATTTTCTAAGTCAATATGTAGCTTGCAGGGATCCAGTTCCGTTTGGATACTGGTGTAGTTTATAGAGAGCTGACCTCAAAGCTATGAAGGAACTGGGTTCAAATGTCACCTCTGACATCTGTTGGCCATCTGACCCAAGGCAAAGTACTTACCCTTTGAATGCAAAAGGCAACTCTCTAAAACCTTTCAGTTGCCAGCCTACGTCAGTAAAGGTAATTCTTGGGTATACCTTGTGAAATCCCAGATACAGTCTCCATCACTGTATACTGGTATTGTACACAGACAAGTAAAAATGATTCGTGGGCAGGGGTTGAGTTCCATCATTTTTCCATAAGTAGCAGTAGTGAAATGGTAGTATGAGTGGATTGATAACAGTGAATCAGTCAGGTTGAGTCATAGATAAAGAGTTGAAGGGATCTTAGAAATAATCTTGTCATAATGGAAGTGTCTTATAGATAATATAATCCAACCCTCTCATTTTACAGATGAATAAACTGAGGCCCAGAGAAGTTAAATGACTTGCCCAGGATCACCTAGCTAGTAAATATCTAAAGCAATATATTAATCGAGATCTTTATGATTCTCAAGTCCAGCACTCTATCCACTATCATGTTGCTTCCATCTCATTTTACAGCAATGGAAGCTGAGTGATTATATTACTTTTCCAAGGTCATGCAGCTTTTAAACATTGAACCAAAATTTGAACCCTTGGTCCTGTGAAGATAGTGTCCTCATCTATTCTGCCTTTCAGAACACTTCTTCATTAACTCAAACCGTCTTTTAGAAATTATAATATATATATATGTGTGTGTGTTCTGCTAAATCTAGTAATATATTCAAATTAATATACTATTAAAGAAAATTATCACCCATTTTGCTATAGAATAGGATTAGTAATATTTCAAGATAATAGAGATTCTGGACCAGTTGATGATTTAGATCCGGAAACTTTGCTGAAATGAATAATTTAGCAAGATATCAAGTCTTGAGTTTAATTTTCAAGGATGAAAAAGTGTTTTCCTTCAGAAGATTTTTTTGGTTTTCATGTTGAAATGGTGTCACACACGTCAGTAAAACCAGGATAGAACTTCTCTGGCAAATACAGCCTAAAGAAAACCAGAAAAACCTTACATGGGGTGGAGAAGCCACTTTTTTTCTTGGATTTTGCCCCCTACCATTCTAATACCCATTTTGTTTGTGGAGCTAACACATTAAGGATGAACCAGAATGATGGTCTTGAGGTTGAAGGATGATAAGTAGACCTCATTACATTGCTTGGCGTACAGCCCATAGAAGCAAGCAGCAACAGCCTTGATTTCATTTTAAAAGGAGTTAGAAGAATGTGAAGAAGGTCATCACCATCAATCTGTTATTGCCCTGCTAGATAGCATCTCTTTAAGGAGACATAGGAAATGCGTTTTTTTTTTTTAAATCAAATAAAGGCCCCGAATGAGGGTGTTCATCTTAACAGCTTTTTAATGAAAGTGTTAGGTTTCCATAATGGAGTTCATAAGCCCTTAGATGTAAAAACTGTTTAAGAAAATGCTTTTAGCATCATTATGTTCAGCTCTGCTGGTATAGGTGATACTTTTGCCTTATATTCCCTTCTGAAAAAGCAAGGAAGCATAAAAAGAGTTGGTGATAATACTTTGTTATCACAAAACCTTTGGATAACCACTTTACACAATGTTGTTCTGATAGTAGTTCAGTGGTGAGCCCATTTTGTAGGTAAAGGAATGGAGTCTGAGTCTGGATGGCTTGTTTATACTTCTGTATTAAGTAGAGGTCAGTAGTGAGGTGTGGGACTGGGGTTGGGACTGCATATCTGATATTTATATAGAGCTTTGATATTTACAAAGTTTTGTAGATATTATATTGTGTGATCGTTGGAAAACCTTCTTCCTGGATCTGTGGCTCTGTAGTGTATGTGTGTATACATGTGTGTGCACGCACATATCTATCCTCTACTAAAGTCCTGTTCTGAGGTCTTGTCGAACGGTAGTACCCTAGCTTCTTGAAGACTGCCAGCAGAACACAACCTCTGACAGGTCTGAAGGTTTGGGATGATGAATTGTGCCCCTGATTAGAGGACTAGCCTAGCCAAGTCCAGAAAGTCATTTCATCTGGTTCAGTGATGAATTTGGTGGCAAAGAGGTAGAGTTAACAACCCATAAAAATCATCTCCTAGTGGAGTCATGGTGGAGACATAGCCTGTCTGTGGAGGGAGTACTCATACCAATAAAAGCATAAGCCAGAGGAGTACAATGTATGCCCATGTGCAGGGATGTATTATTGTCAATCACCATGTATACACACGTATTGTCAGTCACCATGTGCACATGTGTATTATTGTTGACCACAATGTATACACGTCTTATCAGTAGCCATGTACACATATGTATTATTAGTCATCATGTATACACATGTATTGTCAGTCACCATGTACACACATGTATTGTCAATAACCATGTATAGACATGTATTATCAGTCACCATCTGTACACATGTATTTTTAATTGCCATGTATATTATCAGTCACCATGTACACACATGTATTACTGTCAATTACAATACATTCATATTTAGGCGTGCATTATTACTTACAAAAATTGATCTTCTCTATTACATTGCACATTCTGGAATTCCTAATCTATGCTCAGAGAGCCCTGAGTGGCTGCTGCCTTACTCTCTCATAAATGTTCTCTGTGATGATAACCTTCTGGAGAGCCCATTTGACTGTGCTATATGCACAAATAGTAGGATCCTGACCTTTGAATCAGAAGACCTGTTCTTTATTAGGTCTGTGACCATGAGCAAATCCTGCTGAGCCCTAGTTTCTGCATCTGCAAAATGGGAATAATATTTGAATTGTATACATTATAGGTACAGTAAGTTATTTTGAGACCCAGATGAGATAATGTATAGGAAAACACTTTTTAATCAATGAAGTCCTGTTTAAATGAGTTTTCTCAAACTTCATTCATTACAACTTTTAATTTTCTATTGTCTATGACCAGTGTTTTGACTTCACTAGATTCTATTTCCTAAGATAGGGGTTCTTAATCTAGGGTTCAAGGACCCCATAGGGTCTATAGACGGATTTCAAGGGGTCTGGGAACCTGCATTAAGAAAAATTATATCTTAATTTTCCCTAACTTCAGTATTCTTTGTAATCCTACAAAAATTCATTTTATGCGTTAAAAACATATTCTGAGGTGGGTCCATAGGATTCACCAGACTGCTAAAGGGGCTTGTAATACAAAAAAAAAGAAGCTAACAACCCCTCTTAAGAGATGCTGATGCTAAATAACTGACCTGTACTGAGCATTTTAAGATTTTCCAGTGACTTTACATAATTGCCTCCTTTTACTTCCATAAGTAACTGCTTCCCCTTCCGCTCTATGAAAACAGATAGATTAAGAGGGCCAGGGGACTCAGAATCAAGCAGGAACATTTTTCAGGGCTGAGAATTTTTTGCTTGTTTTTTCTAGACCTGTGATTTGATGAATCTATAAGGGATCCTCAGCACGGAATTTCCTTCTGCCGGTGCAGATCAGTGGCTGTTTTACAACCTGTAGTCTTCAAAAGATGACTGAGGCATCAAGTTAAGTGACTTACCCAGAATTATACAGCCAGTATGTGTCAGAGCTGGAAACTCCAGTTTCCCTGATTCTGAAGATTCTCAGTTTTAAGACTAAATGTCACCAAAATGATTTTGATCCAAGGATGTATAAATGAGTCACCACAGTCCTCACATTTCATGTAACTAGACTGTAAGCCCCTTGAGGATAGGGACCAATTAATTTCATACAGGGCCTTGCAGATATAGGGAAATATTTGTGGAATTCAAGTGAATCCCTGGGCTCTGATGAAGCAGAACTAAAAAGGGGATTCTTGATTGATCCCCCCAAAAAGCACTGCTCATAAGTGAAACATAGAAAAGACATTAGAGGAGCAGATATCATCACTTCCACTGAAGAGAGAGTACAGTGTTGGTAGACAAAGGAGGGTGAGATTGTGTCTGTTGCTAACCAAGGCACTGAGGTTTCTTCTCCTAAGAGATACTGAAGAACTAGAGTTTACTTGCAGCCCTCTGAGAATATTGTGCAGCCGTGCTCTATCTCACCATTCAGATGAGTATCACATGAACACACCTTTGTAAAACAAAATAGGAATTTAGGGAGTAATGGTGCAAATAGATCAGAGCTATAAACTTTGAACAAACATGTAATTTGAGTTTGATTCCCCTGATCTAAGGAACTAAGGAGCTTTTGAATTCTAATCACTGAGCTGGAATGGGCTTCCCCAGAGACTGGGTTACTTAGAAAACATGTCTTTGATTTCTCTGCCTGTAAAGTAAGGATATGATGAGAGGAAGGTCCTAAAGGTCACTTGGCTTAGGAGGTCAGCAAGATAAACCACTGCTAATGCAACTAAGTCTTCTCTTGGCAGCCAATGACAAATATGAAAGAAAAGAGTATGGGTTTGGTGGGAGGTAAAGGCGCATAATTGTCCATTGGTCTAGAAATTTTCTGTGTCTCTCTGTTAGGTCCTATTGTTGTACCTAGAAGGTCAAGTTGCTAGTGGGAATCACACTGAGGGGCTTCACTGTCCTCTCTTGGACTTCAGAAGGAAATCAACATGACGTGGTGGTTTGGATCAACTTTTGACCTCTTTTATGATACCCTCTTTGGATATTTCTTCAATACTGGGACTGTGACCCTCAATTCTTGAAGTCAGCTGGGTGGTAGACTGGATGGAGCTCTGGAATTGAATTTAATAAGCCCTGAATGTGAATCCTGGCTCAGACATTACTAGCTGTATGAACCTGGGCAAGTCACTTACCTCTTCTTAGTTTGTTTTCTCCACCTAACTCAGAGGATTGCTGAGGATCAAATGAGACAACATATGTAACACATGTGAAGTGCTTTGCAAACCTTGCAATGTTTGCTGTTATTATTTTTATAATGGAAATACCCACAGTAATGAAATCACATATTTTTAAAGTGCTGAATTATAGATATGCAGGAGATACATGAGGCAGGGCATACCTGAGAGGAAGGGATCAAAATTGGTGTCTCTAATGATTTAAAACAGGTGTTTAGTAAATAACCAGATGTGATAGGCCAGTGGGATCAGACTAACTTTTGGGAGAGCCAATAATTGGTATGCATGTATAGTGGAGGACTGTTTCCCATAAGAAATCACTCCCCTATTTATGTCATAGCCTAGTAACATAAGCCCTACACAAGATACTGCTTTTTTTTCTTTTACTTTTTCTTTTTCCTGGACCTGTGATTTATTTCATCAGTGTAAGGATTTCCCAGTGAGGAACTTTCTCTTACAAATGTAGAGTTCAACACTCTCTTACAGTCTTAGAGAGATGCCTGAGTCTCTCACTGAGAAGTGACTTGCTTTGGGTCTCACAAAAAAGCCTGTGTCAGAAGTGAAATTTGAACTCAAAGAGTTTCCAGTTTCTGAGGACAGCATTCAATCTGCTCTACCACAGTGATATTCTTGTTTAACTTAAGTGAATATTTAATAGCTATGTTAGTGTTCTTGTAAACTGGCAAGAATGTGTTTCTTGCCTTCTCCCATGAAAAAATGTGGATTCTTAACATAACACATTTTTGGAGTGATACTAAGCCTTAGGTTTTCTTAATTGTCGTGATTGAGGAAAACTCCTCTATGATCGTCAATGACAGTTCAGAAAACCTTGCACATACACATTAAACATTAAATCAGTTCCCATGTCAACCATATGCAGGTGAGAAAGCCAGAGAGTAAAACGATTAGAACTGAATGTGATGCAATTTTTCCTCCAGCAGGTGTTATAAAACCTGGTTATAAAAGCATTGGGATCACATGGTACTAGGAAAAGGTGTTTGTGTACGAATTCAGTCTCTCACTCAGGTAACATTTTATCCCTGGCAACCCTTAGGAAGACAATCCCTTATATCATCTGGAGTAGCTAAGGGTTAAACTGAGCCATTACAGAACAGCATCTGTGGAGTCCATTTAATACTAATGGAGGTGAGCCAATGTGTAGATAATCTCAAATGGAAGATAATGCAGAAATAACTTAGAATTGGATTGGTAAATTTTATGTAAGTGTTATATAATTTTTCCCCTTCAGATTTACCTTTATAATTCTCTTTGGTGTAGGGTTACATTTTAATGAGTTTGCCCTCCAGGAGTCTAGCTACAATGCTATTCTTTACCTCCTTTCTCCCTGTCACTCAGACGATTGACATGAAGAAGTAACAGGAAGAAGTACTGAGTTGCACTACATTTTACTTGATGGCAGATAACATGATACTCAGATCCATATTTATAGTCACAAAGCATAGTTTCCAAGGGCACCAGAGAAAGGTACTTTATTGTGATTTCTTCTAAAAAATAAAACACAGGAGCAACAATAGATATCCAGCGAAAGGATGTATCATGGGGAGGTTGTTTGTCACACTGACTCTTGTTCTGATGTTTTAGACACTTAGGTGGAGAAGTGAAAGTGTATTGTGTGCTTTCTTTGAAAATCATCACTCGATACTCTGTATTTGAATCTTGCCTGGCTCTTCCTTAATTATAAACCAGAGCTACAAAAGCGAAGTGGATAAAAGTTGCTAAACCCAACAACAGTAAAGTAAATGTTAGCTGATCTTAGGGAGGAAGAGTCTTCTTCCATGAAAAATTAATTCATGACTGGATAGAATGTTGAATCTTTGGTTTGTTTTGATTTGGGTAAATGGCAAATGGCATGCCTTGTGGGCAAGCATATTTCTACTTGAAATTATTTAATCAAATGAAATTTCTCAAACACAAATTAGAAATCTGTATTGTGGGAAGAAATTGGGTCCTTTGAAAAGCAAAAAATAGTATAAATATATTGGTTTGGAGAAAAGGTCTAAAGAATTTAATAAATTCTTATCTCAAGTCACAGAGCAAGAAAGATGAGTTGTACTGGAGGTAAAATATTTATGATATATAATACTTAGAATTATATTGTTTTTGGTTTTGTTTTTACATCACCTGCATTCCCAGTATAGCCTTTCCCTAAGAGAGGAGATCCCTCTAAGAGATTCATCCTTATAAAAGGGATTTTTGACTTTTGTTTTATCATGGACCCCTTTGGCAATCTGGTGAAACCTGTGGATCTCATCTCAGAATAACCTTTTAAAATGAGTAAGATAAAATACTTAGAATTATGAAAGAAACCGTTATTAAAAATTATCAAAATATTTTTTTAAAAGTTCACAGGCCCAAGTTAAAAAGACTCCTGCTTTGTGACAAAGAATAAAAAGAGAAAAAGAAAACAACCGAGCAAATCTAAGGAAATCGCAAACCATTCCAGTATCTTTGCCAAGAAAACCCCAAAGGAGATCACGAAGAGTCAGACAGGACTGAAACTACTGAACAACAACAAACCAACCCATCAAAAAAGTCTGATGCTTTTTGCAGCATTCCTCACTCATTGTCCTGCCATCTCTGCCAAGAAGGGAGGGAAGTGCCTTCTCTCTCTCCTCTTTGGGGAAGAACTTGGTCAAAAGAACCTTCCATTTAAGTTGTTTTGTTGTTGTTCTTTCCATTTACACTGTGATGCTCATTGTGGTTATTATTCTCTTGATTCTGCTCACCCCACATTTCATCCGTTCTTTTGCCTTTTTATGCCTCTCTGTGCTCATCATATTAATTTCTTACAGTCAGTCAGCAAGCATTTATTATGTTGTTATTGAATTCCAGATATTGTGCTAAGACCTGGGAATAGAAAGATAGGCAAAAAAGTCTCTTTTTATATGTTATATAACAGCTCATGTTATATTGAGGGAGGCAACATGTAAATAAATGCCTAGGCACATATAGAATATATAAGGAGTACATGGGGAACTTTCTAGATAACTCAGCAAGAAGTAGAGGGTAGCAGTGAGCTCTATACACAAGAACTCATCCCCCACCAATCGTCTTTCTTCTACTGGCTCCCCCCCAAATCTTAACAGGCTGCCTTTAACCTCTCTCCCAACCCTTGGACACAGGCATTTCAATGCTGGGCATTTCTTCTGAGCTATAGAAAATGGCAAAGGAAATGACTTGTTTTTTTGGGTAAAACCCAATGCTTGCTTGAACTAAAAAAAGACATATAGAAAACTATCCGTGAAATATCGCCTAGATAAGAATTCAAATGAAGGAGAAAAGTTCAAATAGATTTTTCAAGCTAATGAAGTGCTTTCTTTTAAAAAAAATTATTTATTTACTTTTAGTTTACAACATTCAGTTCCACAATCTCTTGAGTTCCAAATTTTCTTTCCTTCCCTCTCCCCCTTTTCCTCCCCACCCATGATGGCATGCAATCTGATACAGGATGAAGTACTTTCTGATGCAAAAAGAGACTTACATGACAAAGGTGGAGAACCAGCCATCAAAGAGAATGGTTCTGGTGGTAACTGGCTCACCAATGGATATCTTTGCTGTTTTTTTGGAAGAGGTGGATGGATGCAAAGGGAATGGAGAGGTAAAAATGTTCATTAGTTGTCTGTGACCTTAGAAGATTTATATAATGGCACAAGAAAACTGGCTTTTCAGAAGACTCTAATTTGTGGTAAATGTGAAAGTTGGGGTGGTAAGAAAGGAGTTGTAGAATACTGTCCCAATTGCAGAGGTACTGAAATAAAAACAAAAATTTTTCAGATAGGACCATCTCTGCAAAGAAGGGAGGAAATGTACCTTCTCACTGTCCTCTTTGGGGGTTGAACCTGATCAGCAAATTCTATCAGTTTTCATGGAATGCCAACATCATGGGGACTGAATCAGCCCTAAAGATAGATGTAAAAGCTGCAATGGAAGGAAAATTGTTCCATTGAAAAAGGTTTCTATTGACAAGAGTAGAGAAGATGGTCAGAAGATAATATTCCATGGTGAAGGTGACAGCATTCCATGTTAAAGGTGACTGGGAGCCAAGATGTGAAAAAGGAGATAGTCATTGTTCTGTATCAGAAAGATAATGCTGTATTTACACAATGAGCTTTTCATGGACATCAGTTGGTTGAAGCATTGTGTGACTTTCAGAACTATAGTCATCCTAGTTAGATTGTTAAACATGGAAATATCAAATGTGTGCAATGACTCTCTTTCATCAGATAAGCTATCTTTGTAGAGGGGACTGAAGAAATGGATTGGGTAGAACTGGTGGGCTTTGATATATCTCAAGAAAGAAGTCGCCATTACAATGGGAAAGCTCTGAATCAAGACCATGAGCATCATGCCTGAGGTGGTATTCAATGTCAAACCTCTCAAAGGGAGCCAGCGAATACTCTTCATTGTAATGCTGGCTTTTGTGCACAGTAGCAAATGAGCGAAGGACTGCAGTCATCTTAACACACTCCTACTATCTATTGCTTTTGTTGTAATATTCAACTATAATCATATTTTTAAAATGCTGGCTTTGCAATTTGTGATGTTTGGTGTGCTAGATAGTTTAACATTATTAATTATTTCCTTATGGTAAAGCAACCCCTAAGCACTTTTTCTCATGACTTGTACTTTTTTGTTTTGATGTATATATTCAGTGGCTTAGACTGAGATCTCATTTTTGATTGACTAAATGCACAAAAGCATTTATAATTGTTAAGCTCTGAAATTAAACTTTTAATTTTGCTGGATTTGCTATAAGAAACCTTTTTTTTTTAAAAAAAAAGCACATGAAAAATAATTTCCATCTACTAGTGCCAGCTACTGGGAGGACTGAGAAAGGCTTCTTGAAGATCCTGAGTTTAACTGAGCCTTGAATGAAATCAGGGAAGTTGAGGAGGAGGTGATGAAGGAGAGTACTTCAGGCATGGGGGGATGGTCACTACTATGGCAGATGATATGGAGTCAAGAGATGAGAGATGCAGGGCTATGAGAGAAGAACACCAGGAAGGTCAGTGAAGCTGGATTCATGTCAATGAAGTGTGTGGAACAGTAGTAAAGGGTCAGATTATAAAGGTATCTGGTAGGGTGGTGGTATCCTCAGCAGTAATAGAGAAGTTAGGAAAAGAGGAAAGTTTGGGAGAAAAGAAAGGTTAAAAAATGTTCGAGAGACATAGTTTCTTGATAATTTAATCATTTTATTAATAAGGCCAGCAGGTTATTAATGAAAGGATGATCATTTGGCCATCTCTCTTAGACAATCATGGCAGTGGACTCAGTTACATATCCTTCCAATAGGGGTTGATGTCACCCCTGGACAGAGAAATACATCTCTGTAAAACAGACCACTCCCAGTCTTGGGCTATCTAGCAAAAGGATCAGTCTTCACTTAAGCTTGAATAGAACACTGTAGGCTTCCCCACCTTAGATTAAATTCTTGCAAAGTTGGGTGGGGTCTGACCAAGATCAAGAAGAGCCAGTACAATCTCATCATGAGTAATGTCCTTTTGAAGAAAAACTGAACTTTTAAAATGAGAAATTTAGAAGAAGGGGAGAGCCTCTGAATTTTCCCAAGATATTAGTTATTAGTAATCATTTCTTACATTCCCTCATTTGATTCTTGAGAGATGTGGCCTCCTCAGTGAATCACTGACTGATATGACAAACACTTCATCAAGGATTTATAGCTATGGGACTTAAGAGGGGAAACAATGTGAGAGGAAAAAGGGAAAAATTGTTGGGGCACCTTGACAAAATCAAAGTGGGCAACCTCCTTTGATAAGTAGACCATACAGATAAAAGGTGAGAGGGGAAAAAGGAAACAGCAAAGTAAAATTCATAGGTGTGTTTTCTTTAGTTCCTCTGGAAGGATCTGAAGCAGTACTGTGGTTTAGAAGTGGTGTCAGAGTAGTTCTTTTCCAGCTCAGGTCATGTGTAGAAATTCTCTTCTCTGGTAAAATGCTAAAAAATCTCCTACAAAATTGATCTTAATTTTAAATTTATTTTGCCAGTAACCAGGGCAGATAATGAAAGTTAGCTCAAGCCCTATGTTTATTACTAGAAAATAAAATTTAGAACATTTTAGACCAGGAAATTTACAATTTTATGTTGGTCAATTGTCATGTTGACATTCATAGGAAACTCAGATACAAACAGAAAATTAGAACCCAATTTTTATACTTAAAATTATTCATTCTTGCTTGGCATTATTCATTACCCCCATTAGGAGGATGAGCTTCTGCTGAGGAATGAATAACAGGATACTTTTTATAAGAAAACAGACTCTTAAGACAAAAATGAATTCATTTAAAAGTTGCTAGATCACCTTCAATTGTAACAAAAGGTTTAAACATGGTATATATATATAAATACATTGAGTAATCAGTTTTAAAATTGCATATCAAGTTAGTTATTATAATTAAACCATTTCCAACTTCTAGCAGTGTTCAAATGAATAGCCCCTAACAAAAGCAGATGTCTCTTTAATAGCTCAAATCTCATACCTGGCATGTTATTACAGTAACTCAGATATTCTCCAGTATTAGCCTATAAGATAAAGATTTAATATTGTTTAATATTTAATTTAAATATTTAATATTTAATTTAATTTAATTTAAATATTTAATATTGATCATCTGATGTGATAAAAGAATAGGGACGTAAGGGAAAGGGTTCCCTTATTTTGATATCAATTCCAGGCAAAATTTAGGTAACTGCATTGAGCCAGGTGAGATATTTTCCACTGAAGAATGTCATATTGGGGAAATTGAGTCAGGAGAATACTACCTCAACCCATGTCAATAGTCATTCTCCCAGACTTTCCCATGAGAATTCCATTTGCAGTTTATGCATATAAAACCCCATAGAGTTGGCTGGCGTCATGGATCATAGGCTTAATAGCATTTCTGGATGATCATCCCCAGAATCAGACTCAGAATAATATCTGTTAATAGTCCCATAAGGTCTTAAATAGCAAGTTCCAATAATCAGAGCTCAGGTGGGTTCAGTTTTCAGAGATCACATTATTATTGACTAAATCTCACATTTGTAACAGTAAGAAATTCATCACAGAAAAATCACATCTTGATATAACTAGTTCTCATGTTAAGGGGATACTTTTTCATCCCTAAATTCAATTGCTTTTAAGATGCTCAATAATAAACAACAAACAATTTGGGATGAGATGTAAATATAATAATCCCAAATTGTATACAGATTAGATAATGTTTCATATAATAGTGTATAGTAAAACATGTTCAAATGGACATAAACACAGCCTACTTCTCCCAGAATCCCTTTAAACAATGTTGTTTGCATCTAGATCTACACATGTTCTAATTCCAGATTAAATAACAAATTTAAATAAAATCAGATTTCCCATTAGGGTGACACAAGATAGTTCATAAATTACTGCTCTTTAGTAACATAACTGTTGGTCCTGAAATCCTATTCATTAAAACAAAAACAGAAGAGGCTTCTGATTTTAACCTCACAACTTAATAGTTTCTACATCTTTGTTTCACAAGCTTGTTTACCTTTGTCTAATCAGACTCATATCATTCTGAAAGAATTAAATACTTCAGGAATTGAATCTTGTACATATGACAAGTTCAAGCCCTAATTAAACTCTTGTGTAGGCCATGGAATTCAGATCAAAACAGCAAGATCTTTCCCACTTACAACTTATTACAGTAATTTAGATACCTTAGTATTAATCTACTATCTAATATGTTCAGTATTGCAATGGCAAATTTCCACTTTGTCTACGATGATAATAGAAATTTGCTATGAGAGTTATAAGTAGGGACATAGTTATAATAGCATCAAAACTGGTCCTTGAGGACTATACCACTATAAGTAAGTAGCCTATAGCATATGGAACAAGGTGGACAGATTTCTTGTATGGGA
Organism: Pseudochirops cupreus; assembly: GCA_028627135.1. Taxonomy (NCBI): domain Eukaryota; kingdom Metazoa; phylum Chordata; class Mammalia; order Diprotodontia; family Pseudocheiridae; genus Pseudochirops; species Pseudochirops cupreus. The sequence goes on from CM053582.1 coordinate 263,736,980, forward strand.
AAATGAATTTAAAAAGATCCATCTTAGCCTCCTCAAGATAATCTCCCTATTTATTTCCAGGGAGAGATATGGACAGATATTTTCACTAGTTTTAAATCTCAGGTGTTGCTTCCACTGAGTTGCTGACTGCTGATTTCTCTGCAAGTACTAATTTAAGACAGTCCAAGGACATAGCAAATCTCAGAATGAAACTATTGAAACTTAGTAAAACTAAGAATGAAATATTAAGGGTCTACCCCCAAAATAGAAACTTTCTCCTCAAACTATAAAGCCTCACTACTCACAGTACATCTGGATACAATTGTTATTAATGCCATAAAATTTAAAATAATTAATTAGCTTACAAATAAAATTAGTAGACCTTCTAAAAAATCACACAAAATTTTTTACAAAAGTTTTTTTGCTTAATCATTCCTTCCTAAAAGTACTTCCATTTCTTAAAAAGAGCTTAAAATTTATCCTGATGTTAAAAGGAATACTCACTAAACTTCCAAGAAGTAAATTAGTTGAAAACCTCTAAAATTACAGATATCTTTCTTAATTCAGTCTTAAAGCAAAAACTTTTAAAATTGGAGCTTATAAAGACAAAGTTGGTTTAAATTGTCTTTAAGTATTATAAATCCCCCAAATGCCATAAACCTAAAATTCTTAATCATCACAAATTCCTAAGTGGCACCCTCTCCTAGTCAAAAAGTGTTTTCATTGAGGAAGAGATTAAGTTTTTATAAGTCAAAAAGAAAAACATACCCAATTAAATTAGCCTTATCACTATGACAAAGTTTACCCGCCCTTTAAAAATTTACTCAGCATCTTTTTCATCCCTTATCACTAGAAATTAAAGAAATAAGTTACTTTCTGGAATCCCACATAGATGGTCAATATGTGGGAGTTCATTTAAACCCCTAGAAAAAAACTTCCACATTAACATATATATACATACACCCATCTTTAAAAGTATGTTGTATTCATCCCTTAAAGCAAAATTAATCTTTAAGAGTGGAGTTTGTTAAAATTAAGTTGCTTCAAGATGTATATAACCTCCACAAGTATAAATAACCATTGATGACACTCTACATTATAAATAGGCTTGAAAATTTCACTCCCATTTTGTGTGAGGATGCCCATTTACTCAGCAGGAAATCCACAACACAGAAAACCCTTGTAGAGGATTGATAAGAATTTATGACTAGATAATTCCAAGAATCATTCTAGGCTTATGAAGGAGATTTTACAAGGTCTTCTTTGTACACATATCCATTTTTCTTTTTAAAATACCTGTGTTAATACTTGATTAATAACTCAAATAACTTTGTTAATAGTCTCATAATTTTCATAACAGACCAATAATTTTAGATGAACTTCCACTTAATATAGGCAAAACTTGGAAGTTTATAATTTCTCAACTTACAGTACTTTAGAATATTACAACACATGGTCAGCAGGGCTGATAGAATGACCTAACAGCTTCCTAACTCATTCATTGTTTTTGTTTGACAGTACAATTCTTAATCTAAATAGCATCCAGATTATAAGAGAAATTGCTTTTCTAATAAAATAAATGATAGAATTGTTTACCAGATTTCACAGTATGAGAAAATTTAGAAGCACAACAATACCTTAAACAATATTATGTATTTAAACCTTGAAACAAAACCCATTGCCAATCAGGTGACCTTAATTTATTTGAATGTACTTCCAAATTGCCTTACACAGAAAATCATTCATTTCATCAATATTGGCATTGTATACCGATCCCATTTAAAAACCCATGTGAAATTATCAAGTATGAAGCAATTACATCCAATTAAAGAGAATAAAAACAGTTATTTCATTCATATAGCTATTTGCCCTATGCCAAGCACTTTATAATCATGTGATCTTCACAACAACACTGGTAGGTGGCTTCTATTATTATACCCTTCCTGAAAAGTGAACTGAGGCAAATAGAACTTTCTTAGGGCCATACAACTAATAAATTTCTTTTACAAATATGTTTTCCTGTTAGGTTGTAATTTACCATAATGGTACTGATAAAGAAAGAACTCTCAGACCCTATTCTATTTCCTTCAGGTCCAGATTTGATTTCAAATCAAATCAAATTCAAATTTATAATCACTAATGGTAACATTTTAATTTATAAGGTCCAATACTCTTAGCACTTTAAAAGAAAAAGATCATCCATAAATTCATATAGTCCCCCCCCCTTTTTTTAAAGACACATGGTGATAATTCCCATCTCCAAATAACCTTTTCCTCTGCTTCCTTAAAAGAGCTAGGGTTAAAAAGGAAAAAAAAAGAGCTAGGATCCCTTGCCTCTACCTTTGAGACTTATTAGATAAATTGTTGCCCAGATAAAGAATATTCCAAGCTCCCCATTCCCACCCTCCTGAGAATTTCAAGCTGCATATATTAGGAAAAACAAACAGTTCAAATTCATACCTGTTTTTATCAGGTTAACTTAAAATGTGCTGGGCCAAGCTATCCTAAGACTCTAGGTTAACTTGAAGCTTTTGGCCCAGGCAGAGACCTAAAAAATTTGATTTAATGCTGGCTGGCATGGCCAGTTATCCCAGGCAGAAACCTTCAGCAGAGTTACTTAAGTAATTGAACAGTATAAGGAAATGCTTAAGATCTTATGTAATAATCACAAATCACAATAACCAAGATCGTTAGCATACCCAATATTTATGTAGTGTTAGTTTTAATAAGGCCTTCCTACAGATTTATCCTGAAAAGTGGATGGACATGATTACTGTTAGGCTAGATCTGGTTACAGACCGAGTTCTAAAAATCTTTTCCTTTGAAATTTCTAGTTCTTAATTGAAGTCAAATCATTACACTTTAACTACCTATGCATTGAAGTTAGATCCCAAAATCTTAAAATACTGGTACCCTAACTTAGTTGCTAATCTCCTACTTTTTTTTTTTACATCCATCTTAACAATTTAAATCCATAACCCAAAAGAATTAAAGGATTCACATTTCTAACAATCTAATACAATAAATTAGCAAATTATCGGTAGAGATTATCTTTATACACATTACACATCACATAACTGAGGTAACTTGGCTTAAAATCACATAGCTAACAAGTTTCCTGATGTAGCATAATCATAAATAATAAATTTCACTTAAAATCAGAAATAAATTTCTGAAATCAGAATATTCTGAAATCAGAATAAATTCAATTATACGTAGATCTATTTTCCAAATGTTATCATGCAGAACCATAATTTATAATTTCAATTATTTAGTATTATATTTTATACAAGGACTGTTTATTCCAAGCATTTAATATATAATGGAATTCAAATATATAATGGAATTCACTATTTTCAGCTAATCTACTGCCAAAAGATGTTTAAGCGATAGCAGATAACAAGAGGGACTTGAAACACATGGTGTGCCCCATCATGATTCCTTCTATCCCTCTATAACTTTGTCTATTGACTTTAAAATCAAGCTACAAAATTTTCACTATTACTCTTTCTTTTTAAAAGTGTCAAACTTCCTCACACCCTCTCTACATGCTTAAACTGTCTGAAGCAGGCATAAGGGCAACCAGAGCAACTATCCAGGGACAGGAGAGGCTTGGAGCACATGCATTTGCTGCTGCCTGCCTGCTGAGTGTGGGGTTATGTCCTCAATTTGTCCCCAGATCATTTTATCTACCTTCCATGTTTTCTGCTCAAGCCTTTATTTCTCTTTCCTAATCTTTCAAACCCATTACTCACACTACCCCACTTTCCTTTACATTTCAACCACGTCCCAGACTGCATGTACTGTTATTAAACCAATGTCTTATTTCCCAAGCTATGGAGTTAATTTCAATCCAGGGGATTCTCTTCGTTAATCTTCATATCACTAAATTCAGGTGTTCTCTAGGAGATTAAAGATCTCCAAATCTCTCATTCTCCCCAAAGGAGATAGAAACTTGCACTGTCTGTTCTTAGTCTCAATATAGGAAGAAGTTTGTGGGACAAATCCTTAGATGTTTTTAGTGATTACATAAACTTTTAGGAGACATGCAGTGGCTTATGTTCCTGCTGAAACACAAGAGTGGGGCTCTGGCTACTCCCAGACCCCGTGAACAGATTACAAAAGACTTGACTGTCTAATAAACAATTTTCCAAATTAAAAATCATACTCACTGTCCCTTTTTGTCCTGCTTCTCTTCACCTTCTAGAATCAGGAGAGAGTTAACACTTAATGATGTACAAATCAAAGAGCTGTAGTTCTCTCACACACTTTAACCAACGTTACTTACGAAAAAACAGCTTTTACAATGTTAATGTACATTTTAAACAAATCACTGAAATCCGAAAGTGATTACATTTAAGGTTATGATATTAAAGCCCGGATCATTGTCTGAAAATACAAACTTATTTTTACAGTTTTAAACACATTGCCCTGATATTGGGAGATGGAGGAAGGACAAAGACAGTTCTCTAGATTTAATTTAAACATAATCTACAAATTTTAAGTTTCAGATCTAATTAAACCTTAATTCATCTAACTTTGGAGTAACAAAAAACTCACTTAGCTTTCCCTCATCAATTCTTGCTATCTTCTGGCTACTTGGTTTATATCTTTGTCAGTACAAAGCTGCTGTTAGAGCTTCATCCAAAGAAAAACAAAACTTGACCTTTTTACTGAGAGAAAGATCCTTTCTCTGATTCTGTCTCCCTAACTACCTCCTGGGAGAGTCTCACCCTGCTTTTTCAGTTCCCTTACTTAACAAGCTAACCTTAGAAAATCTTACACAAATAGACATGGAGACAAACTGAACAGAGCCTTAGTGACCCAGAAAGTGAAAAGTGGAGATTAGAAGTACTTTTCTTGCTTTAATATTTCCCTTAGTTTACTCACTTTACCTGGCAGCAAGAATCCTTTTTGACACACCTCACCCTGAAAACACTAAGAATAGGGCCTCTCAAGGCACTCTCAGGCAATTTTACACACCTCTACATCTTTACTTAAAGAGTTCCTTTTACACACACACAGCTTAATTTATATGTAACCCCAAGAGCTTGAAAGCAAGGATTGTAGCTTTAGAGATTCTCTCCCAGACTGTTGGCGTGCTGCATCTCCCTTTTTGAAACCCTAGTCCTGCAGACATTTGGAACAGATTGCTGGTATTCTGGGGGCTTACCGAACAATTGGTTTCATAAGCCAAATATCTATAATACTCCAAATTTCCCAGGTGGCCTTTACTGTGTACACTGGTTTTCTCTCTCTCTCATACCCCTCTGGCTTACTTCAGAGGATCTTTATCAAGTAGATGTATCTACCTGATGATTGCCTCTCTGTCAGAGTGAAAATTAGAAAAAAGATGCAGCATAAACACTAAAAACAGACATGTGGATGTGTATGTTTACCTAGATAAAACTTACTTATTGGTGAAAGGGAGAGTCAGATCATAGCCAGAGTCCTAACAGCGAACTCCCCTTGTGGAGAAACCCTCCACATGGGTCCAATTGAGGAGGGCTTCTTGTTGAGAATCTAGAGTGAAAGACTCTGAACCCTTCATGGTTAGCCATAACTGTGAGGTTTAAAAAGGTTTGAGAACCATGGTTCCTGATTAATCATTTTATTAATAAGGCCAGCAAGTTATTAATAAAAGGATAGTCATTTTGTTGAGGTTTAGGGGTGCTGGGACCTAAAATAGTGACATCAGAGTCCTGCCTGAATTCTACCCAAGTCTCCTTTCAGCCAAAGAAAAACAAGGTTTATTAAAGATCCACCATATTGGCTGGACTCTTAAGGAATCCAAACATTTGTACCACTACTGTAAGTATGCCAGATTGAGTCTGAGCACTGTCATAGAAACAAGATGGATGTTATATACAGAAAGACTGTGGGAGGGACCTCGGGTTGACTAAGTAGTCTGGGGTGATTGGAGGATCTAGGGAGCATCTTGATGGGAGTGATGGGGTACAGGCTCTGGGAACCCCCTCGAACTCTTCTTAAATCTTCCCATTTGATGAGGCCGTAAGTCGTTCATTATGGCTAGGCCCAAATCTCTGTTACTCTTAACCTAGTCAAGCCCTTCATTGTCTGTCATCTCCAGGTAGCCTTCAGCTATTTCCTACCCTTAATATCATTCCTGGAATTCTGGAGACTTCAGTCCCATCAAGATCCTCCTTGGACTCTTCAAGACCCTTCCCAAACCCCTCCTTTAGATCATCCCTAGATCCCTTCCACAATTTTTCTGTATATAAGATTCATCTTTCCTCCATGAAAGTGCTGAGATTCAATCTAGCTCAGACTTAGTCTGTGTCAGATTATTCTGACCCACTTGTCAACATGAGCGTCAAAACTTCGTTTTACTTTGGCTGAGAGGAGGTTTGAGTCGAATTCATTCAGCAGGACCGGTGTGTCAGTATTTTGGGGTCCCAAGCACCCCTAAACCTAGACCTCAACAGTTATTAATAATCATTTCTCACAACTGGATCCCTTGAAATTTAAAATAGATCAGTGCTTTAAGGAACCAACAGTCCCTATGACTCACCTTGGTACAAATCCCTCCTTTCCCTTTTGCCCTATGTAGGAGGTCACCAGAAGAAGCAATCTCCTGGCAGGGATTATGGTCATACAGACTAGATGAAATTCTTTTGCTTCTTTTGCATTCCTCTTCCTCTCTACTGCATTCCCTACAGAAGTGGCAAATTTCCAAAGATCGTAGGAGTGCATTGTTCTTCAACAAAGCTTCAATACGCTTTTTTCTGAAGGCAAGGAGAAGAAGGAAAGGCCTTTTGTTGGCTTTCATTTATGTCATTGGGGTGGTTTGGCTTCTGTCCTATTATCTTGTAGCTGTACTGTAATGAGTCTTTATTTAGGCAAATGTCCATGGAATAATTAATCAACTAGAGAAGAATGTTGGTTATCGATCTTAAGCATGCTCGCAGACTGTTTTTTATGGCAAGCATCTTGCTAGCTTCAGACCACAAAATTCTAGATACGTGTTCAAAAATCAATTGATTTTGCACTCCACCTTGTCTCCATACTCAGTTTAAAAAAAAGTCAGAGGGTGGGGAGGAAAGGGTCAGGTTTTGCCTTCTTGATTTGGATTAGGATCTGATTCAAGTGATTACAAATGTCAGAGGAGGGAAACTGCCCAAATTTTTGTCAGCCACTTTACAGTTTCCTTTAACCCCATCCATACTCACTAGTGGAGTCATTGCTATTCTGTTGGTCATCTCCAAAGGCTGAGGGGATCCAAACAGCTGTAGCCATCTGGATAGAGCATTTATTCTGGAAGTCAGGACTTCTAGGTTCTGGTCCTAGACTTTGCCAAGAAATTGTAGTGTGATCTTTTAAAAATTACTTCACGTTTTGTTCTCATCTTAAATGAGTTGGTTGGGCTGTGTTACCTTAAAGGTTCCTTCTATCTCTAAAGTCCTGTGATTCTAAATATATTCATTCATTTGCCTTTTTTAGTGAACCTAAAAGAACAAGAGAAGCAGAATATAGTTTCATTTTTTAGGTCAATGAACAAACATTTATCAAGCATTTACCTAACTATGCTTTTTTGTTGTTGTTTAGTCACTTTCAGTCCTGTCCTGACTCTTTATGACCCCATTTTGGGGTTTTCTTGGCAGAGATACTGGAGTGGTCTGCCATTTCCTTCTCCAGCTCATTTTACAGAGGAGCAACTGAGGCAAATGAGGTTAAATGACTTGCCCAGGCTCACACAGCTAGTAAAGGTCTGAAGCCAGATTTGAACTCAGGAAGATGAGTCTTACTGACTCTAGACCCAGGACTCTATCCGCTGTGCCACCTAGCTGCCCTAGTGTTTGAGGTACCGTGATAAGTGCTGGGAGGGTCTGCTGTGTAATTTCTTTTTAGGGTCAGTTTTGAAATTTTGGGTCAGTACCAATTTTAAGGCTTCAGTAGAGACATCAGTGAATCAGAGGACCATAGATTTAGAGCTGAAAAGGACCTTAGAGGCGTCTGAGTCCAGCCCTCTCATTTTACAGATGAGGAAAACGTAGATAAGAAAAGCAAAGTGATTTACTTGCCCAGGGTCACATAGCTACTAAGTGTTAGAGGCAGGATTTGAACTATGGTCTTCTGGATTCTAAGTACAATGGTCTTCTGTACTATTAGAATGAATATGTGTATGGGGGGTATGAATATATATGTGTGTGTGTGTGTGTGTGTATAAATTTATATGCACATACATACATGTATCATACATGTATATACATTGTGTGTGTGTGTGTGAATGATATGGAAAAAGAAATCTTAGGTATAATAGTGTTATAGCATGAAGAAATAGTTTCTTTACATGTTAAGTGATTCAGAAGTTGGGTAGGGGCAGAGTATTAGCTCTAGTCCCAAGTCGCATACTTAGGAAACCCACTTAAAATTCAATTAAGCAATTAACTTTTTATTTTCTTGTAGATTCAATTTTTAACCTATGATGACATAAAAGCCAGAGCCCTAGATTTAGATTCAGAGTGTTTGTATTCAAATTCCATTCCCGGTATTAAACTTGTGTGACTTTTTTGGGGGGGAGGGGGGCTCACTTTATCTCTTTGGGTTCCTCTTTCCTTATTGGTTAGAGAAAAGGGGCCTAGGTTTAACTCAGTGTTCCAAAAAGATGAAAAGAGTGAATCTTCTTACAACCTGTCTCAGTATTCCAGTATAACAATTCTGAGAGTTATGTCCCCAAAACTTGTGATGCAATTTCGGGTGAGTTTTTGTGGTATGATGGCCTAGTTCTTTCTCTTCACTTCCCTAGCATTCAGCCTAGATAGGTTCACATCCTTCCATTCTTAGCTTAATCTTAGACATTTGCTAGTTTTTCCTTTTCTTTATTTCTTGATTTGGGGTTTGAAAATTTCTAGATCCTCACAATCATCTATGACTAAAACTACATTGCAATAAGGACAAAATATTTACTAGTTTATTAATTTTTGTTTACATCAGTCTGTTTTCCAGCTCCATTACAAAGATTACATAGGAGGTAAAAATAAAAGCATAGCTTAATGTAGTTCTGGAGTATATGTGGGGGAAGGGCACCTTTATGGGGAAAGACCAAGGTTTTCAGTATTTATTTGTAACAGGAAGGATAACTGTATAGAAATAACTCTTTGGTTGGAAAGAAGACAGGAATCAATTTAAAAATATATCCAGAGATCCTAAATATAGTATGGTATAGTGGAAGAGCAAGCAAGTGAGAAATAGGAAGTGTGAATTCTTATCTTTGGTCCATCATTCATTAAGTGTATGACCTTGAACTAATTAATGAATCTCCTGGACCTTAATTTCTTTATCTGTAAAATGATGGAGTTGAACTAGAGCAGGACATTGTAACCTTTTTCTATGTTTGTGTTTGTGTTTGTCCTGGACCCCTTTGGCAGTGTAGCAAAGACTGAACCCCTTCCCAGAATAATGTTTTAAAATTTATAAAACATAAGATTACAAATAAAACTAATTATAATGAAACAGTTATCAAAATATTAAACAAACACTGTCATTCCCATTCCACTCCCCCACCTCCTCATAGGTTAAAAATTCTTGGATTAGATAATTTCTAAGGTTGCTTTTTCAGCTCTAACTCAAATGATAAGCATTCCAATAGGAATTCAGTGACTTGTTCCTGTGGTTGGCCATGTGAACAAAAAGTTCAGGGACTGAATCCAGGAATTTTCCCAGGAGCATCTCTTCCTCACGAGAGGAAAGTAGTCCATGCAAAGGATTACCTGTGGCCATAGTGTATCTTTTCTTTGACTTGTGAAGACTTTACCTGAAGAGCTTCTCCAGACCTGCCCAGGCAGAAAACCTTTCACTTATCCTGAAGCTTTCCATCCTTAACGTCTACTGTGACTGTTTTAATGATATGTTACCATGTTGGTTTGTTTAGATATGCCACACTTCTGTCTGTCTTTGGCAACCATCCTGGACTAGCCTGCTTTTGTTAATCACATGGATGTAAGGTATTATGTTCCCAAGTGGATGTAGAAAAGATATTTTGATTGAAGTGTAAATCCCCAACCACATGAGCTACTTAGGTTTAACAAAGTGTATTAGACCATTGCGATCTGGAGCATCACAAATCAGAGGGATCATTCTCCTAGTTCCTTTTTAAAATCCTCTAGTCCCTAGCTTTTCCTAGTTGGGTTGACTTTTATCAACATCTCTTTCTTGGGATGTGATCTCAAATTGCGCCCTGAACTTGTGCCATCTTACATTCCTTTATTTCTTGATGTTGTTGGAATTGAACATGTTTTTACTTCTTTGGGGGCTGATTGTGTCTGTGGTGGCTTCAAGGGCTGACAGACAGCAATCTTAATCTTAGGGGTTTTGCTCTCTGCAGACAGTGCTAATGTAGTGGAAGACAGTTATTATCATCATCATAAGAATTAACGACAATGCCGACAACAAATTATATGCTTTAAAACTTAAATAAAACATTGCTTACAAAAACTCTATAAAATACATAGGGCAGGTCCTATTATTTTGATTACATGGATGAAGAGACTAAGGCTCAGAAAAGAGAAGAATTTGCTCAAAGACACCCAACTAAGAGATGTTAGAGGTAGGTCTTGATCCCAGGTTTTCTGATTCAAAGACCAATGTGCTCCTTCCACTATAATCTAGTTGCTTTCTGATCCATGAATCTCTTCTATAATGTCTCTGGCAAGTGATAATCCAACTTTTGCCTAGATATGTGTAATGAGAGGAAAATCTCTCCTTAATGAAGCAGCCCAGTTCCTTTTCAATCAAGTCCAATTTTAGGAAATTTTCATCATATTGAGTGGATTATTTATTCCTATATAATGTTTATCCATAGATGCAACAGAGTATAAATCTAGTCCAGTTATTTCCAAACCTTTTAAATTTGCATACTCCTTTAACTAAAATATTTTAATAACATCCCATATATATAGCCTAAATATGTATATGTACATATATATTCATGTATACTAGGTGTATTTATATAGGCATGTGTATATGTATATGTAAACACATGCATATATGTGCACTGTGTCCACACATGCATGTGTGGACATGCTTAACACATAGGTATGTGTATATGTGTGTGCATGCATGTGTAAGTGTACATATGCACGTCTAGATTGTAGGCTCACGTATGTACACGTGTCTAGATACAGGCATGTGTCTTGTACATGAATGTGTGCACACATATAAGCATATGCACACATACATATACATATATACACATTACACACAGATACACACACACACACACACACACACAATGGGGATAGGTCCTAGATGTCTGATTCATTGGTATAGGGATCTCTCAATTGAGACAATTCTCTATCATTGCATGCTGGAATCTTCTTTGAAATATATTAGTCTTAGAGAGTTGCCTAGAGCCTTGAGAGGTTAAATGACATATCCAGGGTCATGTGTCAGAGACTACACTGGCGCTCAAGTCTTCCTAGGTGTAAGATCTACCCTCCCTTCTCTACCCACACGATTATTGTCATTTCTTCTTTCTCCTCCGTTAGCTTCGGTTTCCTCGTCTATAAAATGGAGATAATAATACCCCATAGAATCATTGTAAGGATCAAATGAAATAGCATTTGCGAGGCCCTTTGCGAATCCTAAAATACTGTACAGATATTGGCTGTGCCTATTACTTCTATATCACCTCCAGGTACCATCACACTAATCCTTATGTACATTGTAAAATTTACATAAAAAATAGAAATTAAAAGGACGAGCTGAAGATAAAGTTTGGAAAATCATATTTTATTAATGGTACAGAGCCTCTTTGCCTCGCTATTATTGTTAAGCATATTTTAGTGAGAGCAACATGATCTAATATGTTTCCTTATAATATGGCTTCAATACTTTGGGATATAGCAATTCAAAGGTCTGGTTCTAAGTAAGTTCAGTTTATTTTGATTCTTGATTTTAATAGTTGTCAAAACTGAAAAATATTCCTTACAAAGATCCATAAATCCAGATGGAGGAAGTGCAGCATTAGCTGCACTTACTAAATCATGACACTAATTTTTCGATCCCATCCAACCATTACTGTGCTGAGCTTTCCTTGCGAGCAAGCCTCCGCTAATTCTGGGATTTAGTATTCCTGGCACTCTTTTTACAGCCCCACGCCATGATTTTGCATTCTCTCTGGTCTTTGCCCTTGCTTCCATATTTTGTGTATATCTTTATTAAATCTAGGTTGCTTGATGAATTCTTTTACACTGGCATTGGCTTGTTCAGACAATTCTTCTTTTCCTCCTATTCTTTGGGATTGTTTTTCTTTGTGTTTCCTGAATTTCATTTTTGAGAGCTTCACATCCCTCCTGCGTTAACTTACCTCTGTGGAAGAAAAAGTCAATACTCTGCACAAATCTCTCAGAAACAAATTTGTTAATTATCTAAATTCAACCATCTCTGCTTAGAGAGAGAGAAATCCAAGGGGACACAGCTCCATCCTGCTTTTGAAAATCTCTCTGACCCAAATTATTTCCTCCTGATAATTCATAGAGTTCAAGAACAAAGACCAGATTTTACAGAAAGATTAAACAAGTGTATAAAGTTAAGGTGATAGTTTTGGGTTTGTCAAACAGAACAATACGTAACATTACTTGGAGAATTGTTTCCCCAAACCCATTCAGAGAAGGAAAGAAATGAAGTACTGCTTTTAATTGGATTAATCAAAGGGCCCCCTGCCTTTGTCTAGTCACCATCCTGATTCTATTATCAAAAAATTATGATTTTAGGCACTGGTTAGGCCTTTGTAAAAAGGATTTCTGACTAGGACATTGATTAAGGCCTGATAAGGCCTTATTTTATTTTGATCAGCATGAAAGAACTTGAGACTGAAATAATTTTATTTCTAAATATTTTCCTAAAGAGAGAACTAGAGAGTGTAGGGAAAATAGCAGGCTTCCAAATACCCTTCTTTTGTTTAAAGAACAAATTAATCACAAACATAATCTATGTTCATTAATTCCAAAACAACATTTAAAAAGAAAACTCTGTCCTCATCCTATAGGCTACATATAATCAGTAGCTAGATGTGATAGCGTAGGTGGTTCATTGTAAATACAGAGCTTGCTGCATTTTGCTTTAAGACAGAAGGTGCAGAAGAACAATAAGATGAAGAGAAATATTATTTCAGGTGATATGACAGTACACTAAGTAGCATCATAGAGTTAGGGCATTGCCTCGAATGTCACAGATTATATTGTTTGGGTTATAAAAAGCTCTGCAGCAGGTAGAGACAAAAATCCAGTGTTAAAACACATTTGAGCCCTTTAGTTTCTATTCATTCTCATTCTCTCTCTCTCTCTCTCTCTCTCTCTCTCTCTCTCTCTCTCTCTCATCTCTCTGTTTCTCTGTCTCTGTCTCTCTGTCTGTTGTCTCTCTGTCTTTCTGTGTATCTCTGTCTGTCTGTCTCTGTCTCTCTCTCCTGAACCTGAATAGTTATAAAGATCAGAAAATTCACAATTTCTTATTTTATAGGTATATATCTGGAGCACCTATGAACGTACTGGGCTCTATTAGGGGCTCGAACTCCCACACATCTTTGAAAGTCTCCCACTCCCACAGTCCTTACGTCAAGACTCAGACTCCTTTATCCTCAACAAGGGAAACTCCAGCCAAAATTCCATGGCCATAAGTCACAAAGAGTTCCTCATTCTTTTGGTAAACTTTCTGGACAATATCAATGAATGAGGTCATAGCTGGTCATCAAAGGGATCCTGGATTTTTGGAGGTTTACACTATTTCAGTCTGCTGGAATATCTCACTTTCATTAATAAGTATGGTTCTCATTTGGTCAGCTAATGCCAAAATGATACAGAGCTAATTCATGGTATCCTACCTCTTTTAAAATCTGTAATCTCAAAATCTGGAATGCAAGTCAGAATATGCCTAGTTTTCCTATTGTCTACTACAAATTTTAGGAGGACATGATGACTTCCTCCCAAAGTTCTCATCATCTCAACTCCAACAAGTTTCTACCTATTTGTGAAACTCAAATTCAGAATAGAATTCCTCCTTGTTGATTCTTTTGCCCTTTGAAGAATGCAATTATCACAAGTCAAGAAGTTACTAGATCTCTGTGTTGGAGAGAGAGCTCGTGGAGCTCCAGACGATTGAATTTTTCCATCACTGGTGATTCTCTTCCCTAAAGATGCAGCTCTGGTATATTCTGCACGGAGAATTTTCCTGAGTTCCACAAACGCCAATGCCTTTCCCTCCCACACTAACTTGTATTTAACTACCTTGAGCATACATATATTTATTATTACATTTATCTTGTGTTTATTTTTATGCATACTTATCTCCCCCATCAGAATATAAGCTTATTGAAATTAGGAATGGTTTCATTCTTTGTGTTCATATCCCCAGCATCACAGTTCCCGACACATATGTGTTTAATAAATACTTGATTGATTGATCGTGGCTCTGTGCCAGGCTTGTGATCCGCTTCTTGAACTCCTTATCACTTCTTCCTGTTTAGGTGCCCATGATGTTCTCTGATGACAAAATTGCCTCTGATTGTCCCCTCATTGCTAAAAGCTCACATGTTCTCTACTCCCTGTGTATTCTCCCATTAGTATATCTTCTTAATGTGCAATAAATATTATTCTACCTCCACTTTTCTTTTTGCCCTTTCTGATTTAATTGGATAAGGCATACCCTTCCAAAGCTTTTTTTTTATGTCTCTCATTCTAAGTCGCAGCAATACCTATGATACAAGTTTGCCTTCTTGTTTTAGGATCTATAGTTCATGTTGCTTGTTGCCTAAATTTTGAACATTTATGTATAATTATTTGAAGTTATCAGTTTTACCAAATTTTAGCTCCTATCTATGTCTGTGGTTTTCATCTACTGTTGTTCTTCCTACATTATGACTACTCTTTGCGTTATTCATCTTGGTGGGTATATACATAGACTGTTTTCTCCTTCCACTGTTCCTTCAAGTTTAAGGCATTTTTTGTTAGATTTACGAGTCAACAAACAAATACATTTTTACCAGCATTTCTTAGGCGTGTGATGTCTCTGACCAGCAACATGTCATTTATAGACCACAAGGGAATGATCTGGACCAATGAAATTTGTGTTATTGAGGCTTCTGGGAGATGGCTCTATTCCATGGTTTGGGTAACTTGATGCTTGGGGGAGCTGACCTAGGTATCACTGAAACCACTAAACCTTACCCTGAAAAGAAAAGATCTACTTTCTTAGGGATCCTTGAGATGTCCAATTACAGAAGTCTGAACCAAAACCTCAGCAGCTAAGAGGGAGCCCTGTGTCAAATGTGGACTGTGTTCTAAGGACTTCTCACTGCAGTGCCACGAGTCAGATTACCGTGCTTTCTGACCACTTTTAAGGAGTAGTGTAGCTTAGAGCCATTGTGCAAGTTGATAATCAGTTAAATGGTTGAAAGACTCTACATTTCTTTTCATAAAAGAGGAGTCACATGTGGATACTATGATCTGAATTGTTTCACTGTAAGTGTTTAAATTCCAAAAGACTCATGAAGAAAAATGCTCTCTCTCTCCAGAGAGAAAACTGATGAACTTTGAGGGCAGATTGAAGCATACTTGTCACTTCATTTTTCTTGCTTTTTTCCTTTTGCAACATGGCTAATATGGAATTATGTTTTACATTACTTTACATATATAATCAATATCATATTGCTCATCTTCTCAATAGGTGGAGAAGAGTCTGAAGGGAGAGAATTAGGGACTCAAAAATTTGAAATGAATGTTAAATAAGGTATAATTTTTAAAAAGTCTATCTTCACTATTGGGATTTCTAGATGGTACAGTGAATAGAGAGTATTGGGCCTCGAGACGGAGAAGACCTGGGTTCAAATTTGGCCTCAGATACTGCCTAGCTGTGGGACCTGGGCAAGCCACTTAATTTCTGTTTATCTCAGTTTCTTCCACTATACAATGGGAATAATAATAGCACCCACCTGGAAGAATAGTTGGGAGAATCAGTTGGGGTAATGTTTGTAAAATATTTGCTTAGCACTACACCAGGCATACAGTAGGTGCTATATAAATGCTTATTTCCTTCCCTTCACCCTCCAGGGGTGCTGGAGATAGAACGTTCCTTGCAACCTCCCTTTTGTAGATATGCATATGGAAGGACTTGACTTATGCATATTGTCAGGCTTGGAAGCTAGACTACAATGTGCTCTCATACTCCTTTAGATCTCCTTAGAGGGGAGACTTACTACTCATTTTCCTCTTACAGATGTGCAGCTTGTTAACTGCACTTGGCCTTGCCCCATTAAATTAGCCTTCCATTCTCCCCAGCTCGTTGAGAGAATTGCCAGCGCTCAGCTTCATTGCTCCTTGGCAGGCCATTTAGTAAAGAGTGCTGTAGTAGTGAACTCCAGGACAGAATGCCGGTCAGTGCTTGTAATTAAGATCTACCGGCAGCTTATCTGATCCCATGCACCAAAGCTGCTTCTTTTTCATTTAGGGTAAGTAACAGTACCCTTAAACCGATAGCAGTTATAGATCCGAAAGCCTGCTGTTCCTTTTTTATGTTTTATGCATCTCTTTCTATGTTGAGTTGGCCAGCCAATAAAGTAAGATAGGTCCTGCTGGTGTGGGGTTAAAGGACATACTTCAAGAAAGGAAGTTCGAGATCATTTTGTCCTAAGACCATAAGAGTATTTAGAACTAGAAGGCGCTTCTAGACCTGTCTCTAATCCAATCTCCTTTCATTTTACAGACAAGGAAACAGAGGGCCGTGGAGGCTAAGTTCTTTGCCC
Source organism: Pseudochirops cupreus (assembly GCA_028627135.1). Taxonomy (NCBI): domain Eukaryota; kingdom Metazoa; phylum Chordata; class Mammalia; order Diprotodontia; family Pseudocheiridae; genus Pseudochirops; species Pseudochirops cupreus. Next base: position 263,753,715 of record CM053582.1, read on the forward strand.
GAGGTCACACAAGTAACAATCATCAGAGTTATAATTTGAACCCAGGTCCTCTGGAAGCCAAGGTCTACGTGGGGTTAAATGATGTGTAAAATCACACATCCAATTAATGGCACATTAAGGACCAGATACCATGTTTTCTGAATGCGAGCTAGTGCTACTTCCAATTTGTATGGCCTTGTATACTGAGGGTCTTTTGATCTCATACATAAAGGTGCATTTCTGGATAACTATAGTGAAATGCAAAGTAATCTTGATCAACTGGAATTCTTCAATGAATGTATATGTTGTCTTTTACAGAATCCATGTCTTGGAATTCTACTAGTCTTTCCAGTTGTGAAGAGGTTAGCCCTGGAGCTTCCTCTCCCAGGAATCGGGAATAGTTGTAGATTGATAGAAAGCGTAGGGGTAAATCTGATGTGACTAGGCAGCTTAAAAATTTTTTTTTAATTTTAAGGCCATCGAAACAATATAGAAAGTTTAAAATAGTCTCTCACTAATGTTGTGTAGTAATAAATGAGCCATTCCTGTAAAGGTCCTTGTGTATAGACTTCTCCCCCTCAATATCATTTAGGATAAAAATATCCTTTGTTGTAAGGCTGAACAAAATTCTGTGGAGAAATGTTTATGATACAAGATACTATAACCACAGATGCTCTGTCTTAAAAAAGATATAGTATCTGAGTCTATGGGTGCAAGTTAATTGTTGGAGATGAATTCCCACTACTAAAGCAGATAGCCTGGATTTTTGTTGACTGGGACTAAGATGCAGTCCCTACTTGCTCTGGGGGAAGTATCAGGGCAGAGCTGGTATTTGGTAAGGAGAATATTCTTACCAGCATGTTATGAGAAGTGGTAAGAACTGGGTTGAGGTTGTAGAAAGACTTCAGTGTTGAGTTAGTAGATGATGACCAATTTTCTAATCAGTTGAGAAAATTAAGTTGGTTGTCTCCCTATAGTTTTTCTTTTAGAGATGCATGGTCTTTCAATTTTTTTTCCTATTTCTTTATTCCATTGAATGTTGACATTTTTGAAAAGAGAAAAAGACACCAATTGTCAGTACCCAAGTTGTCTTAGGCATTTATAATCATAAAAAAAACAGTTCAGCAGGGAAAAGCAGACTAGTATTTTACCTAGAATTCTCAATCGTTGGATAGTATTGGAGGATGGATTTAAAACAGTAGCATCTCTTGAGATTTTTCCCATCCCTCCACCTGCTGAAATACTCAGAATATGTATGGGAAGGCTGTGGCAAAAGTTATTTATTTGTGGGTAATGTAGTACTGTATGACGTTGACACCAGCCAGTTCTGTAAGTGGACTCTATTACATGTGTGCCCCTTTGCTGTGCTTCCATAGTCAGCTTATTTATGGAGCCCTATTTTGGCTTCTTCTCCAGAGATCAAAGCTTGTTCTTATACTTGTGAACTGAGTAACAGTCTCTCAGAATGCTGTTTCCCTCCACTCCCCGCAACCATACTCCTAAATTCTAGTGCCCGTGCTCTGTTGATTATTTCTAGCATCTTCTATATCTATCTTAATTGTACATAGTTGTTTTTATATTGTCACCCCCGTAGGACTGTGCGCTCCTTGAAGGCAGGAACTGTCTTTTACCTATCTGTGTATCTCCAGTGCCTAGGGCCTGGTGGGCTGTTAATAAATTTTTTACAGACTGATTATTGAGTAGAATAGTTTCACCAGTTTAATTGTCTTGAGGAAACAGGGCTTTCTCCTTTTGATCTTTGTGGCCTCATTGCCTAGCACATAGTACATTTACTAAGTGTTTATTAACTTCTGTTAATCATTCAGTCACATCCTGTCATTTGATCATGCCAATCAGGTAAAAGATGCTCTTGCATCTTAATTTCTTTAAATCTAAATTCTGTTGACATGGTCTTTGTTGACGTTCAAAATGGAGAAATCACATGCCATTTATCCAATACTTTAAAATTTGCAATTCACTTTACATATATGATCTCATTTTGGCCTGACAGCAGTATGGTGGAATATGTTTTACAGGCATGATCATCTCTTTTTTATAGTTAGCACAGAGGTCTAGAGTCCTGACCATGGTCCTATAGCTCGTAAGTGTCAGAGTTGGGAATTGGACCCTAGTCTTCCTGACCTGACGGGGCACCTAGATGGTGCAGTGGATAGAGGCTGGGCTTGGAGTTAGGAAGGCTCATTGTCCTGAGTTCAAATGTGGCCTCAGACACTTATTAGCAGTGTGACCCTGGGCAAGTTGCTTAACCTGTTTGCCTCAGTTTCCTCATTTATAAAATGAATTAGAGAAGGAAATGGCAAACCACTCCAGTATCTCTGCCAAGAAAGCCCCAAAATAGGGTCACAAAGAGTTGGACACAACTTAAAATGACTCAACAACTTCCTAACTTGTAGTCCAGCACTCTATCCATGAATGCACCATAATGCATTTCTGACTTCGCAAATGAAGTAAATCAACTGTACTCTCCATTTGTAAATTAAACACACTTGTGAACTAAATTGACTCACATGCCACTAGGTCACTATATAATAAGTTACTATTGTACTTGCCTGATGGACAGAGTTAATGTAGCTTCTGAATCTACTTTGACTTACAACTGGAGAGAATCTTAGGCAGGGAGAGATTCTGGGGCATGAATGGCTTATTTGCTGATTAACTTTTAGAACATCACTTTCCCAGATGGAAATGATTACATGAGCTATCCCATTTTATGCTACTGGGCTTTATTTTCATTATTGCTGCTCTCTAATAGATATTTTAATGAAAGATTTTATTGTGTTTGCAGGCCAGAACATTAAGTGAAGACTGAAGGGGGGGGGGGGAGGGAAATCTGGTAGAAAACAAACACTGAGAAAGTAACAGTAAATTTTGAAACTGTTGCATGCCCAATCTGTTTTTTGTTTGTTTGTTTTCTTTTTTTTTTTTTTTAACTGAGCTCGTGGTTCCCTCTGGATTCTGTAAAATTTTCCCCAACAGGCTTGAGAGCTAGATGAGAAAAACTTTGTTAATAGGAATTGTAAATAAGATTGAGATAAAAATGACTGAAAATGACCTGAGAGATCTCTTTATTCAACTCTTCCTGGTCTATATAAAAGAGCAAGTTCAATTATATGTGGACTGTGTCCCCCATTCTAATGTGTGAGCTCTCTGAGAGTAAGGACCGTTTGACTTAAATTTTTTTTTTAAGTTTTATTGATTTTTTTAACATTGCAAACATTTATAGATTATTCAGTCTGCGAGAATTCTCTTGTAACAAAGTAAAACAGGTAAGTAAAACTAATAATACAATGACTTCACCTGAAAGTACGTGAAACATTTTATATCTGCAATAACCCATAAACACTCTATTTAAAAGAAATAACAGAAATCTATTTTTCTCCCTCCTACCCCTATCCTACTTTTTAAAAAAAGAAAAATAGATTTCTTATAACAAATATACATAATCAGGCAAAACAGATTCCCTCAGTGGCCATGTATAATAATATATATGTCTTAGTCTGAACTCTGAATCCGTCCACTTCCTGTAATGAATAGTCTGCTTCATCATTGACCCTCTGGAATCATGAAGGGTCATGGTATTGATCACAGTTTTTACAGTTTTCAAAGTTTTGGGGTATTGTTTTACAGTGTTGTTATATAAATTGTTCTCCTGTTTCTCTTCATTTCATTCTTAATCAGCTTATCAAAGTATTCAAAATTGTTTTCCTAGATTTCTTGTCAGTTTCCAGTTCTTGGGGTTTGGGGTTTTTTGCCATAACAGAAAGAGCTACTATAAGTGTTTTTGTACCCCAGTACTTAGTACAGTGCCTAGCACATAGTAAGCACTTTAGCTTTTCTGATTTGGTTTAATGGGAATGGGTCTTGGCTTGTTGTTTTGTTCCTGTGAAAGAGTAAATCTTTTAAGTCATCAAGTATGATGAATGAAAGAACAAAATATTACTTTGGCTACTCATCTTAGAAGTAAACAAATCCACCTAATATTTTAAATATTTTAAACCATTGGAGGTAAGCAGTGGATGACTCCTAGGGTCAGCATAAGGGAATGGAAAGAACATGGGACCGACATGGGATTAAGAGTCTTGGATTCTAGGCCCCAGTCTATAACTTTTTGCTGTTTCTCCTTGGGCAAGTCACTTTGCCTTCTTGACTCTGTTATCTCATCTCTAAAGTCAAAATGTGATTAATATGTAATGCTGTCCCTGCCTACCTTGAGATGATCAAAAAAGATTATGTGCACCAAAGCCAATCAGAGATTAAAGAACATTTTTTTAACATTTAATAGTATTTTATATTTTTCCAATTATATGTAAAGATAGTTTTCAACATTCATTTTTGTAAGATTTTGAGTTCCAATTTTTTCTCCTTTCCTCCTTTCCCTCCCCTCCCCAAGGTAGCAAGCAATCTGTTGTAGGTTATACATGTACGGTCATGTTAGGCATATTTCCATGTAAATCATGCTGTGAGAGAACCAGAACAAAAGGGAAAAACCAGGAGAAAGAAGAACAAAAAAGTGAAAATAGTATGCATCTATCTGCATTCAGACTCCCTAGTTCTCTCTCTGGATGTGGTCAGCATTTTCCATCTTGAGTCCTTTGAAACTGTCTTGGATCATTGCATTGCTGAGGAGAGCTGAATCTATCATAGTTGGTCATTGCACAATGTTGCTGTCTGTTACTGTGTACAATGTTCTCCTAGTTTTGCTCACCTCACTTAGCATCAGTGTATGTAAGTCTATCCAGGTTTTTCTGAAATCTGCCTGATCATCGTTTCTTATAGCCCAATAGTATTCCATTACATTCATATATCACAACTTGTTCAACCATTCCCCAATTGATGGGCATCCGCTCAATTTCCAATTCTTTGCCACCACAAAAAGAGCTGCTATAAATATTTTTATACATGTAGGCCCTTTCCCCTTTTTAAAGATCTCTTTGGGATATAGCCGTAGCAGTGGTAATGCTCAATCAAAGGTTATACACGGTTTTATAGCCCTGTGGGTATAGTTCCAAATTGCTCTCCAGAATAGTTGGATCAGTTCACAACTCCATCAACAATGCACTAGTGTAAAGAACACTATAAATTAGGGGTTTTTTAACTGTTGCGTGTACCATGAACCCCTTTGCCAGTCTGGTGAAGCCTATTGGGATCTCCTTCTCAGAATATTTTTAATGTATAAAATAAAATGCACGTGATTATATTGAAGTAGTTATCAAGATATATATTTTTTAAAAGTTCACAGATCCCAGGTTAAGAACCCTTTCTATAAAATATAAGGTGGTGATGATGGTGTTTCCTCTAAATCTAGATAGACTGTTCCTTCAGAGGCTAAGTTTTGTTTTGTTTTTAACCATTATTAGGAATACGGTATGTAGGCAGCTAGGTGGCTTAGTGGATAGAGTACTGGAGTCAGGAAGTTCTGAATTCCAATCTAGGCTTAGACACTAATTAGCTTGTGTAATCTAGGTCAAGTCACTTGACCTAGGTCTGTCTCAGTTTCTGCATCTGTAAAATGGAGATAATAATAGCACCTACCTTCAGGGTTGTTGTTAGGACAAAATTAGATAACATTTGTAAAGTGCTCTGTTAACCTTAAAGTTCTATATGATGCTAGCTGTGTTTATATGGTGATCTCAAGGTAG
>CM053582.1:263759853-263788029 GCA_028627135.1 Pseudochirops cupreus
CTGCTTCCAGTCAGCACCGCACGGAGACTAGCTTGGTTCCGGCGTTCTCTTGCTCCACCCCTTCCTGCTACATCAGCAAGCTCAAGGGGCGTGGAAGATCTTCAAATCCCAGTATTGTTACAGTTATTTAGAATTATATAATCATTTATAGCATTTTAAAAAAATTCTATATTTTTGTATTATATATTGCATTATATATATTCTCTATTTTTGTATTATAATTATTTTTCTTTATATCCTTGCTCTCCTCCAACCCAAAGCCCCAGATACTCCTTCGTAACAAAGAAAAAGCCTAGCCAAACTGACCGACTAATATCATTAGTATCTCCATGTCTCTGCTCATCTGAGTTAGAATGTGGTGGTCACTGCATTTATTCTGAATTCCAGCGCCTTTTTGTATTGTTTTGATTTACATTCTTACATTCATTGCTGCATATGCTTCTACTGATTCTGCCTACTTTGTATCAATTCCCACAAATCTTCACATTTCCTGTCTTCCTCTAGGCTGTGATGAATGTTTCCCTCCCATCCACTTTATATGTGCATTCCTCATTTGTCATTTCTTACGGCACAGTTATATTCTGTTACGTTCATATACTATAATTTGTTAACCATTCCACAATCGAAGGGGGCCTGCTTGATTCTGGTGTTTTTTACTGCCCTAAAATTGCTTCTATGAGTATTTTTCTACATATGAGAACTTGCTTTTTGCATTCCATTTCCTTGGAGTGAGATGAGGTCAAAGGGGATGAACAACATTTCAGTTGGTCATACAATTCCAAATTCTATTCCAGAATGGTTGGGCCAATTCCCGGCTCTCCTAACAGTGTTATTAGTGATATTGGCTTCCAGCTGCCCCTTCAACATGGACTATTTCCCTGTTTTATTATCTTCGCCGATTTCTGTATGAGGCGAAAGCTCAGAGTTATTTTACTTTACTTTTACTATTATTGATCAGTAGAATTTTTCTATATGGTGACTTATACTTTGTCTTTCTTTTGGAAATGTTGTTCATATTCTTTAATGTCATTTGGGCTTTTGATTTTAATTAATTAATCAACAAGCATTTAGAGTTAGGGTTGGTACCTACAGTGTTCCAGAAACTATGCTGGGAAAACAAAGACAAAAATGAAATATTCTGTCCTTAAAGAAGTTATATTCTATACAAGCAAACCACCTGTACACAAAGTAAATTCCTGGTGATGAGTGGGCACTGATAGCTCAGGGAGGGCTGAGGAAGAGGCAAGAGTGTGCTCTAGGCATGGGGAACAGCCTGTTCAAAGGCATGGAACTGGGAAATGCAGTGTCCTATGAGGAACAGTAAGAAGATCTCTTTGCCTGAATTTAAGAATGCGTGAAAGAGAGTAATGTAAAATAAAACTGGAAGTGAGGATTGGAACAAGGTTGTCAAGGACTTCACATACCACACAGAGGCATTTATGTTTGACACTAGGGATAATAGGGAACCACTGATGTCAAGCAGGAGAGTAACATAGTTAGACCTGTGCTTTGAGCTTATCATTTTGGTAGTGTCTTAATAATGCAGGCTTATGATGGCCTGGAATAGTCCCAGCCAGAGAAACATGCAGCACAAAAGACACTAAAGCAAGGCAGTTTTATTGATCAGTCAGTAAACATTTATGAAGTGACTACTGCATGCTAAGTGCTAGGGATACAAAAAAAAAGGGGCAAAAGACAGTCCCTATCCTCTAGGAGTTTAAAATCAAATAAAGGAGACCAGAGCAAACAAATATGCACAAACAGACTAAACATAGGATAAATAGGGATTAAGAGAGGGAAGGCTCTAGAATTGAGGTGTTGGGAAAGGCTTTTGTAAAAGATGAAGTTTTAGCTGGGACTTCATGGAAGCCAAGGAATCCAGTAGGTGGCAATGAGGAGGGAGAGCATTCCAGGCATGGGGACAGGTGGAGAGAATGTCCCAGGCTGAGACATGGAACATCTTGTTTGTGGAATAGCTTGGAGGTCAGTGCCACTGGATTGAAGAGTATATGGAAGGGAGCGAAGTGTAAAAAAGATAAACTTGAGGGGACCAACTTAGTGTCTGTTGGGTATTCAGGAAAGATGGTGGAAATCAGTCTGGTTCATTAGAGCCTGAAGAGAATGGGGCACTGCCCTCAAACCAGTAAAATCTTGTGGTTTTATAGTGTTCTTATATGAATCTAGGTCAGTGGTTCTCAACCTTCCTAATGCCGTGATTTACTACTCTTACGTGGGTGTATCTGCATGTGGGCAGACCTGCCTGGAGACAGATAGAGGAGCAGTGTCTTGCTTCCTAAGACCCTGGAAAGTATGTGTTTTCCAATGGTCTTAGGCGACCCCTGTGATCCCTATGAAAGGGTCGTTTGACCCCCAAAGGGGTCGCAACCCACAGGTTGAGAACTGCTGATCTAGGTAGACCTAGAATTGGAGAAAGGAGTGAGGAGGACTTATAGGAGTGGCCATTGGTATTGATTTATGCTAGTGGAAGGGAGGGAAGACTCTTGGGCAATTGGAGGATAGTTGCTACTTAAACTCCCTCCTGGAAGGAAAATGACTTTGGGATATTCCTTGCTTTACTTAACAAGGCATTTTAAACTTTCCCAGGGTTTCTTCCTTTAGTGGGTTGGGGAGGCTGCTATCATAGTCCTTACAGTCAGCTAGATGGAAGATGGTCTGAAAAGGAGGAGATTTGAAGCAAGGGAAGCCAATTAGGTTGATTTTACAAGTCTAGGTGAAATGCAATGAGGGCCTGAACTTGTGTGATGGATGAATTCAGGAGATGCTGTGGAGGTGGAATCAATAAAACTAAGCAGCAACTGGTTGGATATGTGGAGTGAGAGAAAATGAAGAGTCAGGAATGACTAGAAGGCTGATGGTATCCTCAGTGGAAAAAGGGATAGAAGAGGTGTGGCTTTGGTGGGGGGAAAGATAATGAGCTCAATTTTGGTTAAGTTTCGTTAAAGGTGACTACAAGACATCTGATTTGGGATTTCTATTAAGTAATAAATGATGTGGGACATTCCCTTGGTAAGAAGACTGGGGATATAAAAATCTGGGAATCATTTGTATAGACATGATGATTGAACCCATGAGAATTGATGAAATCACCAAGTAAGTATAGAGATAGAAGAGAAGGCAGCCCAAGCCTGAGCCTTGAGCTACACCCACAGCTCTTTCCACTCTGCCACTGTATACAGGCTGAAAATTGTAAAAAATTACAAAACCTAGAACCAGTCAGTGTTGGAGGAGCTGTGAGAAGATAGGCACACTAACACACTATTGATAAGAGTCATGAATTGGTTCAACTGGCTGTGTGTTCAGTGAAGATAACAATGTTTTAGCATTAGTTTAAATAAAAGATATTTAGGATGGTGAACTTGTCAGAGAATTTATGGAATGTTTTCCAAAGCCAAACATGAATGATTTGGAGTTTATCTGCCATTTGAGATAGTCTGTCCTCCTCTTTGCTAGTTAATGTGAATGATTGGAGTCTGACTCTAGATTCCTGTTTGCTTTCCTACAGAATGAAAATGCTCACACTGGTGATTGCTTTCTTTATCTGTAGGTATGAATGGAAAGACATGACCAACTACCCTTCCCCTGGTATCTCCATAAGGAATGTTGGCTGTTTGATTTGTGTTTGTGAATTATTTAACATCCTCTGCTGAAAGGCCGTCCAGAAGCACAAGTGTTTGCCATCTTGTAAAGCCGTATTCTCTGGTAAGTAGCACTGAGTTTGAGAGAGAGAGACAGAGAGAGAGAGCGCAGCTTAGCAGCCGCAGCGATATGCTCTCCCTTCCTTTGCATGATTGCCACTGGGAGTTAAGAGCCAGGCTTTTCCCATGGAATGTAACCAGCCTTATTCCTGTGGGTTTTCTCTTGGGCTTATTAGCACTAGAAAGGAAGCAGTTCCCTTTCAGTCAGGTGCACACAAAGGCTGTTGTTGTCTGAGGGCAAAGTGAGGAAGGGTGACTCTGTGCTTCTGAGTTGTACTAATTTTCAGATGGAGACCATCAGATGTAATCTTCTGCCTCATTAAGGTGACCCAGGGCCTACCTGTCCTTGTAATAATGTTACAAGAGTACTTAACAGACTCGGTGACTTCTGTAAGCAGGGTAGCTAAGGAGATCCAGGGTAAGTGGGGACAGATGCCATAAAAAGCAAAAGTGTGTGTGTGTGTGTGTGTGTGTGTGTGTGTGTGTGCGCATACATGCGTGCACGCTTGCACACCTGAGCTCCCTCTCTTGTCCTGTTCTGTTCAAAATGTAACAGGTAGAAGAGGTAGTAATCATTTGACAAGGTGAAATAGCAGAGATACAATATCTCCCCACAATTTAATTGCTTTTCTTTCTGACTTGAACTTTAGTTACATCTTCTGAGATTAAATGGCAAATAAAATAAATTGGGCAGAATAGCGTAGACTGAAAGAATTGGGTTTATAAGGGGAGATCTCAAAGACTTCAGAGATATTCCACAGGAATGATGGTGAGTCCCTGTTCTTTGCTTCCAAAGAGACCAGGAAAAGATGAAATGAGCTAAGATTGCAGCAGAAGGAATTTAGGGATAGATGTTAAGGAGAGCTGCCTGCCAGTAGCCACCAGATATTAGAAGGAGGCTATCTGGGAAAGTTGTTGTATTGTCAATTCTAGTAGAGGAGGGGTTTGTTTCTTTAAATAACCAATAAGCATTTATTAAAGTATGTGGAAGGTACTATGCTAGGTTCTTGGGGAATACAAAGACAAAAATTTAATAATCCCTGCCCTCAAAAAGCTTGCATTTTATTGGGAGAGGTAGTATTTACACATTTAAGTCAATATAAAATAGAAATGTTTTAATAGAAAACCTAAGCCACTTTTCAGCTTTAAAACTATGACCATATCTTCTTAAAAAAAGCATTATTGTCGCCTTTTGTTTGCATATTATAGTCATTACCAGAAATATTCCTAACTCTCCCTGCAGAATGAACCCTACGGCATAACAAAGAAAAAGTTATGCAAAAATATTCACTACAGTGACCACGTCTGAAAACATAGGACACACAACATTGTACCTTACAGTAATCTTTCTCTTTTTTGCCACCAGAAAGGAAGTGCATTTTATCATCTGATCATCTGTTTTTTTTTCATTTATTCAGTATTTTGCTCTTTTTGGGGGTGATCTCTTTGTTTACATTGTAGTAGTCATGCATTATTTTTTGGTCCTGCTTATTTTTGGAAAAATTCATAAAAATTTCTCATATCATTCCAAATTCCTTATATTCATCATTTCTTATTGCAGAATATTATTCCATTAAATTCCATGACCACAGTTATTTCAATCATTCTCCAAATGATGGACACTCACTTTGTTTCCCAATTTTTGCTCTCACAAGGAGCACTGCTATGTATATTTTGATATGATCTATTGGACCTTTGTTTCCTGGAGTTACATGTAATGGGACTGATGAGTCAAAGGGTATGAAAGTTTATGGATTTATGTATAATTTTCTTGTGTAATTCCAAATTGATATATTGAAGATTTGGGCCAGTTCATAGCTCTAACAATGTGTTGATGTGCCTATCTTGCCATAGCCCCTCCAGCACTGACTATTTGCATTTTTTATCCTCTTTAACAGTTTTCAGGATATGAGTACTGCTACTAACTAGTTTCTTCCAATAGAGTATGAGTTACTTGAGGGCATAGACTGGTTTTCTCTTTGTATCTCTAGTGCTTGGCATACAGTAAACACTTAATTAAAGTTTGTTGATTGATTTTGAGTTGAAATCTCAATTGCTGTAATTTGCATAGGGCAGCTAGGTGGTGCAATGGATAGAGAACCAGGCCTGGAGTCAGGAAGATTTACCTTCCTGAGTTCAAATCTGGCCTCAGACATTTACCAACTGTGTGACCCTAGGCAAGTCACTTAACCCAGTTTGCCTCAGTTTCCTCATCTATAAAATGAGTTAGAGAAGGAAATGGTTTTAACCTCCAATATCTTTGCCAAGAAAGTCTCACATGAGGTCACAGGGAGTTAGACAGGAATAAAAAATGACTGAACAACATAATTTGTCATATACTATTTAAGATTTGAAGTTATGTTTTCTTGTGATCGTTTGCAATTTGCAATTCTTCCTTTGAAAACTGCTTATATCTCTTTACCATTTGCACATTGGAGAATGTTTCTGTGTCTTATATATTTCTGTCCACTCCCTATAGATATTGGATATCAGTGTTTTATTAAGGATATTTGATTTTTTTTTCCACTAGACTTTTCCACTAGACTTTTTCTCTTATTATTCCATCTCCATTGGTTTTGTTTATGCAAATATGATTTTGTTGTATGTAATCAAAATTATTTATTTTGTGTTTTATGATGACATCTGTCCCTTGAGTAGGAATTTTCCCTTGTAACTACCCTGTAACTGACTAAGACCTAGGGACTTGGGGGAATGGTGTACATGGTGGTGGTTTCAAAGCAGGGTGATCCCAGACTTGGTTCCTGCCTTTTACCCTGTTTACTTAAGTACTTGTCCTCCAGGATCTTATATATTAACGAAGGAGACAACATACAATAAATAGGTGCTGGGTGAGTACAAGATAAGTTTGTACGTAGAAAACAGAAGGAAGGTAACCTTAAGGTCAGCTTAAATGGATGAGGAGACCAGCAGTGACTACTTGCAAGAGGTGGCACAGGGGATGGGTTGTTGCACATGCAGTAGTCAGGAAGACAAGTTCAAATCTTCATACATTTAGTGCTGTGTGATCTTGGGCAAGTCACTCACCCTTTTCTGGCCTCATTTGCTCATCTGAAAAATGGAGATAATGAAGCACCTACCTAATCAAGTTGTAAGAATCAAATGAGATGACATATATAAAGCTCTTTGCAAACCTTAAAACATTTTACAGATGCTGGCTATTATTATTTTTAGAAAAACATCATCTCATTGTTGTCTCATTATCTCTGCGTTGCCTCATATAAAAGGATTTTGTCTAGTGTTGTAGCTTGAGACACCAAGGGAGCAAATTACTTTTATGAGGTCATAATCAATTAGTGGTGAGCCAAGAATGAAACCTAGGATTCTCTCTTTTCTCTAACAAAAAAATCTGCTTTTTTTTCTGGAAAGAACTCTTCTCCATCTGTCCCCATCTAACATCATTAGCCATGCATAAAAGACAATTTTAAGATGCAAGGATTTTGTCTTTTAAAAAAAAATCCAACAGTAGATCACTGCTTAGCTCAAATGAGAGAATAGCCATATTGAAGGCCTCACTTCGGTGAAAGAAGCTTGAAGCTGGTTTGCAATGTAAATGGAGCAAGCTCCCACTTGGGCCTGTTTCTAGTGACCCTGCTGTTTGTTTCCTAGCAGCTATGACATGCAGCCAGATAACCAGCCTCTTGAAAACCTTGTTGAACATTTCTGTTCCTTTCATTGTGCAAATCTGTCAACCATCATGCTTTGTAAATAAAGGAATGTAAAGAGAGCAAGGAAAGGAATTTGGAATTTCTGTAGCTTATCAGGCCCGGGTAGATCATGGTGGCCCAGTTAGCCATTCAGCTTTCCCACTTAGTGTCATCAGACAGAGGTGTCAAACATGCAGCTCTGGAGGCCACACCCTCATTGAGTACAGCTGAACCAGATGAAAATATAATGGGAAAATTTAAAAAAAAATACAACAAAATGTTTAATGAGAAAATTCATCTTTAGAAAATATGAAATTGCCAGGGGGCAGGGGTGGGGGGGCCTCGGATAGGGGAAGGCAGGGAAAGGGGAGGGGCAGAGAGAAACAACATCTCTACTACATAGGAAAACATCCTGGGAAGTGGGGGCAGGGTCCTGGGAATGGGGGCAGGGTGAGAAGAAGGGCTTTATGGTCCTGGGTGGGTGGGGACAAAGGTCAGGAGAACAAAATTGAAAAAAGTTTTGGCTGTAAAATAAAAACACACTATGTTGCTAGTAATTGGGAAATAATTAACAAAATAAATAAAAAATACAGTAAAACATACAAAACATTACTTTTTAAAATTATCATTATGCGGCTTAAGGATCCTTATGTATGAATTCATGACCTATGCTTTTATGTGAGTTTGACACCACTGTGGTGAAAGATAATTCAAAGTTAATCAATTACGGAGCATTTATTAAGTCCTTTTCCTGTGCCAGGCACTGTGGTAAGCTTTGGGAATACAAAGAAATGCAAAACCACAAAACACAGTTCCTGCCCATAAGGATCTTACTTCAGAGTGGGGGTGACAGTGTGTAAATGCATAGATACATATAGCATACAGAGTAGAAGGGGGGATGGAAAGACTCCAGTGGAAGGAGGGAGGGGAGCCAGGACAGACCTTTGGCAGCAGGTGGTAGTTGAACTGATTCTTGAAAGATTTTGAGGCAGAGGTGAGGAAGGACAGGATTCAAGGCACGGGGGCAGCCAGGAGGGCTGACACTGTCATGTGCCAGGCATTAAGCTGTGGTCATTGGATTGTAGAATGTGTGGAGGAGAAAAAAAGTTTAAGAAGATTGAAAAGGTAAGAACAGGCACAAGTAGGATTTTACATTTGATCATATATAACGTTCATAGTACTTTGCTGGAGTTTATTAAGCAGGAAGATGACATCATTGGACCTGTGCCTTAGGAAATCACTTTGGCAGAAATCGCTTTTGGAGGATGGATTGTAGTGGGAAGAGACTTGAGGTAGGCTGACCAATTAGAAGGGTATTGCAGTTGTCCAGAAGAGAGGTAATGAGGGCATGAACTAGGATGATGGCTGCATGAGTAGAGAGAGGGGGACATTTCGAGAGAGGTTGCAAAGTTGGAAACATTGGAAAGTGCAAGATTTGACCAGTGATTGAATTGGTAGGAGGCTTTGGGAGGGAGCAAGGAGTCAGGGCTTACACCAAGAGTATGAATTGTCAAGACAGTGAACCCAAGCAGCTAAAAAAATGATGGTACCCTCAGTAGTAATAAGGAAGTTTAGAAGAGGGAGGGATTAAGAAAGATAATGAGTGTTATTTTAGATACAGGAATTTTGAGGTGCCTATGGGGCGTACCATTAGAAATGTCCAGTAGACAGAGATGCAGATTGGAACCCAGAAGAACTTAGGTCTGGCTATGTAGATCAGTGAATCATTGGCATAGAAATGATCATTTGAAAATACTAGATGTCATTAGTCAGAATTTTCCTGGAAGAGTTGAAAATAACACCCACTCCTCCATACTTCCTTTTCTGAATAACATCCGTAATGAACAAATAAAGAAGCAACCCTCCCGCCCCCGGTCATAACTTCTAGTGACTCTGCATTGCATAATTTGTGCTTCCAAACAGAAAGATGTCTCTTATATGCATGACCAATTCTCTCCTTACTTCTGGCTTAAGGATCCTCATACCCAAGGCTAGGACCCTGTGTTTCTTACTCTCTCGTGTGATCTAATTGTGGTTTTGTCTTTTGTATAATAATGATCTCAATGTATTCTTGCTTTCTTGTCCCCAGATAACTGCTTTCCTTTCCCAAGGTAAAATGTACACCCCATGGGGGCAGCTAGGTGGCACAGTGAATAGAGCACTGGCCCTGGAGTCAGGAGGACATGACACATTTACTAGCCTTGTGACCATGGGCAAGTCACTTAACCCCAATAGCCCTGCCTTCCCCCCTCCAAAAAAAAAAGACCAAAAAATAAAATAAAATAATTTTTAAAAAATGTACAGCCCCCAGAAGCATAGTTCTTTTAGCACTTATGGCAATTTTGCTTCTTCTATGCCCATATCTTAAGTCCCAGGAAAGCAGCAGCAACAAATTGTGTTAGTCCCGTTACAATGTTCTCATTTTAGAGACTGAGCAAATACTCAAAGATGACTGCTACCATTGCATATGTTTAGTCCTTATTTTAAAATAACTTGTATGTTGAAACAGGCTTGATGTGTAAGTGGGCCTACAAGAGGAACCAGGGCTCAGAAGTGAATAGGAAGACAGTGCTAAACTACACTTTAGAAGTGGTAGAGCTTTTAAGGATCCCAATCTGCTAACTAGCGCAGAGAAGTGTCTTTTCAATACAGATGTTCTTCTGATAGTGCTGGATGATTGAAAAACATGGAGCTTCACAAACAACAAGGAGTTGAAGTTTCTGGTCACTCAAAAGGGAGCTACATGGTGAGTAAAAGTAGTCTGGGGCACAGTTCTAATGACTGTGTAAAGGATATAACAAAATAAATGACTAGTAATAGTAATAGTAAGAGTGCTTTAAATAAAAAGTGCATTAAGGTTTGCGAACTGCTTTATATATGTTATCTTATTTGATCTTTCCAGCCACTCAGGAAAAGTGGATAAAGCACAGGGCTGGGAATAAAAAAGACTCATCTTCCTGAGTTCTAATCCAACCTCAAACACTACCTGTGTGACCTTGGGCAAGTCACTTAACCTTTTTTGCCTCAGTTTCCTTATCTATGAAATGAGCTAGAGAAGGAAATGGCCAACCACTCCAGTATCTCTGCCAAGAAAACCCCAAATGGAGCCATGAAGAGTTAGATACAACTTAAAATGACAAATTATTATGCCCAGGAAACTGAGTCAAAGAGAGGTTGAGTGGCTTTCCCAGGGTCACATAACTAGTAAGTCTCAGAAGTGGTACTTGAACTCAGATCCTCTTGACTCCAAGCCCAGCACTATGAACTGCACTGCCTAGCTCCTCCAAGGGAATGAAGACTGGAAAGAGAAGTGGACCAGTCAGCTTGTGGGAACATGGCATGGAACACGTGGACTGCAGAGTTTTCCACTCAACCCACAATGTCACTAAGCCTATAGCAGTTCCTCCAGTGCACGGGGCAGATCCTCTGTGGAGCATCTATGAGGCTTGGTGATCTATACTGAGTGAGGGAATATTCCCATTGATGAGATCACACATGTATTGGAAAGCTCATAGGATCATGGATTTAGAACAAAAGGATGTAACCTCCTTGACTGCAGGAACTGTTTACTATTTGGCTATCTAGTCTTATTCTGTCATTTTACAGATGAGGAAACTGAGGTACAACAGAGAGTTTGTGACTGGCCCTAGTTCATCCAGGAAGCATGGGGCAAGTATGGGTTTTGAACCAAGGACCCAGTCTGATTCCAAACTGAATTGGTTTATTTTCTTTTCATAAGTAGCCCTTAGGTACAAGAAGGAATCTAATAGTAAATTGAGGCTTACCTCTCGGTGTCTGTTTTTTAATTGATTGGAGATAGTATTTCTTGTAATGTCCTTCTGGTTCCTTTTGTATGAAAACCTTAGAATCTGGGAACCATTAGCTCATTTTCTAAAACCCAACCACATGAAACAATTCATTTGGTAGATCTGAAGATTAAAAAGGTGAAAAGAGGGGACTGAAATAGCCAAGGTTTTCTCATCTTGAGCTCCTTTCCAGGTCCTATTTGTTTCATGTGGTCTTTGAGACCTAACATCAGAGAGAATATCCTTTCTCTTAGAGAGCCAACTTGTTCTCTCAGCCATTAGCCAGCCAAATGTGAAATGCCCTTTAATAATAAATCGTCCACAAGCTGTTGTACCCAGGACCAACCAATCCATCTGTCCGTTTCCTGCACATTTGACTTCTTAACTGCTGAGCCAAAGTACTTTCTTCATGTTCGCTTTTTACATCAAGCATTTTCTTCTCATCAGTGAAATAGCAGCTGTTAGAGACTTAAGTTTGCCTTTAAATCACCTAACACCTGAAACCTCCTCACTGGTCTCAGCTTCTTCCCCACTCCCATTGCAATAAATTCTGCACATGGATTGCCTTTTTCATTTTCCTAAAATGGTGCTTTCCAACCCCCCTGCACTAGCACCTTTTAAGGTTCCACACAGGCTGCAGGATGAAGTCTGATCTTCTACTCTGTCATTCAAATCTCTCCTCCCACCAACCTTTTCTGAATAAATCCTCCATTTTAATCACATACCTTTTGCTCACAGTATCTTCCCTTCCCCAGGATACTTCCCCTCCACTTATTCTTACCCATTTTTAGGTCCAGCTCAGTAAGTCAGTTCAATTCAACAAGCATTTATTAGGCACCTGTTGTATACCAGGGACTATGTTTACTAAGACCACCCCTACCCCAACCCCCCCAAAAAAGAAGAAAGAGTTTCCAAAATAAAGGAGCTTAAATTCTACACGTTCTCAAGGGAAACCCTGCTTGATCACTCCTGCCTGTGGTGATTTCTACCTCCTCAGACTTTCAAAGTTGTGACACTTATTGGTCTTATTTCAGCGGTGGGTGAGGAACAGGATTAGAGCCAGGGTAGTGATGGAGCCATAGGGAGAAACCTAGACTTTCACCCGGCTTTTGTGAATTTGGGGCCTCCAAGTGAAAGGTTGAGGAGTGAAATCAAAGATGTAAGATAGTGGCTCATTAAGCTATCTAGTAAACAAAGCTTGGAGTTGAAAACACTGAGGCTGAGCTGGTGCCTGTCCCTAAAGCGGGCAGCTGTAGGTAGTAGGTCCTAAACTGGGTCTGCTGCTGGAAGGCAGTTTGCAAAGACAAGCACCATTTGGGACACCAGGAGGACAAACCAATGGAAGATCAAAGTGGTGATTTCTAGGGTAAGAGAGAGAAAAAATCATGTTCTTTGAAGGGAGCTTCATCTAGGAAGGAAGGGACGGGTGGAGATTTTCCGTTGCCCCAAATGCTTATTAGCTGTGTTGTCTCATTAAGTTCCTACATTTTGGGCTTGTGCCATTCAATTTGGTGATTATCACATGAGATTTTTGGCCTTATAATTAGTTGTTTGTTTATTGTTCCTATTTCCTAGGCTAGCTTTCAAGCATTTGGAGGAGAGAGACTGTTTTACTTATCTCTTGTCTTGGCATGTGGGTTTCACACAAGTTTGTAGAGTGAATGTTGGAAGTATTTAGTTAGTCAACTTTTCTGATACCTTATCTCCTAAACTGGATTGTGAATACCTTGACGACTTTATAAGTCTTCATATCTTCTCATAGCACCTAGTGATACTTTGAACATTTTAAGTACTAAATAAGCAATTTTTGATTGAGTCATGTTCGATCATCGGTGATATAAACAGAAACAGGTTCTAAGGATGAAAAGAGACTGAACAGGGCAGTGTAACTGTAAAGTTGGGGGGAAATATATTAGTCTTTTAAAATATATTTCCATTTCCATAAGTTGGAATAGGAGCACCAAGAAATTTGTGGTTTCAATCAGTACATTCTTTATACTGATTGCCCTTATAATTCTTAAGGGAAATGTACCTAAACTTTTTTTCGGAAAGTTTTATACATACCTTTTGATTTTAATAATTATTTTTCCTTATAGAGCCTTACCTACCCAGTGAACTCTCTTTTGTAATAAAAAAAAAGTTAAGCAAAAGAAATTATTATAACAACCATATCTGACAGCATCTGTAATGTGCTGGATTCTTTAGTCACCCACCTATTTACAGAGAAGAGGGTTGTGCATTCTCATCATCTGTTCTCCTGGACCAAGAATTAGCATTATAATTAATCAGAGTTGAGCTGATTTTCAGCTTTCATTTCCATTACTATAGTGATTGCTTGCATTGTTAAGTCTGATTACTCTTCAACAATTCACACCATTCTTTTTCAGCTTCTCTTCGTTCCTCAAATTTGTCATTTCTTATGGTGCCTTATTATGTTCTTATATTATACTTTGTTCAGCCATTCCCTAATTGATGGACTCTTACTTTTTTCTGATTTTATTTATTTATTTTTGCAGCTAGGAAAAAAAATCTTGCTGGATATTTATAACAGCTAACATTTACAAAGCGATTACCATATTCCAGGAACTGTGCTAAACACTTTACAAATATTGTCTTATTAGATCCTCACAACAACCCTGTGAAATAGATCCTGTTACTGTCCCTATTTTGAAGCTGAGGAAACTGAGGCAAACAGAGATGAGTTGATTTGCCCAGGGTCATGCAGGTCTTCCTGACTCTAACGGCCCAATGCTTTATCCAGTGCACCACCCAGATACCCTTGTGTATATGGGACTTGTCTTTGATTTCCTTGGGGCATTTGCCCAGTAGTGAGATTCAAAGGTATCATGTAAATCTAAATTATTTTTCAGAACTTTGGATCAACCTTTCTTTTTAGTATTCCTTCCAACATTAACTACTTTGGTCATCTTTGCCAGTTTGATAAGTGTGAGATTGTTATGTCACAGTTATATTAATTTTCCTTTTTCTTATTAGTGATTTTTTCATTTCATATTCTTTTTGTGCTAAAGACATAAAATAACTTTGACATGTTCCCACATAACCAATTTAGGGGTATAGATTTTGAGAACCTTAGGGAAACACTTCCAGAAATGTAAAAAATGTTTCCCAAAATTATTCAAAAGAAAATCATAGAAAAGAATAAAGCAACTTCTTCACCCCCACCTCATCATTTTCTAGACACAAAGGCCCAGTAGTACCTCTATCTGACATTTTTATTTTGATGCATGAGAGTCCAGAATGTTCATGAGATCCACTAAATGCCACCCACAGAGTTTAATTGGTTTTTAAAATTGCAATTATTCTTAATGACATTAAATGCAAAGAAATGAACAGCTGCATGAGAATTTTTCATACAGTTTTTGAAGTCACCCCCACTTCTGTTATTACTATAAATTTTCATGAGATAGCAATTTTATAGTATCCATTATTTTACCGTCTGTACTGGAGATCTTAAACACTAACTTGGTAAATTCATAAGTTAAAGTAGTCTTTGGGCTATCCCATCATTGGACCAAGATTGAAAGTGTCCCAGATCTGTCTCTTATGATCTAGGGCAACCCACTCTCTGAGCCTCAGTTTCCTCCTTTGTATAATGTACAAGTATTATAAATTCTTACTCACACAACATACTTACTGGATGGCATTGTTATGAGGATCACAGGAAATAATGGATATAATGTTATGGAACCATAAAGCTCAATGCATCAATAAGACTCATGCTTACTTAGCACTTTGAAGTTCAAGAACACTTCCCTCCCAACAATCCTGTGAGACAGATGATGTCAATATTATGATCTCCATGTTACCGATGAGGAAATGGAAGCTTTGAGGGGTCAAAGGATTTTCCCAGCATCATCCAACAGAGAATTTCTTAGGATTTGAATTCCTGGCTTTGCATCCAGAGTTCTGTTCCCTTTCTATGTTGCTTTTTGTAATGTAAAAGTCACTTGTGAGTGTTATTGTTGGGTCAGACAGCATGCAAAGTTCAGTAACTTTTTAAATACAGTTCTTGAATACTTTCTTGAGTAGCCATTCCAATTCATGGCTCCTTCAGCCATGCATTAATGTGCTTATTTTCCTGTAATGCCTCCTTTTTGTCCATATCCTTTTTTTTTTTTTGGTCAGCTTTGCCAATTTGATAGGTATGAAGTAAAACTTTAGAGATGCTTAAATTTTAACAATATGGAACATTTTTCCCCTCTAGTTATTGAGAACTTGGATTTCTTCCTTTGAAAATCAACTGTTTGTATCCTTTGACCATTTATCATTTTGAGGTTGGCCCTTATTCTTAAGCATTTGAATCTGGTCCCTTTATGTTTTAGAAATACTCCAAAGACGTCAAAGAAGGAGGAAAAGGAGAGATAATATGTCTATAAATGTGTCCATACATAACACATGTGTTATGTATACACAGATGTATCTATACATAGACACATATATACAAATGTGCATATTTGTTTGTATATATGTCCATAGATATCTATAGCTCTATATCTTTATAAAACTGTTTTGTTGTTTAGTCATTTTCAATTGTGTCTGACTCTTCGTGACTCCATTTGGGGTTTTGGCAGAGATGCTTGAGTGCTTTGCCATTTCCTTCTCCAGCTCAAAAACGGAGGCACACAGGGATAAGTGACTTGTCCAGGGTCATACAACTTGTAAGCGTCTGAGGCTACATTTGAACTCAGGAAGATAAAAGTCTTCCTGACTCTAGGCCTGGTGCTCTATCCACTGAACCACCGAGGTGTGTGTGTGTGTGTGTGTGTGTGTGTGTGTGTGTGTGTGTACGTACACATATATACATACACGTATGTATATATGTATAAAAGAACCAGAAACAGGAGAGGTGTCCATCTGTTGGGGAATGGTTGAACAACTTCTGGTATATGAATATAATTGAATACTATTGTGTCATAAGAAGTGATGAAAAGGACAGTTTCAGAGAAATCTGCTGGGTGGAAATTGCATTTTGTTATGGTTCCCATGACCGCCCCAGTAGTTAGTATGGTAAATAAGTATGTAAGTAGCCAGTATAAGAAATAAGAAATAGGGACTAAAAGTATAAAGGGAAACATAGAAGCCACTTGTAAAAACTGCTTCCTAAATTAGTTAAGGCCACCTCTAGAGACTATGTACTAAGTTAAGAGAAGCCAGCTAGGTCCCAGTAAAGGTCTTCTGTCTGCGAGGTACAGATAAGCACCAGACATATGCAGTAAAATTAGAGAAATATTGTGTTAATGAGGCAACCCTAAGGTGCCATTGATAAGTTTGAGATGACATTAATACGCTTCTGAGTGAATCCTAAGATGGCACAGATAAGACTTAGGTCATTTCCCTCCCTGCTAGAACCATATAAGAATGGGACCCCCAAACCCTGCCCCTTGAGCACTTTTGCAACTGCTACAGCTCCATGCTGCCTGAATGCTCACAACTCCAGTTCAGTTACAGAAGTGATTCTCTGTGCTCCTCTCCCTCCTTCTCTCTTTCGCTGCTGTCTGCCTCCTCCAACCCCATTCCCCCACTATGCCCACAAAATCTGCCTATGTACTCTCTGTACCTTATTAAAGTGTGATTGATGAATTATTACCCACTTGCTTCCAGTTTGATCTTTTATGGTGCATGTCCAAAGATCTGGGCTTGTTTACCCTGATCCAACCGGGACCCCATTATGCTCTTTTCCTTTAAGGCATAAGTTGGATATCGAGGCTGCGTAAGTGTGATGCTGGATAGAAAGTAAGGGCTGATAGAGGACCCCTCCTTTTCCCCAACTCCTCTGAGGTTGGAGTTAAAAGAACACCTGGGGAGATTTGGATGAGCTGCTTCTAAGAGAAAAAAGGTCTAATTCCTCTTCCATTTGACAAATATTTGAAGGCAGTGGCTCCTAAGTTTACCTCCCCAGACTAAACAACTCCTTTCAGGCAAACCTCATATGGTATGATTTTTAAAATTTCCTCATCAGTTTACTTTCCTTTATATAATCATAGACTCTAGAGATGGAAGTTAGATTAGAGTTCCTCCAGTCTAACTTTCCCATTTTACAGATGAGGAAACTGAGGCCCAGAGGGATTCAACAAGTTGCCCAAGGTTACACAGATAAGAACTATAAAGACTGAAACTCAAACCCAGGCCTTGTTGTAGTCTTACCCTACAGAGTACAGCCAGCCTATCTCCCCAGAACTCAAAGCTTCTCATTAAGCAACTAAACAGAAAGCTATAGAATCAGAATAATTGCCTAGAATATGCCCTTTTGGATACTAGGGCCCTCTGCTAAAAACCTGAGTCTCCTCTCTCCTGTTCACTAAGATAGTTAATTAGTAGACATTTGTGGAGTTCCTATATATCTGAGATACTATACAAGGCTTGTTCTTGACTTGAAGAAGCTTACAATCTTTTCAAAGTTCAATATACTTCAACTGTTTTCAACACTGGTGATAGATAGATAGATAGATGATACATAGATAGATAGATAGATGGATGGATGAAAAAACTGAGACATAGAGTTTAAGTACTTTGCCCAAAGTCACACAACTATTAGGTGTCTGAGGCAGGATTTGAACTCAGGTCTTTCTGACACCAAGTCTCACACTCTATCCACTGTGCTACCTAGTTGGCTCTAGGAAATAGAAGAAGCAGGATTCTCATTTTCATCTTTGGATCCTAAATCCACTGCCCTTTTCTCTAAGAGAGAGAGACCTATATCTATAGGTCTATAGATATATGTATTTCTATGATATGGATGTGAATAGTAACTGTTTCTCTTTTGGCCAGCCATCCTGAGGGTCATCCTCTCCCAGTTTGATGTTTTTTTTTAATTAAAAGGGCTATCTCTTGACTCAATTCTTAAAGAGGCCTATTCACTGAATGGACGTTACCTTACTCAAAGTGAGAAGTTGAAAAGACCTTAGCCTAAAAGGACCAGGGTCTCCCATTGCATCCTGGGCCATCTCCAGTCATCCTGATCTATATCTGGCCGCTGGATCCAGATAGCTCTGGAGGAGAAAGAGAGACTGGTGACCTTGCACAGCCCTCCCTCACTCAAATCAAAGTCAACTGCAAGTCATGTCATCATTTCCCTAATGTCATGGCCCTCTTTGAGAATGAAGGACAAACCACAATACTATATGTATATAATACATACTGCATGTCGTATTATAATGTGCTATTAATACATTATTATTATTTAATATATTATATATATTTTATAGAAGACTGGTTTCTGCCTGAGAGGCATCTATAGTCTTTCACTATAATTCAGCCTGTTAGGCATTAATGACATAGATAGACATAGACAGACATGTCGTATGTGTGTGGTGCTGGTGGCATATTCAAATGTAGATCTCTATAGAGCAACTGAAATTTGAGATTAAAATTCTTCAGGAGAGCTTGGGGGTAGAAAGAGGTATTTGAGTGTTATCTATATATATATATAAGTGGTCACTGAACTCATGAAAATGGACAAGCTCATCATTGAAAAGAGAGTTAGAGAAGGGCCAAGGACAGAACTTTGGGAGATAACCATATTTAAGGGTCAGGGAAAGATGCAAAATCACAAAAGGAATAGTCAGAGAGGGAGGATGTAAACTATGAAAGTGAAAAATCTGAGAAGCCAAGGGAGAGGAGAAGGAATCAAGAAGGAAGAGGGAGTTCCAGTTGTCAGATGTAGCCTGGGAGTCTAGAGGGATGAAGACTTGAGGAAAGTTATTAGATTTGGGGGTGGGGAAGGAAATCTTCAGTGACTTTAAAGAGAGTTCATTTAGAAAAGGAGTTGGTACCTAAGCAAGGGCTTGAGAAAGTACTTGGTGACAAGATAGAAATAGCAAGTCCAGACTACTGTTATTTGACTCACAGAGTCTCACATTTGGAAGAAGCCTCAGAGGCCATCTAGTCCAACCCATACCTGAATAAGAACCTGCTCAACAACATATCCCAAAACTGGTTATCCAGCTTTTGCTTGAAGGCCTCCAATGTGGGGGAGCCACTACCTCCCAATGTTGTCAATTCCAATTTCAGGGAGTGCTGATTGTTAGGAAGGTTTTGCTTACATTGACCTAATATATACTTCTCTCTGCAAGTTCCATCCATCTCTCCTGGTTCTGACCTCTGGAACCAAGGAGAACAAATCTCTACCCACTTACATGGGACAAATATTTGAAGATAGCTTTCATTCTCCTCAGAGTATGCTTTTTTCCCCCAAGCTAAACATCCCCCTTTTCATCAGTGTTTTATTGGCATGAATTTAGGGACATTAACAGTACTGGTTATCTTCCTTTGGACAATCTCTATCATATCAATGCACTTCTTAAAATCCAGATCTGAACACAACTCTTATAAAGTTATCTGACCAGGGCAGACCAAAAAGTGTGTAAGTGAGTGAGTGAGAAGAAGAGAGGGAGGGAGAAAGAGGGGTGTGTGTGTGTGTGTGAGTGAGAGAGAGAGACAGAGACAGAGAGAGAATGAATGAATGAATGAATGAATGAATGAATGAATGTTCTTCCTAAGACACAAAATCCAAGATGTCAGAGAGATTCCTGAGACTTGTCGAGCTAGGTAACTACTAGTCTTTTCTTAGCGATTCAAATTGCACTTTTAGAAGAGATACAGAAAGTATTGCTAGAAAAAGTCTCAGGTAAGAACCTAGGGTATTGGGACATAGGTGGTGTTTTCATTGCTGCTGATAATTAAAGGTAAAGAGTTCAAAAGAGAAAGGCTGACTTAGAAAGTGAATAAGAAGACAGTGATTAAGAATAAGATGTGGATTTTTGGATCATAGTTTAACACATAGGAATGACAGGTTCCTGGCCATCTATATAGTGCATTCAACAAAAGCTGATCAGAATGCAGCCTGATGCTTGTGGTTGTCATTCAGTTGCTCTTTCGTGTTTCACTCTTTGTGACCCCATGGACCACAGCATGCTAGACCCTTCTTTCAAAGTCCATGTTCATTGTTTCCATACCACTATCTATATCCATCTCATCCTTTGCCATCCCCTTCTCCTTTTGCCTTCAGTCTTTCCCTGAATCAGATTTTCCAGTGAGTCACATCTTCTCATTATATGGTTAAAACTTCAGCTTCAGTATTTGTCCTTCCAGAGAATAGCCTGAATTAATTTCTTTGAATATTGACCAATTTGATCTCCTTGCTGTCCAAGGAATTATCAAAAGTCTTCCCTAGCACCACAATTTGAAAGTGTCAGTGCTGTGGCACTCAGCTTACCATATGTTCCAACTCTCATAGCCATATACTGCTATTGCAAAAACCATAGCTTTGACTATTTGAACCTTTGCTGGCAAGGTGACGTCCCTCCTTTTTAGCATGCTTCCCAGATTTGCCATAGCTTTCCTTCCTTTTAATTTCTTGACTGCAATTGCTATTTGCAATGATCTCTGAGCCCAAGAATATAAAATCTGACACTGCTTCCATTTCTTTTCCCTTTATTTGCCAGAAAGTGATGGGACCAGTTGCCAAGATCTTAATTTTTGTTGTTGTTGTTAAGCTTCAAGCCAACTTTGATAATCTCTTCTTTCACCCTCATCAAGAGGCTTCTTCATTCTTCACTTTCTGCCAACGTAATGGTATTGTCTGCATACTTGACATTATTGATATTTCTCCTAACAATCTTAATTCCAACTTTTGATTCATCTAACTTGACATTTTTGCATGATGTACCCTGCATATAAGCTAGCTGTAGTTGTCCTCTACTCTTCCCCCATAAAGTGTTGGACACTTTAGGACCTGAGGGGCTCATCTTCCACTGTCATCTCTTTTATCATTTTAGTGCTGTCCACAGGGTTTTCTTGGTAGAGATTGAAGTGGCTTGCCATTCCCTTCTCTGGTGGATCACCTTTTGTCAGTGCTCTCCACTAAGACCTGTCCATCTTGGGTAACGCTGAACATCATAGCTCATAGCTTCATTGAGCTACATAAGTCCCACTGCCATGACAAGGCAGTGATCTGGGAGGGGAATGTAGCCTGGAATCTTGCACATTTAATCAGAAGGTCTTTACACTGAAGGGAAAGGGGAAAGGAGAAAATGGGTTATATAGAGCTAGCCAACAAGCTACACAGTGTAGTGGGTAGCTCTGATAAAGGAAGAATGGCAGGGAAAGCCCCCAGAAGATTGAAGAAGACAAAATCTAAGAAAGAAGCTAGGAGATACAGTGCCAGAAGTCTATATATAAATGTATGATGCTTGGATAACAAGCAAGATAAACTATAAATCCTAATGCAAACATTTAAATCTGACCTCACAGGTACTACAGAGACAGTGCAATGAGTCATATGACTGGAATTTAGCTTTGGATCTTTATTCAAAAGAATCAAGGTAGGTAATAGGGTTCAGAGATAGTAGAACTATAGCATTTTATATTATGATGTACTTGTATGGAGAAATATAATAATAAGAAGGGAGGGGCATTTAAATAAAGATCACTGCAGGCAGAAACAAAAGGGGTTTTTGTTTGTTTGTTTTCAGTCTATAAACCAACTGGACAGAAAGGAGATAGAAAAGGAGTTTGGGAAATAGATCACAAGCCTGGTTCTAAGGTGTCATATAGTAATGATGGAATCTTCTTGGGGACAGGGACAGTTTCACTTTTCTCTTTGTATTTGCTGTGCCAGGCATGGGTTAGGCTCTTAATACATGTTTGTTGTTCTAGAATTATAATATTGTAGATTTAGAAAAGGAAGGGGCCATATGGGCCATTTACTGTAATCCTTTCTTCTTACAGTTTAGGAAACTGAGGCCTGCAGAGGTTAAACAGGTGTTCAAGGTCATACGGGCAATAAGTGTCAGAGGTAGAGTTGAAACTCTGGTCCCCCATAGCAACACAGAATATTCCAAACAATGGACCTATTAGAAACCATCCATAAGGTATTCAGGCTTTGGGAATCTTACTTGAATCTTTGGAAAGGGAAAAGAGTAAGGCTAAGGAGTAAAAGTCATTGTGAGTAGCGTTAATATGGTTTGAAAGAACCTTAAGAAATTCCCTGCGTGTGGGTAGGGCATGTTTGGCACTTGCATATTTATGCATATGGACCAACCATGTAGGATTGAGTCAGGTTAGGTCTTGCTCAGCCAGAGAGTCTAATGGGCTAGAGATGATTGGCTGCTCTTTACATTTTGCTTTGAGACATATTCAGGGTGTTTCAGCATGATCATGGAGGCAAATATCAAGGACCTACTTTGTTTTGTTTCTCTTAACTACAGAGCATAAGAGGAGTTTGAGGGAATATCTAAGTTTGACAAGCAGCCGCATGTGAAGAATGAATTAATTCTGTTCTCCCTTCAGCATTCCTTTTAAGGGTTTTCAGGTATCCCATCTCTTCTTACAATACTAACTGGTGTCAAATCTTAGGGTGGAGGAGAAATGAGGAACTTTCTTTTTGGCTCTAGACAAATTAGAAGAATTTAGAGAAGAACCATAAAGATGATAAAGGGCTGGAGGGCAAGACTGAGAGATTTAAGCAGTGAAATAGGCATTTTAGTTAGAGTTCAGATATAGGAGGGGCAAAGGGCAAAACTTTTAGAAGATTATCAACAGTGTGGAAAAGGGAGCTGTTTCAAAATATATGTAAAGATATTCAGATATTTGGCACTGTGGAAGATAAATTAGAAGGAATCAGTTGGAGGGGCTTGAAGGAAACTGTATTAATCTTCATGCAAAACCTGGACAGCCTAGTACTAAGTGATATATATTGACATATCATTTTCAAGTATTTTGTGTGTGTGTGAATGTGTGTGTAGTGGTGGATTGTTCCACTTTCTTCTATCATACAAACCTAGTTCTGACAGTGTACCTGCCCTCTTCCCCAGTAATACGATAACATAATTGCATCTTTCATCTGAGAAGGAAACCTCAGAGATATTCTAATTTAACCAAGAGCAGCTAGGTGGTACAGTGGATGGAGCATCTGGCCTGGAGTCAGGAAGACTCATCTTCCTGAGGTCGCATCTGTGCTCAGACACTTACTAGCTGTGTCTGACCCTGGGCAAGTCACTCACCCCTATTTGCCTCAGTTCCTTATGAGCTAGAGAAGAAAATGGCAAACCATTCCAGTATCTTTGACAAGAAGACCCCCAAAGAGTAGGACAGGACTAAAAAAATACAACTGAACAACAAAATCTTACCAATTCCTTCATTTTATGCTGTAGATGAGGTAACAGGTGACAGGTTAATGGGCTTGGAAGACAGCTGACAGACCAGGAAGACCCAGGTTCAAGTCTTGTTTCTGACATCTTGATTGTATGACCCTGATCCGATCATGTCACCCTCTTAATGCTTTAGGTAACTCTTTTAAGACTATGAATTGCAGGGCAGGTACTTTTCTGGATTGGTGAAGAAAGCTCCTCCTCTGGAACTCCCTAAACCAAGGAAATCACAGATTTTAGGGAAAAAAATGAGATCAAAGGTCTCCTTTAGTTTTCAAAGGTAAAGGGGCCAGGGGTCTAGAGGCAATTGCACAATAGTTAACTTAGTTCTTTTGCCCCTTGAGAATAAGGCCTGATGAGTCAGTGTGCTTAACTCCCATGGGGGACTAGAGTGAAATTGTAAGATGCAGCTACTGCCCTTGGAGTGCTTGCAGTCTTATGTGTGGTAATCCCATGGAGTAGTTAGACAAAGTGGTATGTAATGAAGGCTGGAGTGTTTTGGTGTCCATTAAATAGGCAGGACAAGTTTAGAGCCTGGTTTGTCCATTTTGTTTTACTTTAGAAAATGAGGACTTTGAGGAGCAGAAACTCTCAACTTAGAGACTCAGAAACTCTCACGTGTAAACTCTGGGTATATGTGGGGAAAGTAGGTTTCAGTGATTTTCTTCTTTTGATTCTCATTAAGATCAAATTACATTTTGGCTTGAGGCAAGCATCCACTGAAAAATATGACTTTAACAACAGACCCCACTGATTTAGTGGTATAGCACTGCAATTTCTAGCTTAAAAAATCATTCATTCCTTTCTTTCTTGCTTAGAAAACACTTTGTGCCTACCAAATCAGCAGGGGATAAGAAGCTCATTCTGCCCTCTGGTAATGGGAATTGAATAAATTCAAGTACTGTCTTATCTAAATGGTTTGACAAGTTCCCATTTGCCAGGCTAATTACATCAGTCTGTTCTCTCTCCCTCTCTCTCTCTGAGCTCCCTCCACCTCCCAACATTGGGGACTTGGCAGGTGTTAGCATTCCAACGCTGCTGTAATACACAGTTGAACTATGAAGTCTATTACTGTAGCCTGGGCGAGCCAAGAGAGGGACTTATTTGCTGACCTAGGGGGTCCTCAGAGCTGTGTTACTTCTAATAAAGTAAGGGAAATTTCCACATTTATTTCTAAGTAAATTCTTGCAGAGGAGTAACAAGGCTAGTGCAGTTTTATCAAGACAAATCCCAGTAAGAGCTTCTAGCTTTGGGGAGAAACCTAAAAGTGTTGGGAATTGGAGACAGATTTCTTCCATTGTCATTGGATGTCTCCTGTTAGATACCTTCTTTTTAATATTTTAGCTCAATATTTCACTCTCCAAATACAGAAACACCCTTTTATGAAGATGTATCAAGAAGTTGTTAATTCTTGACGTATCTGAATACGTGCAATAATGAGCTATGTAAGCACAAGTCTCAAGAACTGATGTATCTAAAGATATTGAAACATCTGTGGAGTAAATGTTGGAAGGAGTCAACTGGAGGGGCTTGAAGGAACTGTGTCAGTCTTTTTGTAAAACCTCTACAACATGGCATTTGACTATATGTATTGACATAGAATTTGCAAGTATTCGTGTGTGTGTGTGTGTGTGTGTGTGTGTGTGTGTGTGTGTGTGTGTGTGTGTAGTGGTAAGTTGTTTCATTTTCTGTCATATACACTTAGTTCTGACAATATACCTGTCCTCTACACCGGTAATACCACAACAGAGTTTAGCATCTTAGACTGGAGAGGTGAACCTTAGAGATCATCTACTGTAATTAATTTTTGAGTAAAGGAAAACAAAAAATTTTGAGAATTACTGTCTTGAAGCATCAGAAAAAATCATGAAATGACAAACTACTTTCCACACAGTTTGTTTACCTGAACAGCAAATGTAATGTTGAGGAAGAGAAGAAAGACATAGGGTTAAAAGTGTTAAAGTGTTTGAGCCCCTATTGATAATAACAGTGATGACAAAGAGAATGCAGGTATCTGACTGTGTCATCCCCTGATTCACATCTCCCTGTGCTTCCAGGATCAAATATAAAACTCCATATTTGGCTTTTACAGCTCATCACAAAGTGGCCTCTTCCTACCTTTCTAGACTTCTTATGTTTTATGTCTCATGTACTCTACGATCCAGTGACCCTGGTTTTCTTGTTTCCTTGCCCACAACTCTCTGATCTCCTGACTCAACCCTTTCACTGGCTGTACACCATGCCTGGAATGCTGTCCCTCCTCACTTCTATGTCCTGGCTATCCTGGCTTCCTTCAAGATGGCTCAAATCCCATTTTCTGTAAGAACTTTAAATTTATAATTAAAGAAAAGTCAGCATTTTGAAGACAACATGGTCCATTAGAAAGAGCACAGAGTGGAACACTAAACTTAGAGTGAAAGAATCTGGATTCAAATACTACCTTTGCCACTTATATGTGTAGCCTTGGTCAAGTCCTGTAACCGCACTAGACTTAATTTTCTTCATCCGTAAAATGGAGAGGTTGGCCTAGATGATGTAGCTGTCATCATCCCATGTGGATAAGCTGAATGATGCTGGTCTTGAGCTATTTGTTATTGTTGTTCTCCTCCTCCTTCTCTTTTTCCTGTTTCTCCCTTCCTTTTGTGCCAATCTCAGTACAGTTTGCCCATGCTAAAATGAATACTTTTGGTGATGCTGTCTCTTTTCCTTAATATTTCTTATTTAAAGTTTTGAATTCCAAATTCTATCATTCCTTCCCTTCCCCCTTTCTTGAGATGGTAAGCCATCAGATATACTTTATACATGTGCAATTATGTAAAATTTTCCATATTAGCCGTTTTGTCCAAAACGACTTGAATAAAAGAAAAAATAAAAGAAAGTAAAAAATAGCATTTTTTCATTCTTTATTCAGTCAATATCAGTTCTTCCTCTGGAGGCAGATAGTAAACTTCATCCTCAGTCCTTTGGGATTGTCTTAGATCATTGTATTACTGAGAATAGCTAAGTCCTTCCCAGTTCTTCATTGAACAATATTGCTGTTATTGTGTACAACATTCTCCTGGTTCTATTCACTTCATTATGTATCAGTTCATGTAAGCCTTTACAGGTTTTTCTGAAGTCATCCTGCTTGTCATGTCTTATAGCACAATAATCATTACCATCATATAGTACTCTCCTTAGTGAGCACTATATGAATTTTAAATAGATTATAAAGTGCTCTCTTTAGAATGGAGGGTATTTAAGATCTGAAAACTTAAAAATTTGAGGGATGTCTAAATCTTATCTTTCTAGACTGGGATGAATTCATTCTTGTCTTTGTAAAGGAAATTTCTCTTATTGCTGTCCTGTTAGAGAACCAGCAACAGATTCTGATAATGTCATACATTTCTGGCAAAGAATTTTTTAAATAATAAAATAACTTTGAAAAGTGGGAAAGGGCCTCATTCACTGTATAATGGAAGTTTCTTCTAGTTCAGGGGTGGGGAACTTTCGACCTTGAGGCCCTCAGTTGTAGCCCTTTGACTGAATTCAGTCTGAGGCTGAAGGTTCCCCACTCCTGCTCTAGTTATAGTTAATGAGAGCTTGTGGAAGTCAGTATCAGAACCTTGGAGCATGCAATTCAAAGCGCAGTGCCTTTGGCTTTCCCCAAATAACCTTCTTTGTGTCAACTCCCATTGGTTAATTAAACTTTATCAGCCAAAGTGCTAGGAACTTATGGTGATAATAAGTGTTCTCAAGAGGGAAATTTGTATTCAGCAAAATTTTCTGGATCTTTATGACATTTGTTTGTGGTTTCCTTGCCATTTTGCAAACTTTCTCCATAACAATCCCAAGAGGTGGGTTGATACATGTGAATGAGAAATTCAGGTGATGCAGTATTCTTTCCTCCTGTGCCATCTGTTGTTCTTATCTACCTAATAAAGATAAAAGTTAGAGAATAGTGAGAGAGCTGTCATACTTTAATCCCAGGAACCTCATCCTAGCCATCCTCCGGGAGCTATGTTCTCCCATGGACAGTTATTTACATGTAGTGGAGATGAAAAGTTGTAACCAGCAGGCGGGTGAGTGGAATAAGTGTCTTTTGAAAAGACTTTGTCATTATAATTTATCTGTAAGCAGGGGAAAAAAAAACCCAGTTCTCCAATGGAATGAGCCTTCTGCCCTCTTAACATCAATTGCAACTCTCATAGAACCCTGTTATTACTGGTGGCAGGGGACAAGAATAGAAGCTTTCAATACTGAAATGAGAGGGGTACTCACTATACATTACTGTAGGATTTGAGTCCCAATCCAAGTAAAGTGAGAAATTTTCCATTGGTGTTCACTGTTTACAGTAGGGAAGCATTTCACCTAACGAATTTAGATACACAGGGTCCTTACTTAGGTTTACTTTTCCTAAAACCTTAGGGGAAATAGTCCCTGGATTCCAGAATCATAATAATCAGCCAGAAATAAAAAAATTGTACCAAAAAATGTCAAAAATTTACCTAATTGGCCCAACTCTTCCTGAATTGTTGCTCTCTTTTACTTAGGATTCTTGGTTTTTCTTCCTCAGTCTTAGTTGCCAAGTAGGTTCTATGTCATAATATTTTTATAAGTCATATTGAGTTATTGGTGGCTCCCACTTATCTACCCCCAGCCAGTGATGACCTCTTCTGATCAGTCTCCTGAATCTGTGTTATGGGAATCTGAAGATCTTCCCTGCCCCTAGGCCCTTTGCTAAAGTGGCTACGTGACTCTGAGGACCCTTGGATATTTGAAAGTATACTCTGTTCCCTAATAGGCTGAATGTGGTCATGTGGAGCCTGTGGCACCAGGC
>CM053582.1:263788529-263847137 GCA_028627135.1 Pseudochirops cupreus
CATGTTGGCATATAAATAGTTCAACTTTGATAAGTTCCTTATGATTTCTTTTCCACGTTTACCTTCTCATGCTTGTTGTATTTGAGTGTCAAATTTTCTTTTCAGTTCTGGTTTTTTCAGCAAGAATGTTTGAAAGTCATCTACCTCACTGAATGACCATATTTTCCCCTGGAACATTATACTCAATTTTGCTGAGTAGGTGATTCTTGGTTTTAATCCTAGCTCCCTTGATCTCTGGAATATCATATTCCAGGCCCTTTGATCCCTTAGGGTAGAAGCTGAGCTTTAGTTTCTTTATCTGTGAAATGGGAATTATATTTTTGGCTCTTGTACAAGTTTGTTATGAAGATGAAATGAGATGTAAAATACTTTTCAAACCTTAAAACAGTATATAAAGGTGAGATATTATTTAAGCATAGCAGTTGTGTCTGTTGTACTAGCTGGCATCGTTCTTCCATATATCTTATAGCAATTAATACAGTACTGAGCACATTAGCAAGGCTAAGTAAATATAAATACTCAATGATTGATTTGAAATTGGCTCTAGTGCTAAAAACTGGACAGCTTTAGAAATGTAAGAAATACTGAAATGGAAATTCCTATTTCCTTGCTCCTGTGCGTAGTCTTCTCCTTTTAGCTCTAAATCTCAGTACTTGGTTGTTCTCATCCTGGGCTTCAGTCCTAGTAGTTGGGCAGATACAAGAGAATGTTGCAATTTCCACCCAACTCCCCACCCAGTTTCGAGACTCATGTTGCAATCCAGGTTTGGCTTTTACACTTTTTGTCTGGGGTTGTTTCCAGATGTCAGGTGGAAGAGATGTACAATGTATTAAAGTTATTATTCTGCCAGGATACCCTGGTATGTGTTAGTGTTAAAGAAAGTTCTGCCAGGAGCTTGATATATGAA
Source organism: Pseudochirops cupreus (assembly GCA_028627135.1). Classification (NCBI taxonomy): domain Eukaryota; kingdom Metazoa; phylum Chordata; class Mammalia; order Diprotodontia; family Pseudocheiridae; genus Pseudochirops; species Pseudochirops cupreus. The sequence goes on from CM053582.1 coordinate 263,789,437, forward strand.
AGTCTTTGTCCCTCCTGGAAATTCACCCACAACCAAAGGATTGAGAGCATGGAGGATGAGAACACATGTATGCATCATGTAATTCCATTCCCAATTATATTAAACCCAGGTGTATGTTAATAAAAGCCTTATTTATTAACTCACTGTTTCTTGGCTTCTAACGTTAATGTTTCCATTGTGACTTGGTTCCAGGGTTTCCATCTATTTTATGGTGTTAAATCAATTACCTTGTTGTTGTTTTATTTTTATACCAAAAAGTCTTGGAACCTTCCAGTTACCTGCCTTTTGTTCTAATACATTTAAGTGGTTTATGATATGTAATTTATCAGGTTCTTACCTTATCTTTTTTTAATCTTTGGTAGACTGGCTGCTTTGTGAGCAAACTTCTTCACTTTTCTTGGGAGTAAGCTAACGGCTGCTTATTCTGAAGTATTGACTTGCTACTTAGAAAACACATGTTTCTTAATTGGGGTTGAGTTATCTTGGGTAAGATTTCCAACTGTCTAATATTGACCTAGACAGATTCAACATTTCACAATAACAAAAGATTTTTAAAAGTCTACTGTATGCAAGCCACTGGTTATATAAAGATAAAAAATGACATGTTTATAGCATTTATACAAATATGCAAGGAATGAGGTGGGGTGTTAGGAGTGCAAAGGAGAGAGCAAAATACTCCAGGAGTATTTGAGTAAGGAGAGCACACTTTCTGTTTGGGATTAGGGAAAGCCTCTGCTAAGAGGTAGAAACTGAGTTGCCTTAAAGGAAAGAGAAGGATAGTAACAGACCTGGATGGGAAAGAAACACATTTCTGGCACAAGGGCTGAACTACCAATATACATACATAAAGCCAGGAGGGTGTTTGTTGATCTTGGGGAACAGTAGCCTTATTTGGCAGAAAAAGAATGGCAAATCAACAAGCATTTGCTTGACTTGAATGTGTGAAAGGAAATGACATAAACTAAATCTGACGAGGTAGTTAGAAGCCAAATCATGGAAAGGCCTTACATGACAGCCTAATAGTTTTGTGTATATTATAAGGAAATGGGAATCAATGAATATTTTTGAACAAGAGAGTGACATAGCCAGGTCTGTGTATTAGAACCTTCTAGAAATTTGGGGATGCAGTGCTAGCTTCCCTATTGACTTATAATGCATTTATTAAGTATTTACTGTGTGTAGGGCACTATACTAGGCAATGGAAATACAAAGATGAAAACATTTTTTCATGAGACAATTCCTGCTCTAAAGGAACTTCCATTCAACCAGGAGAGGGGTGTAATGCCAATGCAATATTTACAGCTCCCACAATCACGATAAAGACTTTGACTATAAGTATCTCATGACGTTCGATCACAAAATATGCCAAACTCTCCAGATAGAGGATAAAGCTGAAGGATTTATTTAGACATCAGAAAACCGAATCCCAAAACCAGTAAGCCAATTCCATCATAGTACCAAAGATATTCAGAAGCCATAATAATAATGCTGAGAGCCATGCCATCTTTTAACCTTCCCACAACCCAATATAAGATCAAACCAATACAAGATTAATCACAAAACTCTCTATCTCCTTGCCTAAATTCCTCTGTCCCCAACTGTCTCCAATTGTCTCCAACTGTCTGTCTATCTCTCTACCTGCTTCTTGTGGGTTCTGCTTCTCCTCAGCAAACTCCTCCCACCACAGGCTCCATTTGACTACATTCAGCCTATTAGGGGGCAGAGTTTATCTTCACAGCAGGGGAGGTCTTCAAACTCCCCCCAGGTCTATTAAAGCACAGGGAAGATCTCAAAATTCCCAGTCCCATTACAGGGGGTTGTGGCATGTACATAGTTAATACAAGATATATAGAAAATAAATATACAATAGTTTAGCAGGGCATTAACAACTAAGGAAATGAGGTTCTACTTGAGCTGTATCTTGAAGGAAGCCAGGGCTCCAAAAGGCAGAGGTGAAAAGAAGAGCATTCTAGGTATGCGGATCTACACAACGTGTATGAAGACATGGTGGAGGTTTATGAAGTGTTGTGTGCAGAGAACAGCAAGTAAATCAGTTTACTTTGAGCAGCTGAGTCATTTTGACTATTATAAATGCCCAAATTAAAAATAGAAGACACATGAAGAAAGATGCTGTCTGCATCCAGAGAATCAATAAGTAGATATATAGAATAATTTACACACACACACACTTGTGTCTGATGATAGCCATCTCTGGCGGGGGAGAGGAAGGGGAAAAACGTACATGATAATTTTATTATATATTTAAAAGAATAGCAAGATGTACATAATAGATTTGCAGTTTCATGTGCAGTCATCCTTTTTTAAAAAATCATACTATGTTGTGGACATGCTTATTTTATTTCATAAATGAAAAATAAAATAAATTTTAAAAATAAATCAGTTTGGTCAGAACATTGTGTGGGGAGGTATAATGTGTAATTGGCCTAGAAAGGTAAACTGGAACCATTCTTTAAAGGCTTTAAATGACAGAGGAGGTTACATTTTAGTCTAGATGATGTAGGGAGTCACCTAAGGTTCTAAAGCAGGGGAGTGATATTATGTAGGGTATAGAGAGGCTGGGACACCATTTAGAAGCCTGATGCAATACCTGAGCCTGTGTTTTAACTAAAAGGATAAAGAGAAACAGTATTTGAGATCAGAATGCTTGGGTTTGGATTCTAACACTTCTTTTTATTCCCTTGAGCAAATAATTTAAATTTTCTGGTACTCAGTGTCTTCATCTGTAAAGTGAGGGCATTGGACTTGATGATCCTTGAAGGTATCTCTCTCTTGTAAGTGCTATGAGTTTTTGTCCTTGGGTTTTTCTGACCCAGACCCAGTTAATCCACATGAGTCCAAGCAAAAATCAGAACACACTAGAAATTCTCAGAAGATGGAAAGATTTGTTTTTTCTCTTACATACTAAAAAGTATTTAATGATGAAGTATAATGTTAGTTTAGTCAACTGGAGTATTTTTAGAATAAATTGGATGTCTACATTAAAATGAAATTGTTGACCCTCAGTGGCAGGAAAAAGAAAAGTCTCTATCAAGTGAGGTGCAGTCACTAATTATATTTAGTTTGCCTATTTGTTAATTATTCTGTATTTTTGATATGTCACTTAAATTTGCAGTTTGAACTCAAAACTATTTGATGAATCAGAATGGTGATAGATTAAGTATTGTAAATCCCTTGAGGGCAGTGACTTTTTCATTTTTGGTCTGTATCTCAGAGTACCTGGCCTGTAAAAGGTGCTTAATGAATTCTTGCTTTAATTGAATTAATTTTTTAAAAGCTGATCCTACTCAACTGCATTCAGAGAGCATTAAATTAAAATAGAAGATATTCATTTCTTGCGAGCTGACTTCCCTTAACTGAAATGACCCTCTCCAAGGCTATTAGTGATTTAAGTTCCAATTCCCATATCCTTTTGTTAGGTCTTCATCCTCCTTGGCCTTTCCAAGCCATTTGGTGCTGTTGTTCAGAAGACTTGTTATAAGTTTTAGTGAAACTTCTTTTCAGGGAAGCTAGGTTGATGCAGCAGATAGAGCATGGACTCTGGCATCAGGAAGACCCAAGTTCAAATCTGGTTTCAGATACTTATTATCTAGCAAGTCAAAAACAACACCCAGCTTCTCTTTCTTAGTTTTGACCCCATCCTCCAATCTTTCTGGCTGATCTTCAGTTTCCTTTTCTGAATAATCGTGCACATCCCAGTTCCTAACTGTGGGTGTAGCCCAAGGTTCTAGCCTCAGTTTTCTTTTTGCTGTCTCTGTGGGCAATCTCATCAACTTCTACAATGTCAGTTTCTGTCTCTGTGCATACAGCTTCCAGATCTAAATATCCAGCTGCAATCTTCCTCCTTAGCTCTAGTCTTGTTCCATTAATTAGACATTTGGATTATGACGTAATCCAACTTCATGTCCTGTAGATATCTCAAGCTCAACATGTCTAAAATAGAATTTATCCCCAACTGATCACAAATTTGATATCCCATAGACTTCTTAAACTGAATATATCTTAAAATGAACTCATTCTCTTTCTCCTTAAGCCAAATTTTCTTCCTAATTTCCCTATTACTGTCCAGGGCATCACTGTGTTCTCAGTTACTCAGTCTGCAACCCAGGTAGGTGTCAATCTGGATGCTCCCTCCTCTCTCATTCTCATATTCAATCAGTGATTGTCATTGTTGCCTTTGAAATATCTCTTTTGTAGTCCTTCGCTCTGCTGATGCTGCTAGCACCTCGATTCTAGCCCTCCTCACTGATGCCTGGGTGATTACAATAACCTTCTGTTTGGTTTTCTAGACTAAAGTGTCTCTTCTTTCCAGCCTGTCCTCAAGTCAGACCTTCAGAAAGATCAAAGAGCAGGCCAGACCATGTTTCCCCACCCCCATTCCCCTATTCTGTAAGCTCCAGTGGTCACCATTACATCCAAGATAAGCAATAAAATCCTGTAGCATTTAAAGCCTTTTATAACCTGGTCCTTTACTACCTTCCCAGTCTTCTCAGACATGACTACCTTCCATGTACTCTATCACCTAGTGACACTGGCCTCCATCTCACAACTCCATGCACTTTTATCTGGTTGTCCTGCATGCCTGGGATTCTTCCCGTCTTTATCTCTTCTTCCTAGTTTCCCTGGTGTCCTTTAAATCCCATTCAAAATTACACCTTCTGCAAGAAGCTTTTTCTGATGCTCCTGAATGCCAATGCCTTCCCTCTGAGATTCTTCAATTTACCCTCTATCTTGTTTGCATGTTGTTCCTCCCATTAGACCAGGAACTCCTAGAGGAGGAAGTCTTTTTGTTTTGTTTTTGCCTTTCTTTTAACCCTCAGCCCTTAGTGTAATGTCTGGCCCTAGCAGATATTTAATAAATGCTTATTGACTTGACTCTCCCTGCTTTCTCCCCCCCCACATCCCCATCTCCTCTCCTTCCTAACTTCTTTTCTTTCAAGAATACCACCATCCTTCCATTCAGACTTGTCTTCCACTTCTCATGCTCTCGCCAATAATAGTGATGATGACAATAATCGGGATTTTATGTAGCACTTTAAGTTTTGCACAGTGCTATAAAACAACAATGTCTGCTTTTTAAAATCTTCAGCTTCCTTCAGAGGTCAGATCAAGGGCTGCCGTCTAAAGGAAGTCTTGCTTGTTTTATTCCATAAATTAAAAATAAAATATAAAAAAGGTCCTCCCTTTAGCTGCTAATGTCTTCCCTGGGATTTACTTTGTATACATTAATTTTATATTTACTTATATGCATATATGTTGTTCCCCCAATAGAATGCAAACTCACTGAGGGCAGGGATGGTTTCATTTTTGTCTTTGTATCCCTGACACCTAGCACTTATTTATTTGATAAATATTTGTGGAATGATTGATTGAAGACAAGGTAAAGACTTGGACATACATAAAGTGCTATGTTGTCAGTGAATTTTTTTTCCACTTATTTTGCCAGTTTGCTTTTTAAGAGGATTTGAGACTGCTCGTATTTGTCCATGTTATATTAGTGGTGTCTCCATTTTTTAGGTGAAGAAAATGTCACAGAAATTGGTTTTTCTGCAGTTAGGCTCTAGGTTGGGGATTCTTAACCTTTCCTTGTATCATGGACCCCTTTGGTAGTTGGCTGTAGATTCCTCAGAATTTCTTTAAAAATTCATAATGGAAGGAAACGTTAAATTTCAGTTAGGGGTTTGTGAAATAAAGGTATAATTTTCCCCCCAACTGTTCACAGACCCCCAGAAATCTATCTACAGACCTCTGAAGAGGACCCTAGGTTAAGAACCCCTGTTCACTTACAAATGGGATTTGTTGACTTTGATATGAGAATGTGATAACCCTAAGTTTATGGTTTTTCTAAAGCAGCAGAATCATTCCACGTTTTGATTATACCTTTCTACCCTGCCCCGTGGCCCTCTGCCTTGTAAGTAGACCTCCCACTTTGAATCTGAGGGACCAGGGAAGAAATACCAAGAGCAAATTATCTAATTGTGAATTGCTTAGGTAGGACCATGTCTGAGTTCCCATTCTTATTGAGCAGAGTAAATTTTTGGCACTCAAATATTTGTTAATGATAATTATCTGTCTCTAGTGCATTAGGGAATTCATTAGAGTGTCTGCTCAGATACTCTTCTCTCCCATTTAATAATGCCTTACTGCAGACTTATTAAAAGGACTAGATCTCTTGCTCTGATTAGGCCTGAGTGCATGGAACAGCTTATTGGGATCTATTTATTATCAGCAGGTTTTTCCTTATGACTTGGGGCTGGGCAGTGGTGCCTTAACCTTAAGAGTCCTGCTTTTAGGATGTATTCCACCTGAAATGAGGTTTTCTTAATAAGCAAAGAGAGTGTGAAGATCTGGGCATTGATTTTCAAAATAACCTTTGGGAACTTTAACTTGTTTTCAAAAACAAAGAGATTCCATTTCTTTTTTGGCCAAAATGTGATGCCTAGGATAAAAAAAAAACATTGATATTATTCATCAGTGTTAACTCAACCTGTCCTTTTGTCCTCCATCCTGCTACCTCTTCCCACTACTTATCTCCTTCCCTACTGACACTTTTGTTATCATCTAGAGTTGAATATCATCTCTTCTGTAGTGGGGCCTTGTTTCCTAGCTTTGCATAGCCATTGTGGTAAGATGACTTAAAGTCAGTGTCACAAGAAAGCATATTCTCTGAGTAGATATTGTATGGCAGGTGGTTAGGACCTCTGAACTCTATCCATGATTTACTCATTCATTTAACAAAAATTTTTAAACACCTACTATGTGCCAGGAATGGCACTAGGCACTAGCCATACAAAGGCAAAAATGAAATTTCATAGAACAATGTTACTTACAGGACAAGGACTATATCACTTTCCTTAGTAAAAGCTTTTCGATTGATTGATTTAAAAAATGTGTGTACAAATAAGTGAATACTAAGTAATTGGGGCTAGGAGGGCAGGGATTAGCATCTGGGGAGATCAGGAAAGGTGTAATTTAGGAGGTAATGCTTGGGTCAAACTCTAAAGGAAGCTTAGGGATTGTGGAGTGCAGAGATGAAGAAGAATTGTATTTTAGGAATGGAATACTTCATCACAGAGTCATGTGTTAATATGCCTAGGACAGTAGGCTAGAATTTGATTCGGCATTATGCCCCTGAAATCTCTAACCTGTGCATACCTTTTGACCCAGTGATATGAGTGCTACAGCTATTCCCCAAAAAAGATCAAAGGAAGAGAAAAAGGACCAATAAATCCAAAAACATTTATAGGAACTCCTTTAATAGTGGCAAAGAAGTGGAAACTAAGGAGGTACCCATCAGCTGGGGAATGGCTTAATAATGATGTTATACGAAAGTAACAAAATACCATTTTGCTATAAGAAATGATGAAAGGAATTTTTTTTTCAAATAATTTCATTACACATCCCTCAGAGACATTTCAGGGAATTCTTTTCAATAATGAATAAGATATCCAAATCCTCATCCAACATGAGGTATGTGTAATAGTACAGAAAGAACATCTGAGCTCCACCTGAGCCTTCTCTTCCTGCCATGATGGAAATTAGTCCATATTCTACTGTACTTTGTTTTGGGGGTGAATTCTTTATGAATTTTCCAACATTTTAATGCTCGACGCAATCAAATGATGCAAACAAAGTTTATATACCAGATAAAAAAGCCTCACTATATTATGCATTTAACAAAAGCCTATTAAAATAGTTGTATTTCCCCTCTCCACTTCTTTAGCAGTCTGATGGGGAAAAGTAGGGAAGGTAGAAAATACATTTTATGATAAAGCATCTTATCAGTAAAAACATTATATAGGGGGAAAGTTTTAGAGAAACCTGGGAAGATTTGTATGAACTTATGCAGAATGAAATGAGAGAATCAGAACAATTTGAACAAAGCAACAACATTGGAAAGATAATCAACTTGGAAAAACTTAAGACCATCAGTGTGATGACCAAACCACAACCCTAGAAGATAAATGATGAACCACACTACCCACCTCCTGAAAGAGAGGTGATAGATTCAAAATACAGAAAGAAATACATGTTTTTAGATGCACAAATGTGGGTATTTGCTTTGCTTGACTATATTTTGTTTTCCTTTTTCTTTTTTTTTAAACAGAAGAGATGTGGGCAGTAGAGAAAATGAATTTTTGTTAATTAAAATAAGATTTTAAAACAGAAAGGCTGGAAAGAGATTTTGAAGGGCTTTAAATGTCAAATGGATGATTTTATATTTTATCCTTGAGGCAATAGGGAGTCATTAGGGTTTTTAGATCTGAGGAGCAATATGGTCAGACCTGTGTTTTAGGCTATCAGTTTGATATTTATTTGGACCATGAATTGAAAGAGGGAAAGACTTTAGGCAGAGAGACTAACAAGAGACTAAATAATCCATATGAAAAATAAAGAGGTGTTGTATTCTAGGGGGTGTCACCTAGGGATGACTATGTGAGTAGAGAGAAGAGGATGGTTTTAAGAGATACTACGGAGGTAGAGCTGAGACTGCGTGCGTGACCAGAAGTATGATGGCACTCTATGGAAATTAGGAAGAAGGATGGGTTGGAGGAAAAGACAATGAATTTTGTTTTAGACATCTTGAGTTTAAAGTAACTTTCGGTTATCTAGTTGAAAGTGTCTTATACAGAGTTTGAGATACGAAACAAGTGCAGGAGAGAAAAAGAAAACTGCCTTTATAGATATGAAAAGCATCTGCATAGAAAAAGTTAAACCTAGGGAAGCTAATGAGATCATCAATAAAGAAGGTATAAAAAAAGAAGAAGAGAAGAGTGCCCCGGACAGCACTTTAGAGAATATCATGGTTAGGGAATGGGATATAGTTAATGATGTAGAAAATAATGATATTGTATAACTGACCCAGATCAGAAGTTCATCAGACAGTTTTTGTGTCTACTTTAGCTTGCGTTACTGGATCTTTTTAGCCGCTATTCCATTCATTTATTTTTAAACAGGACATGCATTTACTTGGAAAGGCTGTTTTATCAGAAATTAATGTTAGTGTTCCCCTCTTAAAAATTACTTGATTTTTTTTTATTTGCATGTTGTTGTTCGATTATTATTCAGTTGCATCTGATGCTTTGTAACCCCATTTGGGGTTTTCTTGGCAAAGATAGTAGAGTGGTTTGCCATTTCCTTCTCCAGCTGATTTTACAGATGGGCAACTGAGGAAAACAGGGTTAAGTGACTTGCCCAGGGTCACACACCTAGGTATTTGAGGTCAAATTTGAACTCAGGACTCATCTTCCTGCCTCTAGCACTGAGCTCTATCCACTGTGCTGCCTAACAGCATACCTTTTATTTATTCATCTTTATTCCCTTCAAGAACTTACATTCCTTGAGAAAAGATGCTGTTTTGTTTTTTGTCTTTGTAATACCAATCCTTGGCATGGTACCAGGATTGGCATCAAGTGAAAGGATATATTAAAAATGTTTTGTAAATCTTAAAATGCTATAGAAGAGAAATATTAGCTAGTAGTAGTAGTCATCACAGCAGTTGTAGCGGTCATAGTATGTTAACTTAGTAAAGGATTGTTGAATGAATAAATCAGAATATATTGAAGGCTTCCTCCAGACTCAAATTCAGCCAGTGCAGATAGATATTACCTTCTGGTTTTGCATCGGTGCATAAATTTTTCACTTCATATATTGTATGAATAGAACAGTAAGCTCTGTGAAGTTGGGAGTTGGGTCTTATTTATCTTTTATTCTTTACAGTGTCTTGCACGTAGTAAGCCAAAAACAAAACAAAGCAAAAAAAAACTTGACTGACCAACTGAATGTTTTTCAGCCTTCTTTAGGTGTAACTGAATCTCTTCCTCTCCACAACCTATCCAACCTTTTAGAAACAAATAGGTGAGATTGTTTATCTGTGTAGGCTCCTGGTTTCCTTTATTGGGAAGCAGGATGTGCTGTGTTGGGACAGATTTTGGTAGCTTGTTTCATGTTGCTTTCCCTACAATGTAGCATCTATCAAAGCTTCCCTCTTGTAGATGAGATAACTTGGAGGCTTTAAGTGATTTTCCCATGCTAAGGAGGATTGGCCTCAGATTTACACTATGAGTCAGTGGGGAGAACACTGAAGTCAGAGGATCAGGGTTTGAGAACCAGCTCTGGCATCCCCAGGCTTGATTTGGCTTGGGCAGCAGGGTATATAACTACTCTCATCTTCAGTTCCCTCAGATATAAATCAGGGATAATATTAGTGCTATCTACTTTCCAGGGGAATTCATAAACTATAAAAATGATATTATTCCTCAGGTCTGTCTTCTAACTTGTGGAGCTACTTTGTGGGGCCTCGTATTACCCAGATTGAATAGCCACAGTAATGATGTTTTTGGTCTTCCAAGCCATTTGTCCAATTGTGAGCAGACTCTTGATGTTCTCTCCTAGATTCTGTTCTGCTTCCCCATCTCCCACATGATACCATCCTGAAATAACTTAAGAGTATGGCTCACTGACGACTTTGGGGGATTGATGTTACCCAGTTGGTGAGATGATACCTGGTGCCCATGAAGTCAGGCAACTCCAGTTGAATGGAACTCTAGTTATTCCTGGCCAACTCTCCCTTCTGTGGGCCAGAATGAATAAAGAGGTGGATGGCATTTGTTTTCTGCTCCTTCTTCACCCTCCACCCCCACCTTCAAGACATCACATGGTGCAAATCTCTCACTTCTCAGCAATAGGAAATTGGTTAGGGTGACCGTATTTTTTTTTTTTTTTGCTTTTTCTTGAGTAGAAAGATGACTACAGTGCCCATGTTGGCCTCAGCAATGTGGGAGCAGAACTTGGCAATACTTGGTGGTGTTTGGGTGATCTTTAGCATTGAGCCCTGTTGCTGAGTTTAAAAAGCTATATTATAAAATTCATTTCACTTCAATAAAGCAAGGGACTACTCTGTGTGAAGCTAGTGCTTGGTGTGAATACAAAGAGGAACCTTCCTCCCATCCCCAGGGGATAAAACAAAAACCACAACCCCCAATAAAATAATAAAGCAATAAAAACAGAAGAATAAAAGAAGGACAAAAAGTAACAAAACTTTACAAGTGCACAGAAAAGAGACGGGGAAAGTAAGCTAAAATTGCTATTGGTTTGTCAAAGTTTGTTTTTTTCTTTTCTCACAAGTGTCCACAGTTCAAATTGTATGATTTTATTTGGGATTCTAGTTTTCAGTTAGATTTATTTGTTTCTGGTTTTGGTTTTTTGAGACTGTTGTGAAGTTTATGCTGAAAATTATTAAAATTAAATTATTATTTATTATTAAAATTATTAAAAACACTTTTGTTGAAAGGTTAGTAATAGCTTGTACTTATTGGACACTCTTAATGTTCCAAGTGCTTTAATATTTATTATTTCATTTAATCCTTAGAACAGCCCTGTAGAACAGGTGGAGCGAAGGTTTTCAACACTTAACAGATGAGGAACGTGGTGGTCTCACAGTGGTTTAGGTCACCTATGTACTTAAGGTCCCATGGATAATATATGAAAGAACCAGGCCTAGAACCTGACTCTCCTTGTTTCTCCAGCCAGGTCTATTTCCATAAGAATGGGAAAAGAGAAGTTTTCACTGTGTAGGTGACTTGAATGGTACATGTTTCTGAAAATCCTTTGGTTAATAATGTGGTGATTGGTTTGTTGGAAAGGGTCACTGTAATAATAGAAATGCTAATTATGAGTGACATAATGATTCAAGGTTTGGAAAGTGTTTTACATCGTTAACCACGTTTGATCCTCCCCAAAGTTGTTCCAGGTGTGTCCCAAGGATGCTATCCTTATCTTACAGATGAAGAGACTCAGGCACAATTTAAGTGAATTGCTCACGGTCATACTCATTACCTCCATTTTACATGTAAGAGAATGGGAAGTAAGATCTAGGTGTCTTCTGACTCCAAGGTGACCCCACTTCCCCTTCCTTTGTATCCTCCTGCCCCTCAGTTCGGGATCAAGTGATCATCTCTGGGGCCTTGAGGACATTGGGGGAGATTCTCGCTCAGTTTTGGGGACAACAGGGAAGTTCACAGCCAGACCCTACTGGTTGAATTCGGCTTTTTGTCCTCTGCTTAATGGGAGGAAGGGTTTATCCTGTCAGGGCTGAAGAATGAAAATAATAACGTTCTATTCAGTCTTTCAGATAGCCACTCATTCCTGACTTCAGATGTCAACCCAAGAGGAAAGAATGTGGATTTTATGTGTTTAATTGTCTATAAACTGCCCTGGGCCAGGGTGGGTTGGCAACCTTCTTTTTATGTACCTTGTCTCAGTTCAGGACAATGTACATGTATTGTTCAGCTCATCCAAGAAACATGCTGTATTTCACTGACGTTCATGATCTCATATCCACAGCAGCTGTGAATGAAGTAGCTCGTAGCATCATTTGTACTTCCCTGATGCACTGAGTTTGGAGATCAGGCCAAATGGAGTTAGTCTGCAGAAGTAAATCTGCTTTTATCCTGGAAGTGTGGTGTTAAACTGGTTTTAAAATCTAAAGGTCTGGGTTTGAGGACTGGTGCCTACATTTACTAACTGGGTAGGCCTATTACTTAATCTGAGACAGCTCAGTGGAGTCATAAATAGACCACTACATCTGAATTCAGGAAGAAGTGAGTTTAAATCCAGCCTCAGACGCTTGCTAGCTATGTTAACCTGGACAAGTCAATTAAACTCAGCCTGTGTCAGTTTCATCATCTATAACATGGAGATTTTATCTTCACAAGTGTTAGGAGAATAATATAAGAAAAATATTTGTAAAGTGCTTTCCAAAGTACAATGAGCCTTATTCTCTCTATCTGTAAAATGGGGATGTTTCTTTAGGCACCAATCTTAGAGGGTTGTTTTAAAGAAAATTGCTTCTCAAGCTTTAAAGGATCATATAGGGATAGGTACAACCAGTCAGTAAACATTCATCGAGCACCTACTATCATGTCATTGATAAAGGGAAATCCCTGCTGGAGAAACTCCCTTCACCAGTGCAGATTGGCATCTTTTTTTGCAACTAGACCACTCAGAAGTCAGATAACTTGGCCAGTATCTTAGGTGGGACTTGAACCCAGGGATTCTTGACTTTGAGATTGGTTCTTTATCAACTCTGCCATACCATATCTAAACATCTTCTCCACTCTTAAACTTTTTTTTAAAAATACACATCTATGATTTCATCAAGTTAGGAAGCTGCTGGTGAAGAACAATGCAGATGGTCAATTTCTCTGTGGCTTGGTTAGAATTTAGAGAGCTGCCTGGGACGGTACGAGGTTAAGTACATCACCCAGGGTCGCACAACCCCCTCGTAGCAGAGTCAAGATCAGCTAGCTAATCCTTGTACCACATTGCCTCTTACTTCTAAAGTTGGGAAGTAGGGGATGGTGGGATGGGATTTGACTTCTGTTCAGATGCCATTTGGGAATCCATCATTCTGCTTTGCCTTTTTCTTTTTCAAACTCAATGCTGGGTTTGATTTCCTTCCCTCTAAAACTACAGTCATGTCTCCTTTCCCTGTTGACTTTTTCCTTTCTTTTTGTCCACTGCCCTGGGTGCCATGGCTGCTGCTGCCCTGCTAGTAAGCCTGTTTATGCTGCAGGCACCCAAATTGCGGAGCTGCCTGGGAACTCCTTACATGGAGTTCTCTCCATCACCAGCAGCCCCTTGCTGGAGCCTGAGTTGGAAAACAATTAGGTCTACCACGAGTTGGAAGACATATGTTGACTGGAATGCCAAGGTTGAACTGAGTTTGTGACTGCCACTGGCCTTCATTACCTAATTCAGCTTCCACAACTAGGGGCTTCAGGGGAAGCATAGGGGTTTATGAACTTAAAAGATTTTTAAAATAATTATATCGCTATATAATTGGTTTCCTTGTTATTCTGTTTTTAAAAAAAAACAACATTATTCTGAGAAGGGATCTGCAGACTTCACTAGATAGCCAAAGGGATCCATGTTACAACAAAGGTTAGGAACCTCTGAATTAAGAGGAATTTACTTGGTGGACACAGGTTTCTGATTGCTTGAAGTGAGAGCTTGTTTCTCCAGACCTGTGGGCAGCCTGCCTCATTCCACACCAAGGAAACCCACTTAAATACTGAAATTTGTACATTCTAGCCAGGTTCAAGGGTGTATAAGTCTTGCCCTCCTCTCTAAGCCTCTTTGTGTGTATAGATTTTCTTTTCTTTCTCTCAACTGAGACAGCCATCTATCCCCCAGCATAGAAATTCAAACCTGACAGGCAAGTCTGAGGAGAGAGAGAACCAGTGTTATCTCTGGTTTGAACAGTGCTTTTACTGTTCCATTGTTGCAAATGAATCATTCAGCCTTCTTTATGGCAGAATAACTGAGACCCAAGAGGAGGCAGGGAGGCTTTCTTTTATTTCAGATGGCCTTTGGGTTCCTCTTTTCCTGTTATAAACTTAATTGCTTCCTATGTGTTTGTCTGGCAAATAGGGCCTTGTCACCTTCCACCTGCTTCTACCCAGGGCTACTAACTAACTCCTTCAATTTTACTTTACAGACAACAGGAAGGTTTTGATTGATATAAAGGATTTTTTCTTTTTATCTCTGGCTTCTTTAGAATCAAGTACACATTGAGCATGAAATTACCTGGGAGGGAATGTGTGAAGAAGGAAAAGGAGCATTGTGAGTTAAATCTGTGCTTTTTAGGGAATGGAGGCACAACTGAACATACTTGGAAATTTTCCTTCATTAAATGCTGACTGGTAAACAGAAAGTTCTCACACTGCCCAAAGAGGTAGTGCAGATTCACGGCCATTTCCCTAAGCTGGAAAATACAGGCCCAAGGTCTTCTAGGCCTTTTCACATTTTTAAAGGAACTAGCTCATCCTGGGCTCCTTGCTTTGCATTGTGTTCCTTTTTCTTGTTGATTTTATAACCAAGGCTTTAGGAAGGTAGTAATTGAGAATTTATGAAAACCCCTCCCTGTTTTCAGACTGTTGCTTAATGAAGCCTAGGATACTTTGCTCCAGGCTGTCTGTTGGCAAAGGTGATCTGAACCTGGGAATGTTTTTTTTTTAAATAATTAGAATACGTATTTACTCTCAACATTTGTTAGAATTTGATCCATTGGTGTGTGGCAACTCCAGAAACTTTTGTGGTCTTGAATATACTTTTTATTTAGGTTGCTTTTCAAATATCTTAAAAAGAAAAAAGCCATTTCTCTTTATGAGCTTAATAGCAGCTATAAAGAGTGGCTTCTAAAACCCCACCTCGGTCATTCAGCAAACATTCAGGGGCCTACTGTGTGTCGGGCATTGTGCTGTGTGCTGAGAATGCAGACAAAAATAAATTGTCCCGTTTTCAAGAAGCCTACACTTATTTGATTGGGAGATGGAAGTGTGTGTGTGGGGGGGGAGGGTGTGTGTGATGTGTGTGTGTATCTATATACATATACAAATATGTATATGTCTATGTCTATATATGTATAGATGCATATATATCTATATATAGATGTATAGAGAGAGGTGTGTTGTTTGTGTGTATATATATATATACACACACATGCATACATATACATCCAAGTATATACATACACACACACACACATATATTTATATATACACACACACATATGAGTGAATATACAAGTTATATGGAGAGGGATGGGAACCTCCCAGAAGAGGGAAATCTCTCTATCAGTGCAGGAATGCACCTTCTCTGAAATTTAAGTATTAGGTTAGTTAAATGACTTGCCTAAGGTCACACAGATGGTATGTCCCAAAGGTGGACTTGAACAAAGTTCTTTTTGAAGGCAATTCTCTGTCTCCGTCTCTCCCCCCTACCCCGTGTCTACCTGTCTGTCTGTGTGTGTCACACGCACACACACACACACACACACACACACACACACACACACACACACACCCTGCTGGGTGGATTAGGAAAAGTTTTATACTGAATGTGAAACTTGAGCTGAATTTCAAAAGAAACTACAGATTCTAAAAGAGATGAAGAGGGAGTGCATTCCAGGAATGGGGGACATCTAGTCCAAATAATAGCATGGATTTATATGGAGATGGGATATAGGAGGTGTTATGTGAGAAGAACCACAAGAAGGTTATTCAAGCTGGACCAGAGGGGTCAAACTCAAGGGTAGGAACCAGAGTAAAATATAGTTGGGAAATGTTTAACAAAATAAATAGAAATATATTACGACATCGATAATGTTAATTTGTGGTTTTGTAAGTCAATTTGCTGCTTACAGGGTTCATTTCTGTTTGAGTTTCACACCACTGGAATAGACCATACTGTGTATGAAATTGGGTAATTTATAATAAGGTTGGAAAAGTAGGTTGGATCTAGATTGTGAAGGGGTTTCAAACAGAGAAATTTCCATTTGATCCTAGAGGTAATGGTTAGCCACTGGATTTTAGTGAGAGGGGAGTGGCATTGTCAGATGTGGTTTGGGGAGGAGGGCAGGAAATCCTCCATAAAAAGGCTTCATTGAAAGCCTAAGGTGGAAATCCTTCTCCTAAATTTCTCATGAATTTCTTTTTTTTTTCATTGACTTGTTTATTTACTTTTAGTTTACAAGATTCAGTTCCACAATCCATTGAGTTTCAGATTTTCTCCCCTCCCCCCCCCCCCATGGTGGCGTGCAATCATGTATAGGATCTGCAGATAACTTTCACATTGTGCAATAGGTTGGTTATATATAAGGGTTGTAACCAATGAATGATCACTGGGAAAAAAAGCAAAACGAGACATGAAAGAGAACGATAGTCATGAATTTCTTATATTCACTGTTATCAGTGGTACATCTAATCTTATCTATTTATTGACATGTGTCCATTCACAGTTGTCACAATGCAAAGAGCACTGGGTTTGGAGTCAAAATCTCAACTGGATAAAATCTTCATTCTGATGTTTATTCCTTTTGTAACCTCTCTGGGCCTTGGTCTCCTTGATTGTAAAATAATTGAGTTGGCCTAACTAATGCTAAAATTCTTATGTTTTTTCCATGTTCCCTTTATCATTGTCACTGTATAAATGGTAGCTCCTGGAGGGTCTGGGATATTGCAAAGCACAGCAGCCATCCTGGACAGACATTTAACACACAAATTTTGGTGATAGTTGTGTTCCCTGAAACCTGGATATGGCTCACAGCTTCCTATACTTGTGTGGGTGTCTGATCTCATCAGCGTGGCTACTTCCTCCCACAATCTCCATCCATGCCTGCTCATTCTGTGCGACTCTTCTGTGTCCTCCCATTAGTCCTCTACAAAAGAGTCTATTGCGTAGATTAGGACCTTTCTTCTAGGTCTTTTAATATATCCTGGCTACCACTGCAGTATGAGGGCTCTTCCTTGATTGTCCTTCACTCTTGCTCTGGCCACTAGTTAGCTTCTTTTCCTATAACACATCTCTTAGACGATATCTTTCATAGTTTTTCTTGCATATCACTTGCAAGTGATAATAATAATAATAGCATGGATTTGTATACCTTTTCATAATTACATAGTGCTTCTTATGTATTCTTCTCACTTGGTCCTTATTGACTGAGACTCTGTGAGGTAGGTAATACAAATAATTATCCCCATTTTTCAGATAAGACAACAGAGGCTCAGAAAGGTTAAATGATTTGCCCGGTGACCTATAGCAAGTGAGGATCAGAGTTGGGATCTGAACCTGCTTCTTCTGACTCCTAGTCCCAGACTCTTTCTTCCTTTGATACTGGATAAAACTGTGCTGCATTTGAATTTCAAATCTGCTTTGCACAACTCAGTGGTCAGATACTTTCATTTAAGCTTACTTTGTTGGCACAACAGCAACATCATCTCCAAACCCTGTATTTAAAGTTGTATTCAAGCCTGATGCCAGTACAGTGTGTACTTTGCTTGCTAAGCTTTCCCTGTAAGACCTGTGCCTATAACAGTGGTTGTGTGTGTGTGTGTGTGTGTGTGTGTGTGTGTGTGTGTGTAAGGGGAAGGGGTTGTTTGACTTTTCCCAAATGGAAATTATCCATGAGAGTTAATGGCTTATCTTCTAAGCCATTGTAATTGGGGGGAGGGGGCGGTTTGGCCAGAAAGACCTTTGGCAGATGATCTTATGCTTATACACTTATCATATACTTGCCCAGCAGTACAGGACTTGAGGTGATAGTTACCTGACTCTGAAGGAGGTCCTATGAATGACTCATTTTAATGCATTTAATTTAGCTAGTCTGTTAACACTTTAATTTGAGAACTTTTGGCAACTCCCAGACTCCTATGATTTGTGAGGTGATGAGGTGGGGTTTTTTTGTCCTCACCTACATCCAGTATTTGCTCAGTCAGTCAGCAGGCATATATTAAGTGCTTATAATGTGCCAGGGATTGTGCTATGAATTGGCAATACAATGAAGGGCAAAGAAAGGCATTTTCCTGATTGGCTGCATGGTTTACAGCCCTTGAACAGAGGTAGATTGACCCGATTGGAAAGTTGTTGAGTTGTGAAATAGGCATTTGCGCTTGGAGCTCTAGGTTTGAGTGGCCCCAAAGTTCCATTTTGCATCATAAATTCTGTTACTATGCTTTCTTATTGAAGAAGACCCATTGTTAGTAGAGTTCTATGTGGTCTTAATCTGCCCCAGAATTTGAAAGTTCCAGCGGTTGACTTACACTAAGATCCTGCTCTCCAGGAGTTTAGTCTAGAAATAGGACAAAAGAAATGCAGATTATTAGAAAGTCACAGTAAAATTCCACTATAGCAGAAATTTCCATATAAATATGCAAGCGTCTCTTTTCAGGGGCCATTTGCCTAAAGCGATATTTGACTAACATTGAAGTACAAGGAAATAATTTGGACGGTTGCGATGGATTTTTTATGGCATTTTATTCACTAATAAAGAAGTTTAATAGGATGTATATGTTCAATACAATAAACATTTATTAAGTGCAAGTCATTGGGCTTTTATGGAGAGATGTGACAGGCCCTGACCTCAGTGAGTTTACAGTTCAATGGAGGAGAGAAGCTCGTTTGTATAAACAACAATTCAAAAGAAGGTTTGGTAAGGGTGGGGGAAAGTCTAGACAAAGTACCCAGAGAAATTTGAGGATAGGAAAGTCAATTTCATCGTCATGAAAACATCTTTAGGGGGTGGCTCTTTGGACCCTGATGGAGAGGGAAGGATTTCCGTAGATGGAGCCCAGAGGAGGAGCCCATTTCAGGCACAGATCCATTTATGTCAGAGATGACATAAGAATGTTGGATATGGAGAGTGAAAAGAGAGTACTCAGCAAAGACATCTTTTAAAATGGATTATGAAGTGAAAAATCTATGAAATAGAAATCTTTTTTATTTCTAACATTGGTATTGATTCAGATGAAGAACGAATGATCTCAGTTCCCATGACCTTACCACACACCACTATATTTCACAGTTAGTATCCACGTTAGTCAGTAATATTTATTTACCCCATTTGGGTCCCAGAAGTGACACCCAAAGTAAATGAAATAACACCTCCAAATTGAAAAAAGAGAACTTCTTTATTCAGTATTTATTAAACTCCTATATGGTGCAATACAACCTCTTAAATCAAGTAGTTCTACTGTAAAATTTTCTTCTTAACTTACAAGAGTAGTTGGTAGCTAGGTGGTACTGTTTGGTACCTAGGTGGAGCTCTGGGCCTGGAATCAGGAAGACCTGAGTTCAAATGTGACTTCAGACACTTACTGGCTATCAGACCCTGAGCAAGTCCATTCACTTTTGCCTCTCTCCATTTTCTCATCTGTAAAGTGGATGTAATAATAATAGCACTTATCTCTCATTGATATGAGGATAAATGAGACAATATTTGAAAAGCACTTTGCAAACCTTAAAGCGCTACATAAAGTGCTAGCTAATATTATTATTATTTTTAGCATTCTCTCTTTTTCTTGTACTTACCCTCAGACTATCTCTTTTTTTTTTTCACTACATCCAAAATATATAACTATCTCTATCTCTATCTTCTTTGAATTGGAAGTTTGAATACAACTTTAAATGTAGGGTTTGGGGATGTAAAGCTGGAAAATAACATTGACTTATTTGTTTTGCTTTCTGCTAGCCTGAGAAACCTGTTTCATCAGGTAATGAACAACTGTTCTCCCAACCAGTAACTTCCTGGGCGAGATTACTCATCCTATCATTAAAATTCCTCCAAATCATCTCTTTCTCTTCACGTTGGAAGAAAGTTTGTCTCTGACCAGTAGACAGCTATTCAAAATCAGGATTTTGGTTTGGCCATTTTTCTGTGAATATATTTTTGAATGCAAGTTTGCCTTCCCAGTGTTGAGCAATGTATCATTCCTGATTTAAGAAGTTCAGTTTTTATGTGTTAAATGAGAGGATTAGATGAGACAATCTTTAAGGTCTTTCCAACTCTAAGCTATATATTGTTCTAATGTATAAATTTCCCCCTGCTATCTCTTTCTACATGGCATATGGATAAAAGTAAGTGAAACTGGTCCAAGAGATTCTGAATAATTAGTGTGGCATACTGTATGGCAAAGAAGGTTTCCTATGCTGAATGGTACTGCATTATAGAGTATAGCCATAGTTGTTAAAATGTATTGGGGCAGTTAGGTAATGTGGTGGATAGAATGCTGGGCCTAGAATCAGGAAGACTTATCTTCCTGAGTTCAAATACAGCCCCAGATACTTACCCTGGGCAAGTTACTTAACCCTGTTTGCCTCAGTTTCCAAATCTATAAAATGAGTTGGAGAAGGAAATGGCAAACTACTCCAGTATCTTTGCCAAGAAAAGCCCAAATGGGGTCAGGAAGAATTAGAAAAAATTGAAAAGTGACTTAACAGCAGCAAAAATTAAAATATATTACTGTGTTAGTGGCCCCTCCCTTTCATGCTCTTGTTTATGTAGTAGATTGACCACTTAGTACATAAATAAATGGTGGAGGCTCTCAGGTTCAATTTATTAAGTTCTCAGTGTGTATAAAGCACAGCTCTCACTCTGTCAGATGATCATTTTGTATATGTTGCTAGGCAGAGAGACACCTCACCCTTGTTGAACATTTTGATTCAGTGAAAGAGAGAGATGGACTAGAAGTCAGTCATTTGGTCAACAAACACTTATTGAGTGCTACTATGTGCCAGACATTGGGACAGCTGTACGCATCAGAAGATGGTGCATAGGCTTGGATTCAGGAAGACCTAAGTTCAAATCTGGCTTCAGACAAGTCACTTAGCCTCTGTTTTCCTTAATTCCCTGGAGAATGAAATGGCAAACCACTCCAGTATCTTGTCAAGAAAACCCCAAATGGAGTCACAAAGAGTCAGACCTGACTGAACAATTGAACAACAAATGTGCCAGATGCTTCGCTAAACCCTCAGGATATAAAGAAAGGCAAAAAAAGGTAATGGGGGAGACAACATGAAATAACTAGGCGCATGGAAAATATACATGTATTTGTATGTGTATGAAGTGTATATATGTGCTTTTATATACATACATATGAATATGCACTAATATTTAAGTTATGTACATACACATATGTATTACATATACGTGTATATACGTATGTATATTAAATATTCATATACTTGTGCACTTAATATATATACTTGTTTAAAGTATATATGTATACATATATTTTTAATATGCTTATAAGTCTATAATATGCTAAGCATATATTCACATATATACTAAGTATACTTACACATACACGTATACATACATACTACACATATATATCACAGAGAGAGATAGAAGGTAATTTCAGAGGGGAAGGTACTAGCAGTCTAGGGGAGGGCATTTATGGTTGGCAACAGAGTTCAGGGTGGAGAGCATGGACCAGGAAAGATTTCCTCCCAAAACTAGATTTGAGTTTAGTCTTGAAGGAAGCCAGAGACACTAGGAGGTAGAGGTGGATATGATAAAGATTATAGGATGAAGGATAGCCATTGAAAAGAAATGGCTGGGTGGGAGATGGAATATCCTATGTAAGAAATACAAGTAGGTCAGTGTGCTGGATCCTAGAGTGTGTAGAGAACTGAAGGGGGAGGAAGGGACCAGGTTATGAAGAGCTTTAAAAGTCAAAATAGGGGTTTATATGTATAGAAGCTTTCTGGTATTACAGTCGCTACTTCTCATCTTGTACTATCATAACTGAGTAAGACATTGTGATGACAAATCCCAGGCTGAATTGGATATACTACTGGGCAGAACAGATATCCAAATACATAATCTGTCTGAAGAGCAGTGTATATTTTATTAAATGGCAAGAGATGCTTAAGCTTGAGTTAAATATTTGAGAAGTTTTAAGTCTAGAAAACAAGAGGAACACTTGTTGTTCAACTACTCAGTTCTGACTCTTTGTGATTTTCTATAGCCATTATAGTGCATCTATCTTTCACTATCTCTTGAAGTCTATCCAAGTTCATGTTCATTGTTTACATGACACTATCCATCTCATCCTCTGCCATCCATTTTCTTTTTGCCTTCCATTTTCCCCTATGTTAGGGTCCTTTCTAATGAGTCTTGTTTTCTCATTATGTGGTCAAAGTATTTAAGCTTCAGCTTCAGTATTTGACCTTCCAGTGAATAGCTTGAATTAATTTCTTTTTAATTAATTAAATTAATTGACTGATTTAATTTTCTTGCTGTCCAAGATACTCTCAAAAGTCGTCTCCAATTAAAAAACATCAATTCTGTGGCATTTAGCTTTCTTTATATTCCAGCTCTCACAGCCATACATTGCTACTGGAAAAACCATAGCTCTGACTATATGGACCTTTGTCAGCAAGGTGATATCTCTGCTTTCTATTTTAGTGTGCTGTTCAGATTTGTCATCTGCAGTTACCATCTGCAGTGATCTTTGAACCGAAGATTATAAAATCTGACACTGCTTCTATTTCTTCTCCTTCTCTTTGACAGGCAGTGATGGGACCACTTGCCAAGATCTTAGGTTTTTTTTTTCCATGTTAAATTTCAAGCCATATTTTTATATCCACCTCTTTCGACCTCATCAAGAGCCTTCTTGATTCTTTACTTTCTGCCGTTGGTATGGTATCGTATGCATATCTGAGAATGTTGATATTTCTCCTAGCAACATTAATTCCAGCTTTTGATTCATCCAGCTTGGCATTTTGCATGATAAACTCTGCAAATAAGTTAAATAAGGTGGCAATATATATCCTTGTCATACTTCTTTCCCAATATTAAACCAATAAGTTGTTCCCTGTTTGATTCTCACTGTTGCTTCTTGATCCACATACAAGGTTACTCAGGAGACAAAATGATTTGGTTGAGGTCTTGTCCCGTTTTGTTGTGATCCATGCAGTCAAAGGTTTTAGTGTAGTCAGTGAAGCAGAAATAGATGTCTTTTTTTTTCTGGACTCCTTTGCTTTTTCCATAATCCAGCAAATGTTGACAATTTGGTCTCTAGTTCCTCTGCCTCTTCAAAAATCATCCTGCACTTCTGGTAATGCTCAATTCACATATTGCTGAAACCTAGCTTGCAGAATCTTAAGCAGAACCTTGCTGGCATGTGAAATGAGTGCACTTGTTCAGTAATATGAACATTTCTTGGCATTGCCCTTCTTTAGGATTGGGATGTAACTGATCTTTTCCAATTCATTGGCCACTGTTGGGTTTTCCAAATTTGTTGGCATATTGAGAGCATTCTTTTAACAGCATCATCTTTGAGGATTTTAGGATTTAAATAGCTCTGCTAGAATTTCATCATCTCCACTAGCCTTATTTTTAACAATGCTTCCCATCTGATTTCATTCTCCAGGATATCTGGCTATAGATCAGGAATCACACCATCATGGTTATTGGTGATATTAAGATATTTCTGGTATAGTTCTTCTGCATATTCTTATCTCCTTTTCTTATTCTACTTCTCTTAAGTCTCTACCATTTTTGTCTTTTATCATGCCCATTTCTACATGAAACATTCCCTTGGTATCTCTGATTTTCTTAAAGAGATCTCTTGTTTTTCTCATTCCCATTCCCATTGTTTTCTTCTGTTTCTTTGCATCATTCATTTAAGAAAACCTTCTTATCTCTCCTCGTTATTCTCTGGAATTCTGCGTTTAGGTAGATATACCTTTCCTTTTTTTTCTTTGCCTTTTACTTTCCTTCTTTCCCCTATTCGTAAAGCCTCACCAGACAGCCAGTTTGCTTTCTTGCTCTTATTTTTCTTTGGAATGTTTTTTGTTGCTGCCTGCAGTACGATATTGCAAACCTCTGTCCATAGTTCTTCAGCACTCTATCAACCAGATCTAATCTCTTAAATTTATTGATCACTTCAACTTCATATTCATAAACATGTAACTTCTCATAAATATAAAACATCACATTTGAGAAGTTTTAATTCCAGAAAATAAAAGGAACACACTTAAGCCAAAATAATACAATAATGAAATCCTTTTGTTAACTCTATCTCTACAGTGTATCCCTAACCTTCTCATTTCTGATAAACTCCAGTGGAAGGTTTTGGCTTAGATATAATTGCAGCACCCCTTTTCAGCTACCTCCCCAACATGGCAATAGCAGTCATGGAGGTTGGTTTCCCATAGGTGTAACTATTCTCATAGCTTCCATGGTTTCCCTGTGAGTCTACACTAGCCCCCACTAGTGAGCTTACTTTTAATAATGAGTTAGTAAACATGACTGGCTGAAAGCAAAGGCATTTACTAAAATTGACATAGCAAGAACATTGTCTATAAAACATCTTTCCATCTCCCTTCCCTGGTCCCAACCCAAGGTGGGGAACTTAATTTAAATTTAAAAGTGAAAGAACGAGCTGATGCCTATGTTTAAATTCAAATATACACGACATCCATGGGAAGAATGAGAACAAACTTAAGAGTACACTGCTAGTGAGGCAGACATATGTTGCCAAAGCAGTTCACACCTTCAGCCTGCAGGGCTCTTATGCCCTTTCTCCTCTCATGGTGCTCCCATGCTGCTTTCCCCTGGGTGCAGCATCTCTGCTGGGGCAGGTTGTTCAGCTGCACTTCCCTGATTTTCCTCTTCTCCACAGCTCAGGTGTCAGCTGCCAGAGATGGTTATTTCTTTAATACTGACTCTACTCTTTTCTCTGTGACCACAGATCACACTCTTCGAAGCTGCTTCTTCGATCCCTTTTCTGGTTCTACTGTCTCCTGCTAGGTGAGTAGCTCCACTGCAAAATTTCCATATCCTATGAGGAAGGGAAGGGAATAAGGTAGCACTGACCTCTGGTAAAGGCTCTCGGGCAGAATTGAATTCCTGTTCTCTGTGCTCTTTTGGACTCTTTTGGTAGGCTTAGTTTTCATAGAGTCCATTAGGGAATGACTAGTCTTGCTAGCTAGCCAGTGGCCAGTAGCCATTCTAATTCCATTGAAAGAACTTCATATTTCATAAAGAGATAACAAGACAAGCCATTACGCCACATGCTAATATATTATCATCTAATTGTTAGAATTTTCAGTGTGGACATTTATACCTCAGGAATCAGCAAATGCTATAAATCAGGGCTTGATGTATTTTGTTTTTATTTAGATTTAAGAAAGTGATGAAGAAAATGGGAATATTGCAGATTAAATTTAAGAGCATGTCTTGCAAGCTTCAGAGAGTCAGTTGTTAAATATTAACCCTAGTGCCTATTGTTATCTGTTATCTTCCCCCTTATTTTCTGTGATTACATCAATTGAGAGGGAGGAGAGAAGGAAGAGACCAGTTTCCCTCCACTGCATGATCAACAATATCTACTGTCTGCTCCCCTTTCTTTACACATAGGAAGATTTGTGGGGAGAGGGTTAAATATGTTTATCTGGTAAGCTCCATGTATAAAATAGTTTTATAAGTGAGCACATGCATAAGAAATGAAGAGGTCTAGAAATCCCTAGTTTTCTGTGGCCTACATGGCAGATTCTTTGACAAATGACAGTAACCTTCCCTTAGGGCAGTGGTTCTCAACCTTCCTAATGCCGTGACCCTTTAATACTTGTATGTGGGTGTATCTGCATGTGGGTGAACCCTCCTGGAGACAGATAGAGGAGCGGTGTCTTGGTTCCTAAGACCATCAGAAATATGTGTTTTCTGATGGTGTTAGGCAACCCCTGTAAAAGGGTCATTTGACCCCCAAAGGGGTCGCAACCCACAGGTTGAGAACCACTGCCTTAGGGAAAGGGAGTAAGCAGTCTTAGAAGACTAGATTAGTTGTGTGGGAACCTATGACCCACAGTGCTACTGGCTGATTTGCTGTTAGTGTTCTAAGACCCTTAGTGGCTCTTTGTTGTGGACATAAGCACACAAGATATACCTGGGGGACAATTAGCTTTGTTCCCTAAGTAGAGAGACTAAGAGAACAGAAAGAGACAGGAAGAAAAGTTCCTGTGGAGTTCAGACCATGATGACTTCTCTGTTTCACTGTGGAAAAAGTTTTCTCTTTCTTTTTACTTATTTGTTCTGTCTTAGCAGAGTTAGTATGAAGAACATCAAAAAAATCCAGTCATTCCTCAGGGCTGAAGTATACAACTGATTGGAGCCTCCATATCCATGCCTTTCCAAGCCCTGTGCCTCTCATGCCTCAGCTTTAGCACTGCTGCTTTTTCTGAACTGATAACCACGTCCTGGAGGTGGATTTTTAGATTGCAAACTTCTCCAGGGCAAGGGGCATTTGTTCTGGGCTGCCCTGATCCAGGGGAAGGCAGTGTTGTACACAGAGCACCTTAGTAGATGCCCTTTGACTGACTTTATTTTTATGAGGTCCATGATTTCTGGATTGAAATATATGGGCTGCATGATAACAAATGCAGGGGAAACACACCAGGTCTTTAATCCTGGTCATGGGCGAGCCCAATAAGAAAGATGGTGCCTTCAACCTGAAGGCATTCTGATAGTATTTTCTCTGATTTATTTTCTTTTTCACAACCGAGAAGCAAATAAAATATTTTATCACCTTTTGGGTAGACTTGGTGTCTTTTTCTTCATTTCATTGCTTTCTGGGTCTATAAAAACCTCTTCCCTTTCTGTTTTTAATAATTTAAACATAGGCATCTGCTGGTTCTTTCACATTTAAACTCAGATCGCTTTCTCACGCAAGGTGTTTCAAGCATCAGGAAAAGCAGACCTTTTTTGTGTGCCAAAAATATGAACATGTCTGAGATGAC
Organism: Pseudochirops cupreus; assembly: GCA_028627135.1. NCBI lineage: Eukaryota > Metazoa > Chordata > Mammalia > Diprotodontia > Pseudocheiridae > Pseudochirops > Pseudochirops cupreus. Next base: position 263,816,539 of record CM053582.1, read on the forward strand.
ATACAACAGACAGGGAAAGGCTTTGAATACTAGCCATAAAAACATGTCTTTGTCATCCTTGGTAAAGCGGATATTTAAGAAGATGCTAAGCATTTAGGGCTTGGGGAAGAAAAAGAGAGTAGCTTTTATGTATTTGTTTAAGGGGGGGGAAGGAGTATTATAATAATAGCTCCCATTTATATAGTCCTTTAAAATTCATAAAGGGCTTTCCCACAGCAACCTTGTGAGATAGATAGTACAGGTTATAATTATCCCCATTTTACAAATGAAGAAACTAAGGCCAAGAGAGGGGGCATAACAGAACAGTCATCCCATTCATGTCAGAGCGAGGACTCAACACCCAGAGTCCCACGACATATGGTCCTTCCAATTTCACCATCTTTTCATTGACATGTGCTAACATGTGATAATGATCTACCATGAAAACAAGTTGTCTGTTGTGAAGATTGTATTTAGAAATGAATTAGAAATCTCCCTATGAGTTACTTGACTAATGAAGGATTGTAAGAGATGGAGGTAAGGAGTGAGTGCGTTTCAGTGAATGCTCGGTTCTTTGTTTTACCATCTGGCTATCCCTTGGAAACACAGCTTCACCCTTTGTTTTCAGTACTCCTGCTTGTAGTAAATTATCAGTAACACCATGTTCTCGGGGTAGGCATCATGATTGCAACAATAACTACTTTACTGCAAAAGTTAAAAACAGTATAGTATAAATAATAGAATTAGTGATATAGATCATAGTCAAGTTCCATTCAGAGTACTCTGGGAATAAGAACAAGGAAAGAGAGAACCAGGAGAAGATGGCACCTGATCTTCAGTCCTAAAATGAGGGAAAGGAAATAAGCATTTATATAATGCTTCATATGTGCCTGGTACTTAATAAACATCTTATTTGATCTTCACAACAACCTTGCAAGGTAGGTGCTGTTATTACCCCCATTTTAAGGTTGAGGAAACTGAGACAAGTTAAGAGACAAGTTAAGAGGTTAGATGATTTGCCCAGGGTTACAAAGCTAACAAGTGTCTGAGACTGGATTTGAACTCAGGTCCTTGTGACTCTAGGCCAGTATTCTATCCAATGCTCCACCTAGCTGCCTAGCAAAATAAGGATGATTTTCCTTAGGTAGAAATGGGTAAGGCATTCATTTGAAATATGAAGGGTGACCTGTGCAAATAAAAGGAGGAAGGAGAAGGCAACTAGGGTTCAAGCCAGGGCTAGTCCAGTTTGACTGAAACATAGGCAGGCAAATAACAAGAATTTATTAAACGCTTGCTGTATACCAGGCAGCGGGGACATAAATACAAGCGAAAAAGGAAAACAAATAACGTGAAACAAGGCTGAACAAAGTAGGTTAGAGTCAGATTGTGGAGCCCCTGAAGAACCAGACTATGGTGTGTGTTTGTTTTCCCATGAGCACCAAAGGTTTTTGAGAAGGGGTCAAGTATGGCCATATTAGCACAATAGGAAAATGATTTTGGGAGCTAGGAGAAAGATGGATTAAAGATGCATGAGACCAATTTGGAGGTAAATTGTAATGCTCCAGAGAGGTGAGAGGTATTTGTACCAATATGGCAACATTATTGGTGGAGAGAAGTTCACTGTCTTTATAATTATGTCATGTTCACAACTGGTCATAACACTTCAGACTCTCTAACCAGACCTGATTATGGTGTGACTGTTAAATCCGCTGGTCTGGATGCTGCACTTTCATTAACCATTCTAGTCTGAGATGGCACAGATTTTTTTAGTATACATGCCATTCCTTTGATTCATATTCAGTTTGTGATCAAATAAAACGCCTGGGGGTATTTTCCCCAGGCAGGTCAGGGAATCAGAACCTTAGAGCTGAAAGAGACCCTAGATTTCTTCTAACCCAAGTCCCTAAGTTTATAGATGGGAAAGTTCCAGCCAAGAGAAGTTAGGGGATTTTTCCCAGTGTCCTGCGGGAAGTAAATGGAAACGTCAGATTTTGAATGCAGGTCTTTCAGTTTCAAATATAGTGCTCTTAATGTTGTTCCCTTCAGTTGATTTGGGAGAATCAGAATGTATAACTTTACATCAGTCTTTATTAAATGTAAATTTAATGGTTTTAGTCCTTTTTTCCCCCAACTTACTGAGATGGCCTTAAAGATTTCTTAATTCATTTCTATCATATAGTGCATTAGCTTTACTTCTCAAGTTGACATTTGAATTTTTGGAAAAGTATACCATCTTTCTCTTTATACAAATTATGGATTAAAAAAACACAAGAGCAGAGCAGTATCATACCACTAGACACTTTCTTCCATCGACATACTTTGCATATGCTGGCCAGCTAGCTTGAAATTCGTTTTTGTATGCTATCCTCCAGTCCACATTTCTCTGTTCACAAGGATTTCATGAGAAACTTTTGTGAAATGCCATGCCAAAATTGAGATGTATCTTTTGCATTTCTTTTATCTATCAGACCGTAGGAATAGGAACTAAACTTGTGATTTCATTAATGTAGGGATCTCCAGGAAAAAAAGCTCCCTCTGTGATGGCAGGATGATAGCTTTTCTGAGACTTACGGTCTTATAGAGTTGCCTTGAACACTGAAAAGTTAAATGACTTGTCCTGGGACACATAGCCAAGAGAGATAGAACTTTAAATCAGGTCTTCCTGACTTCAAGGCCAACTCTTTAACCAGTATGCAGTACTGCCTCATGTCAGACCATAACCCTATTTAAAAAATAAATGAGGTTCACTGGGCATGGCTTTTTCATACTCAACTCACCTTGACTCTTCATGATGAACTCTCAAATGTTCACAAGCCAACTCTTTAGTCATCTATTCCAGAATTTTTCTGGGCCTTTAGTTTTCAGAGTCTATTTTTGCTCCTGTTTTGAACATTGCCATTTGCCTCACCTTGAGGTGTCACGATTTCTCAGAGATGACCAGCCATAATTCTTCAGTTGTGTCAGCAAGTTCTTTCAGTAGTTGGACTATGATTCATCTCAGCCTGAGTCTGGAGCTCATTTGAAGCAGAGAGATAGGTGCTTTATTATTAACTCCTTGACTATCTTGGGCTTCGATTAATGATGCATCTTATGTCCTTCTTTGCTTGAAGCCTTTTACGCCTTCAGATTTCACCTTCCAGTCCCAAGCTGAGTTTTCTCTGTGCTTCCTTGGGCAATAAGGGAGCAGTTATTTTCCCCTGGTATCCCTCAGTTCCTGCTGGCTCAGTCTGATTGCTCAGTTTCCACTGAATGAAATCTTTTCTCGTTCTGCCTTCTGCCTCATAACAGAATTTTGTTTCCACACTTGGTAGTTGCTGTTTGAATGGGAGAATCACAGGGCTTTCATTTCTTTTAGGAGATACTAGAGCAGAGATTCTCAATCTGGGATGCCCAGACACCCAGGGGTCCATGGATTTCAGAGTACATGCACTTGAATGGGAAAAAAATTCATCTTTCTTTTCACTAACCTCTGACTGAAACTGAGCTTCTTAAAAAATTATGAATGTAGGCAACAAAACACAGTAAGTGCTGGTAGTACTTGTGTGACTTTGTTACCACTAGAAATCATAGATATTTTCGTATCACATTATAGTTGTTAGAGATATTTTGAAATATCATTCACTCTCATCATAACTCTGAAATTACTGTAGCTATTGGGAAGACCTGCCACTAGAAAGCTATGTATGTGTATGTAACACAAATTTATTTCTAAAATATTTTGATAATTATTTCAATATACTTTTGGAGTAATCTTATGCATTTCATTTTATGCATTTAAAACGTTCTAGGAAGGGATCCATAGACTTCATCAGACTTTTGAAGGGGGTCCATGATGCAAAAAAGAATAAAAACTCTTAACACTCAAGATATTTCTTATTAACCTGGTTGTCTTAACATTTTAACTCTAGCATTAATCTGTATACATAGTAACTGTAAGAAAATCCCTGTACTTTGTTTCTCTCACTTCTGCCCCATGAGAACAGTGTACTTGTAGTCACAGTTCCCTTGGTCAGAGTTACCTCATACACCCTAGCCCTAGTGATGCAGATGGAAGACAACATTCATGGTCTTACCAAAAGAATCTCTCTCTCTGAGAGAGAGAGATTCTTTTGGTGAGGCCATATCTGTATCTATATCTATATTTATATCTGTCTGTCTGTCTATCTATCTATCTATCTATCTATCTATCTGTCTGTCTGTCCATCCATCCATCCATCCATCCATCCATCCATCCATCCATCTATCTATAGTGTGTGTATATGTATGTATGAGAAACCTTCCTCCCCTAATGCACTTATTATAATACTTATCTATTGCTGCTACATTAGAGTTTAGATGACACTTGGTTAAATCTCTGGCTAAAAACCACACCCTTTTTCTTTATCCTTACCACCTACCTCCCCCACCCCCTCACCCCAAAAAAATATCCACAAAAAGCACAAAACACTTTGAGTTAAAACGTCTCATCTGTTTTCATCCTCAGTAGAATTATTTTTGAAGGTCTGAAGTGAATCAGTTCAGCTGTGTTTGTATTTTCTGGAGCATGAAAAATGGTGTTTCATTTATTAGTTGGGGAAGAGATGGGAACCAGATGCACAGCTTGGCTTTTCATATTGCAGGTGGAGTTGGCAGCATTGGCAGTTAGAGAAATGATTCCCAAGCTTGTGAGCTGAGTAAATTGGATCAGCATTACAGAGAGGGAGCAAACTTGGAATATGGCAGTACCATCTTTATGGTTACATTTCTAATTTTACTGCATTTGTTGGGGAATGGCTTTTGTTTTTCCATTGTTGGACTTTTTCTCCCTCTTTCTTTCTTTCAAGTTCTCTGCCAGTTGGCTGGGATGGGCAGGAACTCTTTAAACTGGTGGGGGTTCTGCCTTCAGTTTCATGGCAGGCAAGAGATGTATTTATGACATTTAGTCACCTTGCTTTTGCATTCTTCCATCTGGCCATTTCCTCCTGTCTACTATTCTTCTTCACTTTTTTTTTTAAGCCAGGGGTGCCTTTTTTTTTTCAGCCAGGAAAATACATGGAAATTATTTTTAAGTGGCACTGAAACAAGCCATGAATTGCTTTTTGGCTTAAAGATGGGAGAGTTTTCAAAGTTAGCAGTAGGATACTTTCCTATGTAATGTCTAAAGGATTGGAATTGCTAATAGCTATGAACAAATTTTATGCCTTTTGAGTATATCATTATCCATTTGCTGCATTGAACTGCATGAGCAGGCATATTTTCCAAAGCCCTATTTACAGAATTCATAGAATTTTATCCAAACCTACCACCTAAAAGATGATAAAGCAAAAATGGGTAATTCTAGTGTTCTACTCTATCTCCCTACAGTATGGTTATCTTTTCACAATAAAAGATCAAATTTGCTTTCCAGTTAAATTCAGCAGAATCTAATATCATAAGACCATACATTTAGAACCCAAAGGGGCTTTAGGAAGGAATACAATTCCTTCATTTTCTAAATGAGGAAACTGAGACCTGGAAATATGAAGTGATTTGCCCAAAGGCATTCAGGAAGTAAGTTACAGGGATGGGAACTGAGCTCAGATTCTCTGATCTCCAAGTCCAACTCTTTTTACTGCACTACATTGCCTCCCCAATTGTTGTTCTCATTTTTGCAGATGGATATACTGAGGATCATACAGATTAAATTCAGTTGCCTATAGTTATAAAGCCAGCAAATGTCAGAGGTGGGATTCAAATCTTGATCTTCCTGATGCCAAATCCAGGAATGTTAAATCTGTCCACAATACCACACTGTCTTACCAGGTTTCCAAGATTATTTGTTCAAGAAAATGTTTTTGTCATGGTCTATTATGGGATAAACAACTAAAGCTTCAGGAACAATAAGAAATATTTTGGGCCCCAACCTAACCTGTACATTTTTAAAAAAGGTTTATTGAAGCCATTTTTTAGTACTCCAGTAACTTTCTTATATGTACCTCACCATCCCCTGTAGAATCCAGAACTTCAATATTCTTCATATTCTGGTAATAAAACTTATTTATGTTTTTGAGGTAATCAGGGTTAAGTGACTTGCTCAGGGTCACACAGCTAGTAAGGGTCAAGTGTCTAAGGCCATATTTGAACTCAAGACCTGCTGTACCACCTAGCTGCCCCCTAATAAAACTTATTTCAAAGGTGACTTCTTATGTATCACTCTCCCGTTGAATGACTTAAAACATTCTCTCTTATTGGTCCTATCCAAAAAGTTCAAAACACTGTATTCTTTTTGTAACTCACAACTAATCAAAAGACAAATCAGAGGCAGAAAGTTTCCAGGATGTGAGTTAGTTGGTCTCAAAGAACAAAGGCTCAGAGTTAGAGGGCGTCTCAGAATATGCACAGAATTTGCATTCCATGACATGTACAACCATCAGTAGGTCACTTTACTTAAATTTTTTTTTTTAAACTTGGACACTTTCCCACTTGTGCAAAGATACTGCAGATAGGATCTTTGAAGCCAGAAGAATGTTTTATGAGATCCTCAGAACTAGCGTACCTTCTTTTTCAGCCTAGCAAATATTGCTTTCCTAAATACTGTTACTAGTGTGCCCTGTCAAGAAATTCATCAGTTGATAGACTTGCCTTCCTGAAATGTGCTTTTAGCCTTCAGAAACAGGATGAAACCTATCTCCTTGAAAGCTTTATGCAATGGGAATTACTTTTTAACTAGTTTACACACAAGACAGTACATCCTCTCAACTTTCAAATCCTGACCTACCACAGTGACGAGGGGAACAACATTTCTCATCATTTTTTTTCATGGTCCTGTCTCCTTTTAGTGCTCCCCTCATCCTACAATTCTTTTCCATTCCCTCAAGCTATGATTCTATGAAGCATTTATTTGGAAGGTTTTCTTTTCTTTTGGTTTTTGTGTCTTCTCTCACCTCCAAGTGCTGGTCTTTCAGGAAGTGGAGAAAGGAAGGCTTATGCATCAGGTTACAAGAAAGGATTAGAGGAAGTCTCAATTTCTGGGAGCATAATTATGGGTCTTCAGTGGGGATTAGTATGTTCTGCAATTATGCAGATGACTTTCCACAGCAGTACAAGATACTTCACCTTTCAAGTGAAATCCATAGATATCTTTGATATGGAACTGTCTGGTGGTGTTATAATGATTGCCAAAATTTGGGACTTTAGTCTATGAATGAAAGATAAATATGACTTGTTATAAGGGCATGTTAGATTGAAATAGGGCTATGCTATTGCTCAGTTTAACTGATATAATCATAATTTATTTTCCCAAATCTGTGCCTAGTACATTCTTGATTAGAAGATTAATGAATACTTATAAGGCATTCTCATTTCCCCCCTCCAAAAAAAAGTGGATTTCTAGGAGTTCATCATGAAACTATGGATAATAGAGAGTTACCAGAAAGTCTCAATCTCCACAGAAGAAAAATTGTATGATGAGAGTTAGTAAGATGTGACATATTACCATTGGTTGGTAGAGGGAAGGGGAGGAGTTAGTCAGGGCACCACTGACCAATTGATTTTTCTCCCAGCTCATTTTCTAATATCCTAGAAGGTAAGGATCAGGTAACCAATGTGCCAAGATATCAAGGTCTTACATCAGAGATTCCTAACTTTTTTGTGTCAAGTATTTCTATATCTGTTTAGTGAAGCCTATGAACCCCCTTCCCAGAATAATGGCTTATTATAACTACTCATGTATAACCTATATTGAATTGCTTGTCTCCCCAGTGGGGGTAGGTGATAAGGGAAGAAGAGAGAGAATCTGGAACTCAAAGTTTTAAAAACAAATTTTTAAAAATTGTTGTTACATGCAATCAGGAAATAAGATATAGAGGCAATGGGGTATAGAAATCCATCTTGCCCTACAGAAAAGGAAGGGTGAAGAAGGTAAGGAGAGGGATGGATGGGGGGTGTAATATATGAGAGGGCAGACTGGGGGAAGGAGTTAAAAAAATATAAGAATAATGACTTATTACCTACATTAATAATTGAGGGAAATGCTAAATTTCGGTTAGTAAAAATAAACATGTAATTTTTTTGCCCATCCAAATGCTTCCTCTTAAAACCTATCCATAAATGCATTTCTTAGATGACATACAAAGATGTTTCTGCTGTTTAATAAGTGCAAAGAAGTCTTTATTCAAGCTTGATAGAATTAGTGGAAATTTGTCTTTGAAGTATCAGTCATACTCTTGGTGACTCTTTAAAAAGCAGGACACAGTAGCTAGGAAATTATGGTCAGTAAGTCAGTCAGGGAGGTTATAAGGGATGAGACAGAGCTCTGTCAACAACAACAAAAAATAGGAGCAGAGATGGAGGAGGATCCTAGCCCTTGAGAGGAATTAATTTCTATGGTTGTGAATGAGGAGAGGATTTTCCTCTCCTTTCCCCCATCCACTATACCTTGATCCTGTGACAATAGTTGTCCCCCTTGCTATGCCAATAACATTTTAAGCACAAAAAATAGCATAAAATATCATCTAAGACATATATGACTGAGAAAAAAAAGTTGACTGACATAGAGTCAGAAGAGTTCAGTTCAATTCCCAACTATGCATGTCATTCTTATATGACCTTGGGTAAGTTGTTGCGTCATCTCCCTCTAATCTCATTTATTCATCTGTAAAATGAAGAGATTGAGCTAAATGTCTTTTGTCCTTCTTTCTAGTCCCAGCATTCCATGGTTCTAAAATTCTGGGGACAATTTAGACAAAATGCAGAGAAAGCCAAACAGTTGGACATAGCACTTATAACTGGGTTGCAAAAGTTAATAAAGCATACATTTATTGTAGCTCATGTCCCCAGTCCAACTAATCTGTACATTAACCAGATGCTAATGTTAACTCCTGAAAGAACAGACAGAAATTAACACCATAGTTGGCCCTAAGTTGGAATGTTCAGAGAGTAATGTTATCTCCCTTTTCAAATTTTTCATTGCATTTTTCTTGTTTTCCTTTAGTATCATCATTATTTGTGTATGCACTTCTCTCCTTCCATTAAATTGCAAGCTCCTTGAAAGAAGGATCTCTGTTGTATTTGTCTATCATATCCATGAGCATCTGAAGCACTTGGAATGCTCATGGATATGATAGACAAATACAACAGAGATCCTTCTGAAGCACTTTGAATATATTTGTTGAGTTGAAATGGAGACAAATTAGTTAACAGTACTTGCAAAGAGCCAGATCCCCCTTCTGTCACTTTCACGAAATGCTGGTTGTGACAAACAAGTCAGGATGAATAGCCCAGTTTTGTACTCAGATTTTCTGTGTCCCAACTGCTTTCCCTAAGTTTTCACATTTGGCCAAAAGGTCCATCAAAAAGAAGGCTTGGATATTCCAGCAAAAGAGGTCTGGTTTGGAGACAGAAATACTTGAGTTCAGATCCCATATCGGAAAATAGTTGTATTCACCTTATGTTGTCAATCACTGAATTCCTCAGATCCTCAGTTTCCTTGTCTGTGTGATGGAAATAATAATAACACCTAATTCACAGTGCTGTTGAAAATCTCAAATTAGACAGTATATGTAAAGACCTTTGGAAACCTTAAAGGACTACATAAATGGCAGTTATTATATAGCAAGTTAATTCAGATGTCTAAGGAAAAACTTTAAGGCAACTGACAATGAAGAAATTTCTTTCACAAAATTTACGTATAAGACATCACACTTTTATTAATGACACTGAGAGAAGGAACTTTGCTGGTTAGAATTCCAGAAATCTGGAGTTTGGTAATACTGCCACTTTAGTAACTTGCAAATGGGTGGATTTTAAGTTGCCTTACTTTGCTTTTGGAAGATTTAATCAGCATTCTGTGTCAAACAAGAGAAATGTCCTAGGTCCTGAGAAGACACCTTGTCAGTCTTGATAAATACAGTTAAGGTGATGTTAGACCCCATGTGACGAAGTGAGGCGAATACTTTTTTATGATTGGAATACAAAAAGACAGATTTACTCCAGGCTTTGCAAGCTATTTTACCTCCATGATTCAGCAGGTATCATGGTTTTAGATACAGGGTTATATTCAGGTCCACAGGGGAAACCAGCCTGATTTAATGCATCTTTGCTTCTGGCCTATAATTCATCTGAAGCAGTCAGAATTACCATTTTAAGGAGGGGGAAAGTACAAACTTAAAGCCTCTCCCCCTGTTTCCTTCTTTCCTAATGTTCACATGTCCTGTCTCCTTTCAATTTTTATCTTGCCTAAAAAAATATAAAACAAAACAGTTTTCAGATTATCTCCTGCCTATTCAAAGTTTGGGGAGAGGGAGACAGTGTCTACTTGGTCTAACCCCAAGGAATTCCAAATCTAAGGCAGAAAGGTAGCTAGAATAGAAAAAATGATAGGCAGGAGAATTTTGAGATACAAATAAGTCAGAGAGGTAAATATTGACCAAAACTTATGGTTTTTAAGAAACTCCGTATGTTTTTTCTTTCTTGGAACAAACAAAGGTCAAATTTGTATTGACAGCACAATTTTTTTCAATTCATTTTAGTTTTAATTTGTGGAATAAAACAAACGTTTTCATGACAGTATAATAAAAAAGATGATTGCACATGAAACTACGAATCTATTACATATATCTTGCTATTCCTTTTAAATATATAATAAAGTTATTGTGTAAACTTCTTTTTCCCCCTTTTTTCTTCCCTGTCCACTCTGGAGATGGCTACCATTAGACACAAATATGTATATATGTAAAATTATTCTAAACATAATTCTATTTATCACTTCTTTCTCTGGATGCAGATATGTCCTTTGTAGTTAATTTGTGTAATTATAATAGTTAAAATGACTTAGTTGCTCAAAGTTGTTCTTAAAACAATATTGCTGTTACTGTATACAGTGTTCTCTTGGTTCTGATCATTTTGCTCTTCATTATTTCATGCAAGTCTATTTGTGTTTTTCTTTTTCTTTTTAAAGGAGATTTTCTTTTTTTTTTAAGGGCTGAAGAAATATACCCATTAGCAACATCCCCAAACATATGCCTCTTTCTTCACTTAAGTCCAATACTTTGGTCAGGAGGTTCATTGATGAGATTCCTAAGATTTTTCTCTATGACAGTGTTATGAATGAATGACTGAAGTAATTTATCCAGTTCTTACTGTGTGCAAAACACACCACTATGTGTTGGGGATGCAATAGAAAAATAAGACTGTCTCTGCTCTCAAGAAATTCACATTCTAATGGGGGAGACAACAGATACGGAAAGTTTTGGCCGCAAGTCAGATGGAAAGTTCCCATCGTCCTTAGGGTGCAGTGGCAAAGCAGATATTAGTACTTATTTAATGTCATTTCCACTGATAAAATCACATCAATTTCTGATATTGAACTCTTTGATATTGGCAAGAACTTTATTCTTGTTATTCTTGTATAAATTGTTCTCCTAGTTCTACTTCCTTCATTCTGCATCATTTCAAAAAGGTCTTCCTAATTTCATCTGAAATCATTAATTTTATTATTTCTTATGGTATAGCTATCCATGTTTTTCTAAGATCATTGAGCTCATCATTTCTTATATCACAGTAGTATTCTATTATAATTATATACCACAATTTGTTCAGCCATTCCCCAGTTGACAGGCATCCCCCCAATTTCCAATTCTTTACCACTACAAAGAGAGCTGCTATAAACATTTTAGAACATCTAAGTTTTTTTCCTTTTTCTCTAATACCCTTTGGAAATAGACCTAGTAGTGGGATTGCTCAGCCAACTAAACTGCTGGTGTGTAGGCCAAACATCCTGGGATGACTTTGCCTGTTCTACAGGAGTAATTCTATAACATTTCACTGAGAAGACACTGAGTCAAAGTCATGTCTAGAGCCATTTCCTCTACTCTACCCCCATCCCACCTTTGTTAACTGGCTCCTGAAAGCAAGGGCAGGCTTAGATTGTGACTGGTGTGGCTACTGTTCAGAGCTAAGGACTGCTAACCCTAGAATTGGGGACCATCAGGTGCATATAAATACCTCTTCCAAGTTCTTTATTGCTCAATTTAGCACAAGTTCCTCCATTCCTTCCTCAAGAGCAGGAGTGGGGAATCTGCATCCTCAAGGCCACAGGTGGTCCTTTAGGTCCTCAAGTGTGGCCCTTTGACTGAATCCAAACTTCACAGAACAAATCCTCTTAATAAAAGGATTTGTTCTGTAAAACTTGGACTCAGTCAAAGGGCTATACCCAAGAATCAAGGAAGGCCATCTGTGGCCTCAAGGCTGCCTGCTCAAGAGTGACCTATGTTTTGGGAGTAAGATATTCTTAGAAACCAAAGAAACATAGATTAAAAATTAATTTGACATTAAACAACCTAATCTTAAAGAATGAGTGGTTTAAAGAACAGATCATAGAAACAATCAATAACTTCATTAAAGAGAATCTTCATAATGAGACAACATACCAGAAAACTATGGAATATAGCAAAAACAGTGATTAGAGGAAAATTTCTATCTCTAAATGCTTACATCAATAAAATAGAGAAAGAGCAGACTAATGAATTAGCTGTGCAATTTAAAAAAATGAGAAAAAGAACAAAATAAAAATCTCTAATTAAACACTAAATTAGAAATCCTAAAAATTAAAGGTGAGATTAATAAAATTAAGAATAAAAAAAAATATTGATGTTCTTAGGGGTAGGGATTGAGGATGATCTCAAGAATACAGCAGTTTTGCCAGAGGCTCAGAAAGTCCCATGATAGTCAAAGGTTTGAAGACTAAATGGAGAAGCACTTGCGTGTAAAGGTAGCCAAAAATGGGGGAGTATTCTTTCACGGTACTGGGCCTCTAAGTTGGCAGCAAAGACAGGTCCTGAGATGACCATATGCCAGAATCTGGCAGTTGTCTTGGGCTCTAGCTGCCCAACTTTCAGGAACACTCTAGAATTAAAAAGTCATTCCCCAAATCAGACATGCTCCTGCATGTTACCTGGGGAACACCAGACATCAGCAGAGGCTGATCTAATTAGAACCAAATCGAGGAACCCACTGGAGATTTATGTTACCAGTTCGAAATTTTGGAAGTGTTCCTGCCTATCTTCATTCATTCAACAAATTTTTATTGAATACCCAGGATTTGCAGTGCATTATACTAGGAGTATGGAAGACTCAAGAGTTGAAAAAAACAGACTGACAAAAGAGCTTATATTCTTTGAGGGATGGTGAAACAAGTACTTAACTATAATGTAATGAAATAATGTAATACTTGTGTGGATTACAAGGGTAACCCATTCAAAGTAGGTGATTAATATTTAGTCTGTTCTAACATATGATAAAGGGAACCTCAAAAGTTTCTTATGAAACAAATGAAAGACAGCTTTGTTTAACTTGGATCTTACAGAAAGATTTTAAGTAATTAATAGAATTTGAGCTCTGCCTTCTTTATTTTCATTTCCCCTCTGTCTTGTGACAATTGGGTTTCTTCTTACCTGTGTTTATTTTGCAGTAGAGTTTTTAATGAATAAACATCAATTGTAGTGATGTTTCCTTGAAAGGTGTCACTGACAGTACCCTAGTCCAGACACTTATCATCCCTCACTTGAATCATTTCAATAATTTCCTAACTGCTTTTGACTCCAGTCTTACCCCACCTTCTTTTTGCCACTTCCAATTTAGTCTTTTTTAAAAATTCATTTTGCTTTATTTTTTGTTCCAAATTCTCTCCCATTCCCCTTTCTCTCCCCCACCCACTGGGAAAGCAAGAAAAACAAAACCTATTATAAAAATATATAGCCAAGCAAAATAAATTCCTGTATTAGCCATGTCAGAAGGAGGAAGGAAGGAAGAAGGGAAGGAAGGAAGGAGGGAAGGAAGGAAGGAAGGAAGGAAGGAAGAAGGGAGGAAGGAAGAAAAGAAGAGAGGGAGGGAGGAAAGAAGGAAGGAAGGAAGGAAAGGAACAGCACAGTAGTATTCTCTCACATTTATATACCACAGTTGTTCAACCATTCCCTGACTAATGGTTACCTCCTTAATTTCCAATTCTTTGCCACCACAAGAATGTGTTATAAATACTGTTGTACATAGAGGTCCTTTTCCTCTTTCTTGAATCTATCTGGGATATAGAACTAGTAACAGGCTAGGGTGTCAAAAGAATATGTACAATTTAATAGTTTTGGGTGACTTAGTTCCAAATTGCTTTCCAGAATGGATGCACCAGTTCACAGCTTAACCAGCAGTGCATCAATGTACCTGTTTTTCCCAAAATTCTTCTAGAATTCATCATTTTCCTTTTTTGTAAACTTTACCAATCTAGTGACTGTGAGCTGGGGCCTTGTAGCAGCAAGCACCCTAGCATCCCCAGGGAAGCTGCTAGCACAGGTTCCTACATCTGCTTTTCTAAAGGAAAGCAACTCAAAAAGGGTTAACAATCTTACTTTAACCAATCAAGCATATATCATTTACCTAGTTCAGGGGAAAAAGTCAGCACCCTGAACTTCAGAGAATACAAACAGAAGTTACAACAAAAAATAACACAATTCAGCAGACAGGGCTTCTAGCTGTCTGACCATTACGTCCAAACCTAGTTAGTTACCAGAGAAGGAAGCACCAACATCTGGGTTTTTCAAAGCTTTTGGGGCTCAACGGCTTCCCAGAGTCTCATCTGGCCAAATCAGACAACTCTTCCCAAAGTGAGCCCCAAAGCAAAACCTCACACCAGGGTATATATAGCCTTCTCCTGGGTCAGAGAATGTCACAACCCTCCTCACCCACTGCCCAATCACAAAGTAACTAGGTATGGGCATTCCTGAAAAACAAGCCTCCCACCACAGGCTCCATGTGACCACATTCAGCCAATTAGGGGGCAGAGAATATTTTCAAATCAGGGAAGGTTCTCAGATTCTCTTAAGCCTATGAAGGGGCCAAGGGGCAGGGGAGATCTTCAGATTCCCATTACAGGCCTCAGGATTGTTTTTAATTTGCATTTTTCTAATTATTAGTGATTTTTAGAACATTTTCCCCCATATGGCTATTGCTAGCTTGGGATTTCTTCCTCTGAAAGCTGCCTATTTCTATCCTTTGACCATTTATCATGAAAGATGATTCTTATTCATATGAATTTGGCTCAGTTTACTATATTTTAGAAATGGAACCTTTATCAGACAGATGCTGCAAAAAAATTTTCCTCAGTTTTCTGCTTCTCTTCTCATTTTGACTGCATGAGTTTTGTTTGTGTAAAATCTTTTTTAAAATTCTATGTAATCAATTCTGTCCTTATTATCTCCTGTGGACCTTTTTATCCCTTGTTTGGTCATGAACTCTTCTACTATCCATAGATCTGACAGGTAATATTGTCTCTGCTTTGCCAATTTGTTTGTAAAAAAGAATATAAAAGGATGTCACTTTTTATGTCCAGTTCATGTACTCATTTGGAGCTTGTCTTGGGTATATAGTGTGAAATGTTGGTGTATAGCTAGTTTCTGCCAGACTGCTTTCCATTTTTCCCAGCATTTTTTTTCAAATAATGTATTTTTGACCTAATAGATCTTTAGATTTAACAAACACTAAGTTACATAGCTTATTTGCTTTTGCATACCTAATCTGTTTCACTAATTAACCTCTCTATTTTCTTACTCAGTGCCAAATTGCTTTGCCAGTTATGACTTTGTAATATATATTGCGATCAGATACTGCTAAATTCCCTTTCTTCCCACTTAAAAAAATTATTCCCTTGATAGTCTTGACATTTTGTCAAAGTGAATTTTGTTGTTATTTTTTTCCAGCTTGCTAAAGTAATACTTTGATGGTTTATAAGTCAATAAATTTATGTAATATTATCATTTATATTATATTGCCTTGGCCTACCCATGAGCAATTAATATTTCTCCAATTATTTGGATTTGTCTTTATTTGTGTTGTGTTTTGTAATTGTGCTTAAATAATTCCTGAGTGTGTCTTATCAGGTAGACAGATTAAAGTATTTTTGTACTGTCTGTAGTCATTTCGAATTGCATTTCTTTTTTCCGTGTCTTCCTGGGGGATTTTATTGGAAATACACAGAAATGCTGATGATATGTGTGGGTTAATTTTATATCTTGTATTTTTGCTTAAGATTTTGATTGTTTCAATTTGTTTTTTAGTTGACTTTCTCTATTTTTAGTCTTCTTAAGTAACCCATCATATCTACAAAAAAATAATTGCTTTGTTTCTTGTCTTTGTTTAGTCCTGTAATTCCTTTTTCTTGTTGTATTGCTCTAGCCAGCATTTCTAACACCATATTGAATAGTAATGATGATAATCTACATCCTTGCTTTACCTTCAGTCTTACTGGAAAGACCTTTAGCTCATCCCCATTCTGGATAATGCTGCCTCTTGCTTTTAGGTGGATACTACTTATAATTTTTAAGGAAAGCTCCATTTATTCCTATGCTTTTTGGTGTTGGTAACAAAAATGAGTGTGGTGTCATCAAAAGCTTTTTCTTCATCTATTGATGTAATTTTTGTTTTATTTGTTATGAATATGGTCCAATTATATTTTTAGTTTTCCCGATCTTGAATCAACTCTGAACTCCTAGTATAAATACAGCCTGGTCAAAATATATGATCTTTGTGTGTTTCCTTGCTAATATTTTATTTAAAATTTTTACGTCATTATTCATTAAGGATATTGGTTTGTAGCTTTCTTTATCTCTTTTAATTCTCCATGGTTAAGGTATGAAAACCATATTTGTGCCATAAAAGTAATTTTGTAGGACCCCTTTTTGTCCTTTTTTTCAAGCAGTTTATATAGTATTGGAATTAATTGTTCTTTCAATGTATAGCTGCTCTTATAGGGCAGGAGGGGAAAAACAGATTTCTGTTGATTAAAAACATAGAGATGAGTACTACAATTGCATAAACTTTCAGATAAGGTCACTGTATTCTTAGTTTAATGAAAATATTTTACTTTTTGCAAGAACCTTCCCATTAAGAGGTATTGTAAATGTTTTCAATGTAAAAACAAAAGACATCGATAAAACTCAAAGTGTGAAACAATAAAATGAAAAAAAGAAACTGAAAGCTAGAGAGGGTGAGTGACCTACTTAATATAGCTACTTAAGCTAGCTGGTTACAGACATAGGAAAAAAAAATCTAAATCTGTGGACTCCAATGATAAAATTTTCACAATGCCATATGTCTGCAATCTATTGCACAAATTGTAACAATGGGCAATTTAATCTGCCCTTTCTACAAAAGAATCATTCATATTCCATGGATAACATAGTATAGTATAACACAAATTCCCTCTTTCTCTGTGAAACTTCTCCTTACCTCACTCTTCTTCCTTTGTTGTTAGCGAATGATTTTCCACCTGGAATGTTATATACACTTTATTTTGTGTCTCTCTCTAATGTACTTAAGTATTATTTTAAAATCGTATTTACATGTCTCATACCCCTACTAGACTGTAAGCTTCATGAGAACTGTCTTATCCAAACTTTGTTTCTTGTTTATAATTTAGCACAAAGTTCTTTACACACAGTAGGTACTTAATACATGTTTGGTCAATTGAATTGAACTGAATAATCATCTCTAAGCCTTTTTTTTTCGCTTCTGTTGCCCCTCCCTCACAGGAATATATCCCTCTTCTTCTTCACCTATCCAGTTCCTAATTATTCTTTAGTCCTTGATTTTTCCTAATATATAAGCTCTATGAAGACAGAAACTATGTCTTAACTCTCATTGCATTTTAGCACCATGTTGTGACATGGTAGACATTTAATAAGCAATTGTCAAATGAATGGATTTTTAGTCTCTTCCTCCATGAAGCTTTTCTGGTCAATAGAGCATACTAGTCTCTTCCTGCTCTGAATTCTTTATACTCTAGGCCAGCAATTCTCAAAGTTATTGGACTCAAACCTATTTATACTATTAAGAATTATTGGGGACCCGTAAGAGAGCTTTTGTGGGTAATATCTATCGCCATTTACCATATTAGAAATGAATGTTTTAGTATAACCATGAAAATAGTTTTGACTTTGTGAACCCCCAGAATGGATCTCAGTGACCTCCAGAAGTTTCTGGACCAAACTCTGAGAACTTCTTCCCTAGATCATACATTGTGTCACTTAAAGATATACTGAGTTACTCTGTTCTCTAAGTATTATATATGATTGTGTCTTGTCTCTCCAGTGAGTTTAGGGAGCTCTTTAAGGTTGGTGACTGCATCCTATTTTGTAGGTCCACAGTGCCTAGCAGTATGCTAGCCCAATAATAGATCTTCAGTAAGTACTTTTTATACATGATACCCTTTAAGTGGCCCACTGTAATGGTATGCCAGAAGCAGAGTTTAATTATCAGGAGATGATTCTAAATTTTGGCTCCCTACCAAAAGGAGATTAAAATTCTAGCTATTTCAAATGGATATAGAACACCTTTGGAGACAAGGAAAATAAGTTCTTAGTTGTAGTGCTCTTTACTTAATGAATTCAAGGTCAAATTTGCTTCCAGGACCAATTAGACGCAGTCTAGAAATCAATCCACAGAGCTAAAGTTAGGGGGAATGCATACAGCAGCTGTACAAGTCAGGGTTCAGGTTCATTCAAAGAGAAGAAAAGAGATAGAAGCTTCTTGTAAGGCGCTTGCAGTTGCTGTAGAAAGTCAGTCTATGATCATGAGGAGTGCTGCTCCAAGTCACAAAATGCCCTTCAGTGCCAGGAATAAAGTATTGTAATGGTCCTTACGACTTTTCCATTCATTTACTGAGATGCCAAGTGTGAGCAAAACAGCTTGGAAGCTCTATGCAGTGTATTCATTTATTAAATATAGCTAGCATTTATGTATCACTTTATGTTTGGAAAACACTTTGCATATTTTCTCATTTGATCCTCACAACTCTATGACATAGGTGCTATTATTATGCTTATTTTGCATATGAGGAAATTGAGACGCAGAGTGGTTAAGTGACTTGCCCAGGGTCACATAGCTAATAACTGTCTGAGGCCAAATTTGAACTCATGTCTTCCCGACTCAAAGTCTTACATTATAAACACTGCTGCCTATTGGCCTAATTTAAATAAAAGCAAATGCATAGATAGATTTTTTTAAAGTTATCTTTCAAAATATATTTTATTTTTTTTACTATAGGGAAAGGAGAAATATCTTTAAACAATAAGAATAATGCCAAGTAAATGAGATGGATACATTTTGGATCTGTTCTCATTGTGTGTGTGTGTGTGTGTGTGTGTGTGTGTGTATAAATATATATATACACACTATATATATATATATATATACACATATATATATTTACACACACATAATATATATAATTTATTTATTTTTATTTTTCAACATTTACTTCCATAAGTTTAAATTTTCTCCACCTCCCTCCCTGACAGTGTGCAATCTGATATAGACTTTATGTGTACATTCTTGTTAAACATAATTTCACATTAGTCATTTTATATAGAAGAATTAAAACAAATGGGAGGAACCATGAGAAAGAAAAAACAAAACAAAAAAAGAGCAAATAGTATGCTTCCATCTGCATTCAGACTCCATATTTCTTTCTTTGGATGTGGATACCATTTTCCATCATGAGTCTTTTGGAGTTAAGTCCTTGCATTGCTGAGAAGAGCTAAGTCTGACAAAGTCAATCATCACATAATGTGGCTGTTACTGTGTACAATGTTCCCCTGGTTCTGCTCACTTCATTCAGCATCAGTTCATATGTGTCTTTCCAGATTTTTCTGAAGTCTGCCTATTCATCATTTCTTATAGCACAATAGTATTCCATTACTTATTCTCATTCTTTTAGGACTTGACATGTTTCTTATGTCAGTATAACCTGAGTTATTTTTGGGTACAGTAATTTACTGGAAGAAGTGAAAGGTAGACTGACCTAGGAGTCTGGAAAACCTGGGTTCAAGTCTTACTTCAGACATTTATCAGGTTAGAGTTCATAATTTATCAGTGCCCCCAGGCAACTCTTAGATACCGTAGGTTGTAGACCTTTGTGATCTGTGTAGGAAGGAGTTTCTATACCAGAAGTTGTTCAGGCTAAAGAAGTCACAGGTTTGGACAAAAAAGAAAAATCACTTGGAATAGTGACCTTGTCTGTGTCCTTGACTGTAATCTTGAAGAATCTTTGACATATCTGAAGGGAAAGTGCGTATCTTGGGGGAAGGTAAGGGAAGGTAAAAATTTTAAACCAACAAAGGTGGTACAATGTAATAAAATATACTGAAAACCCTTGAAATGAGAGTTTTCATTGCTCCTGATTTCAGGTGTTTTCCATACCCCTTGCCAGTTTAAACAGCCAGTGCAAGAGATAAATTCATGAACATTTCTTTTCACAATTCCCCTTGCCTAATACCCCAGGAATTCTCGTCTAATTTCAGCTAGGGGCCTACTAGGCACTAGTCCTCTTTGTTAACTCCTCTTAGCCTGGTCTCTAATTGAAGTTTTTTTTTTCTTCCTACCACAAAGAGAGTGAATACTCACAACTTAACTGTTCACTGTGATTTCTAGAAATCTCACATCTGTCTTTTGGGGTTTTGTTGTTGTTGTTTGGTCCTTTCAGTCATGCTGGGCTCTTCATGACCCTCTTTGGTGTTTTCTTGGAAGAGATACTAGAATAGTTTGCCATTTCCTTCTCTAGTTCATTTTACAGATGAAGAACTGAGAGTTAAGTGACTTGCCCAGAGTCACACAGCTAGTAAGAGTCTGAGACTAGATTTGAAATCAGAAAGATGTCTTCCTAATTCCCAGCCCAGCACTGTGTGCCACCTAACTGCTCACCCCTCAGATAGTAGGTTCTTAATAAATATTTCCTTTTTTTGTTTTCAGCTATATTTTGGTCAAAGGCAGGTAGTACTTTGAAGCTCTATTTGTTAGACAATAGGACCTTCCCGGTGAATGGGTAGTGTGCCCTATGTATAATGAATGTGGAGAATTTCAACATAAATAATACACTTTCTCACAGCACCCTTCTGCTCACCTAGAGCAGGTTATTCATATGAATTCTTAGCAATTTGGAAACAGTATAAAGGTTTTTTGAGGTGTGCATCATAATAAATTTTCATTTTCACAGGATATTTTGATTAATGCTTCCCCAGCTATGAAAAGCTTCAGAGGTAAATTTAGTTTGATACTGCCAAAGCATGACACTTATAATCTAATGCTGGATGTAATTACCTAGACTAAAGGAAGCCAAAAACATGGAATACATTTATAAAAGTGGAAGCAGGCTGCTGCTTATTGCAAAAATTTGGCCAAGTTTCCTCAATTCTGTCCTTTCTCCAAGGTCCCACTGAATCCTAACTGTTCGTAAGTAGTTCAGTTGGTAGACAATTTCACAAGAGTAGCTTGAGAACATTAACCTTGGGAGAGCGATTAATTAAGCAGGGAAGTCTCTTCTCAAAGCTTGACTGACGGGTCTAACCTACCCTTTCTAGCACAGCAGAGTGGGCCTGAGCGTCTCTGCACACAGTGGCTCTTGATATTCAACAGTAGGAAACTGAGGCAGAGAAGAGTATGTCAGAGAAGAAGTAGGGAAAGCCTTGTGCTTCTTTTAGAAGAAAGAAGCGGGGTAAGGCAAGATGACACTAGAATTCCCTCTCCTGCCTTACTGTCAAGCAAGCTCATTATCTATCCCTACATATGTATGTGGGACACCTAGGTGGCGCCATAGTGCACAGAGTTCTGGCCCTGGAGTCAGGAAGACTCATCTTCATGAGTTCAGACCTTACCTCATACACTTCCTAGCTATGTGACCCTGAGCAAGTCACTTAACTCTGTTTGCCTCAGTTTCCTTATCTGTAAAATGAGCTGGAGGAGGAAATGACAAAACCGCTCTAGTATCTTTGCTAAGAAAACCCCAAATGGGATCATGAAGAGTTAGGCAGGATTGAAAAACAACTGAATGATAACACCTGTATATGGTCCCTTGCCTCCTGCAGAGATCAATTTTTTAGTAACTCATTTGTCACATTCTAAACTCTTCCAAAGAAATGAAGAAGTCAGAAAAGCAAGAAAGGAAAAGAAAAAAAGGGATGTAGCTACTCTTCATGAAAAGTGCAAAAAAATGTATTCTCAGGGGTGGCCAGATGGCACAGTGAATAGAGCACCAACCCTGGAATCAGGAGGACCTGAGTTCAAATTTGACCTCAGACACTTAATACTTACTAGCCGTGTGACCTTGGGCAAGTCACTTAACCCCAATTGCCCTACATTCTCCCCTCCAAAAAAATAGAAGAAATTATTTTCTCTTGAGGGCTAGGATCTGGTAATATTGATATTAGTTCATATTTATGCTTTACAGCTTAAAAAGTACAGTACATGAAACCACCTTGTGAGGTGCTTAGTACAAATATTATTATCCCCATTTTACTGATAAAGCAACCAAGACTAAAGAGTCAAGGAATTTGACCAATATCAAACAAGTGTAAAGGAGTTTCGTAACTCTATACTACAGTTTTTTCTTCTTACCATCCTTACTGCTTTAGTAGAATTTCTGCTGGATCTGGTTGGCCTATGACCTGCGTTGGTCAGTCTAGAAGAGAAGAAATAACCTGATGATAAGAAGGAATTGGGTCTTTTTCTTCACCTGGCACACACCTTTCCCTCTTTGCCAAGTAGTGTATCTTTTCACAGAACAGAAACAAATTCACTTCTAAAAGGAGATTTTTCCCTATGTAACCCTACCCCACCCCACTCTGCTCTCTTAATAACTCCATGTTCTTCTAGTTCTTACATATTCTCTTTTTGTTCATTAGATTTTCTCTGAACATGAACCATTCTCACATTTGATATAAGGAGGGTCTTTTGTAGAAACTTTGAGTAGAAGGTACCCATTGGAAGTATCAGAAACCACCCATGATAAACCTATTTTACCTGTAAGTATGGTCCTTTGGCAAAGACTCCAAGGATAGAATTATAGTGAGGTTTTATGTGCATTAATAGGTGCATTTCTTTGAAACTGTCCTTTTTCTAGGGTGAATGCTATGAAATCATAGAATCACAGAAATTTACAACTGGCAAGGACTTTATCTAGATTTCAAAGTCTTTGATAATAGCCATTATAGCTTCTTTTATTTTTGCCCCCATCCTTTCTTCCAAATTGCTAATATTATATACTCAGTACTCTTTGCTTATGTAATATTCTAAAATAATTCTCCTCAATCTCACTTTCTTTCCTTGCAACTCTAAACTTAGTTTTGATTTACTCCTCTCCTACAATAGACTTCCTTTATCAGCATCTAATAACCCTGTAGAATATGGCTTTGAGCGTCCAAAAGTAATTTTCATAACCCAATTGCCCTTGTTGGGATGGTTTTTCTGGTACAAGGTGAACCCACAATAAAGCCATGATTATTCTATTCAATCTTGTTCTCCCATATTTCCTCTTTCTCTACTTTCTGTTTTTAAATTTTTTCTTTCTTTTTAAAAAAATATTTCAATTTATTTATTTATTTTTAATTTTCAACATTCATTTCCACAAGATTTTGAGTTACAAGTTTTTCTCCCCGTCTTTCCCCAACCCCCCAACCCAAGATAGTGAGCCTACTGAATACCCCTTCCCCCAATCTATTCTCTCTTAGATCCTCCCCCATCTCCCCCATTACTTTCTAGTAGAGCAAGACAGATTTCTATATCCCACTCCCAGTTACATGTAAAAAGCAATTAAAAAAAATTTTTTTAACACTTGTTTTTAAAACTTTGATTTCCAGATTCTTTCCCTTCTTCCCTCCTCAACCACCCCCACTGGGAAGACAAGCAATTCAATATAGGTTGTACATGTGTAGTTACCCAAAACATTTCCATAGTAGTTATATTGTAAAAGACAACTATATTTCCCTCCATCCTATCCTGCCCCAACTTATTCTATTTTCTCTTTTTTCAAAAGTGTTTGCTTCTAATTACCCTCTCCCCAATCTGCCCTCCCTTCTATCATTCCCCCTCTTATCCCCTTCCCCTCTGTTTTCCTGTAGGGTAAGATACCCAATTGAGTGTGTATGTTCTTCCCTCCTTAAGCCAAATTCAATGAGAGCAAGGTTGACTCATTCCCTTTCACCTTCATGCTCTTCCCCTCCCTTGTAACAGTTTTCTCTTGCCTCTTTTATATGAGATAATTTACCCTACTCTATCTATCCCTTCCTCCTTCTCCTAATATATTCTTCTCTCACCTCTTAATTTTATTTTTTAGATATCATCCCTTCATATTCAACTCATCCTGTGCCCTATGTCTATGTATGCATGTACACACATATACACATGCTCACATATATATTTATATACACATACACCCTCCTATACATATATATATGTATACATATATATCCCCTTCAACTATCTTCATACTGTTCTTTCTCTACTTTCTATGTCTCTTTAGCTCTTCTCATCTACATAGATGTATTTCCATCTTTTCATTTGTAGGTGCTTGGGGATGCAGAGGTAAGCTGGAGAGGGAACAAAGACCCTGTTCCTAAGAGACTGACATTTTAATATCTAAGATACGGAAGAGAATGAAATAAGTACAGAGCAGTGGTTGAGGTAAAATGATATGATCAAATGGAAGAGAGATGTTTTTCACTTAGGGGTGGGGAGAAAGTCAGGGAAGTCTTTATGAAGAACGTCAAATCAGGGTTGGACCTTGAAATTGGGAAATACCTTCAAAAAAAAAGAAATTGGCTAAGGCAGGGCTGGGGAACTGCAACCTTGAGGCTCCATGTGGCCCCCCCAGGTCCTCAAATGCAGCCCTTTGATGGAATCCAAATGTCGCATAACAGATCCTTTTATTAAGGATTTATGTATCTGCTATTAGCTGCTAGGGGATCAATTCTAAATGTATCACTAAGGTCTGTCTGTATACTTTAAAAATAAGAAATAGTAATATTTATTAATATTAAATAAATAATAAAATGATAAATAGCTCAAAGGAAAGAAAGCTATGAGGGTGTCTGTGGAGTTTTAGGGGAGGGAGGAACTATGAAGTTTTACCTACTGTTTCTTCTTCCATACATACTGTATTTTTTTTTCCTGAGAATAATGGACAGAAGCATTTGGCAAAATAATTCTGCTGTGTTCCTCCTAGGTCTTACCGCTGAGGAATGTTGACCCTTCCACTCTTTGAAGTGGTGTGCAGTGAGCCCTGCGTTTTTGAGTTTGAGGACTAAAGTCAAAGCTTCTGTCCATGAACTAATGGAGAAACAAGCTAGCGGAGTCATTCGAAGTTCCAGCTTGAACTTTGAAAGAAATTTTCACCTTTACAATCTCACATTGACCTGGCTTTAAACAAAATGTCAGCTGTGATTGTTGTCTCCAAAAGCTTAATGCAGAAACAAGCCCCGAGTGTGTTTGGTATGACGCATTGGCCAGGCAGGCCTGCCTTCTGGAAGTAAGAGTAAAGCTTACCATGGGGTCAGGACAATTAGAGGCAGGCTCTCTGATCCAGCTTATAATTTGCTTAATCACTCTCACTGAACTGAACCTCCGTTTTTGAGTCAGGACGTTTTATAAGGGAGCAGAGTGTAGTTAGCAAGGAGAGGAAGAGATTCTGTTAAGGGACTCAAATTGATTTCTCCCGTTCCAGTAAAAATCAGCTCAGCTTCTGGCAGGCAGCAAAGAAGGTAAATGAGATCAGTGATCAGGTGTACATAAAAGGAGGCTGGTGCAAAGATTGATTCTTTGTGTTCTGGTTGGAAGGGATGATCTTTCAGGTCACAAAGGAAGGGGCTGGTAAGTTCTGGAAATCTCTGATTTATGGCCAGGGCCTGAATAATGCAATTCTAAGGGAGAGTATGGGTTAAGTACATTTAAAAAACAGTATCCATGAGATAGCAGCCCAGCTTTACTTCCTAACTTGATATTCCATTGCTTGTGACTTGGTAGAAAATACCGGATTAGGGGTTAACTTCAGAAACTAGTTTTTGTTTTTTGTTTTTAAATTGTGTTATCTAGATTCAGGTGTTAATATTTTCTTTGAGACAAAGGCAGATGAGTGTTGTCCTCCATTTCATCATGGAAGCTGTGGTGTAAATGTGGTTAGTCTAACTGAAGGTTCTTTTCTCTTTTCTTTTTTCTTTTCTTTGCAATGCCATGAGTTTGTTGAGTTCATGTTAGGTGTTAAAACATAATTATGATATTAAGTTCATTAAAATATGAACCATGGAGAAGGAAGTATAAAGTCCTGCCTTTTATAGTGAGTAAACTTTACTTTTCACACCGATTAAGAAGAAAGAGGTTTTCCTTATTTTTCATTAGGGAGGCAGACATTGAATTACACTGTTTTTCGTTTGTTTGTTTGTCTTAAATATGCAGACATATAATCAACTAACTACCCCCTCTCTCTTCACTAACAGAAAAGTTGTGCCCAGCTGGCTGTTCTCTCCCAGGGTGAAACATTCCTATTGTCTCTTCTGCTCTCATTTGAATGGAGTGGAGAAGAGACTTTGTGTGAGTAGAAAGACAAGGCTGTAAATTTTTAAGCTGCTGATTGTGGAACAATGTTTCTTTAAAGGTGGCTTCTGTCACCTTTACTTCTAGAGCTGACAGTTTAATGTCCTTTTGTGATAGAAAAAAGATAACTCCAGAGGTGATAAAATTGGAGCCTTATTAGGTAGCTGCTTTCCTGTTTGTGTGTTCCCAATCTCTGTACCCTGGCTCTCTTATTTCGTATCTAGTGATGGACAGTCTCTCTCTCTCTCTCTCTCTCTCTCTCTCTCTCTCTCTCTCTCTCTCTCTCTCTTTCTCTCTATGTATATGTCTAAATATGTGTATGTGTATGTATATGTATATGTATGCAAGAGACAGAAAGGCCAAAACAGATATGCATAGAGAGAGTAAGAGAGATAGGGAGAGATACTTGGAGAAGCTGTGAGAGAGATGGGTAGAGACAAGAAGCATGAAGTGGGACAAGGAGAGGAAGAAAAGGAGGAGGGGAGAGAAGAAAGAGTAGTAGAAATAGTAGTGGTAAGGGAAGAAGACTGGTTAGCCTCTTCAAAACCTAGAACTGTATAAGATTAGAGCTCAAAGGAACTTTAGAGATTGTTTTACAGATGAGGAAATTAAGACTTTGAGACATGAAATAAATAGGCCACCTAGCTAATTAATGGTAGATTTAGGACATAACTCAGATTTCATCCTCCCAGGCCAGTGGTCTTTCCATTACAGCCCCACTTCAATCACCATGGTCCACTAGGCTGGAATCATTACTTTGACAAGAGGTAAAGGCTTTTCTTAGGTGAGATGAGTAAATATTGGCTTTGGTAGAAGAAGCACAGATTTCACATCCAATTAAGTGGAGTGGAAATGTGTGGGACACAGGAAAGGAATGCAGTCTTAGGACTTTCTGGGACCTCCTTGGCTCCATTAATATGCAAATCATTCAGCAGTAGTAAAGTTGAAATTACTAGAGTAAGTAATTTCCATTTCCATCACCACTAATTAGTGTAAGGAAAGTGGTGAGGGAAGATGATTCTGTAACCACTTATGAATTAATCCTAAGAGGTGGATCCCTGAGAGGGTTAAAAACTTAATCATAGAATGCCAAATCTGGAAGTAAGCTTAGCAACTATCTCTTCTAACCAATTACTCTTTTTTTGCTTTTAAACAAGTCAGGAAACCAACGCCTAGAAAAGCAAAGTGACATGCGCAAGGTCACATAAGGCACCTGGTTTGTTAAGCTAACAGGTTTCTCTTATATACATAAATATGTGGGAAAAAATTTTTTGTCCAAATGTATTTATGGGTATTTTTGTATATATGTGTGTATGTATATGCATATAAATATATACACATATGTATATATGCACACATATGTCATATATGTATATTATAATGTATATAAACACATATATCTCCCCCAAATATCAACATCATTGCCATAGCCACCCTGGTATAAACAAGAAGGGAATTGGCTTATGTGGAATCCTCCCAGCTCCTTTTCGTAGTCTGTGGAGCAACCCAGGTAGTAATGATGTCAACATGACGCTCATAATGTCTTCGTCAGCATAATCACTGTTTTTGAGAAAGGCTTTCACTTTGACTCAGTCTGAGGCTTCCTATGAGTAGCGTATTCACAAAGTTCTAACAGAATTTTAATATTGTCATTAGCAAAATATAATTAGGATGAGATATTGGCACCCCCCTCTCTCTCTACCTCCTCCAATATGACGTATTTCAAAGTCAAATGAAAATGATTTTTTGCATTTTCCATTGTTTTAGATTCTACACACTGTTAGTTCATTAGTAAAAATAATTAAATGTTGGATGTTTAAGTTGTTAGGCCCTAGTGGATGTGTGTATTATAACATATGGATAGATATGAAATCTGGTCACCTAATCCAATTTGCTACATGTAAAAATATGTATTTTAGAGGAATACAGGAACATGGAATATGTGCATCTGAAATAGTTACTTATGACATTTTTGGTGACAGAAAATTAATATGTGAGAATCATTAGTATAAAGATGATAGCTGAAAATGAAGGTAGATGAGATCAGTGAGGGTGAATTGAGCAAAAAGGCTGAAGACCTTGGACTATACCTATTCAGGAGGAGGAAAGGAAAGAAGAAAAGGTGGAGAAAGAAAAAAGAAAAATAAATATATTTTCGTGTAAGCCAAGACAGGATAAAATTCTAAGAGGGGTGGAGTGGGGGTGTGGAATAGTGGGATTAAGGATTTAGGAAGAATATTACAGGTTTGGAATTGCTACTCTAAGGCATGTACTTGGGGAACCAAAAAGAAATGAATAAAGGATTGCCAAGCAGCAGTTGACATGTTTCGTAGCAGAAATTCAGAGAGAACCATCATTGCTGCCCAGGGCACCATACACGCTTAGACAGGCATCAACCATAAATTCTAACCCTACTTTCACACTGACTTGTTCTACTGAGGGCACAAGAGGGGAATTCTGTGTACCTCACCTTCATTGGGAGATGGATAAAGAAGA
This sequence comes from Pseudochirops cupreus, assembly GCA_028627135.1. Lineage (NCBI taxonomy): Eukaryota > Metazoa > Chordata > Mammalia > Diprotodontia > Pseudocheiridae > Pseudochirops > Pseudochirops cupreus. The sequence continues at coordinate 263,845,372 of CM053582.1, forward strand.
CAGTGGGAAGAATCATCCGAGTAATTTTTTTTTTTTTGGAATGAACAAAGTCTGGGTGAGGTAACTAAGAACTGAGAATTACTGTGGGAAAACAAGTCTGAAGTATTTTGTAAGTGGCAAATAGCAATCCTTTTAGTTCCCACTCCAGTGTGGACTAAACAGTGTTTTTATCTTCTTGTTTTGGCACAGATGGTGGGAAAATAGTATGGTCAAGGTGTGGTAAAATGGTCTGAACCGAGGAATAGGCATTGCAACAGCTCTTGTATTTTAATTTCACTTCTCATACAGATCCCCTTAATAATCTTTGGCATGGCTTGTAACCTCTTTGTCTCCAGTTTCCTCCTCCGTAAATTGGAGATAATCATTGTGATTATCTCCAATTTATAGGGGAAATATGAAGATTATTTAAGTCCTAGAAAGTGCTTTGAAGATGAAAAGTATGACATAAGTGGTAAATGGACTTATTTGTGACCCTGTGACCTGAGTTTGGGGGGGCCTCCAAATTCATAAACCCGATTCTCTGTGAGGTGACTAGAAATAGAAATTGTGCTTGCTCAGAGCTAGGGCAATATGACTTCCATGTTGTTTTCACAAAGGTGACTTTTGCTTTCTTTATGGTGGATAGCACAGAATTATAAATCCAAATAAGAAATCTGTAATAACAGTAACAAGGAAGGAAAAAAAGAGAAAGAAGGAAGAAAAGAAGGAAAGAAGCATTTATTAAGCACCTACGACTATATGACAGTGACTATTCTAAGTATTTTACATATATCATCTCATTTGATCCTCACAGCCTGGTAGATAGGTGCTATATTATCCTCATTTTACATTTGAGGAAATTAAGGCTTAAAAAAAATAAGTGACTTTTCCCAGCCAGCACATGTCTGAGGCAGAGTTGAACTTGAGCCTTTCTAAGTCCATGCCTCACACTCTATTCACTGTGCCCCTAGATTCCAGGAGCAAAAAATTGCTGGACATAAACTTCTGTTGTCTACATATTGGTCTGGGAATTACAGGTTATTCAGCAAATATTTCCAGTGATCCATGCCAATTCCTTCATCATTTTTTTCTTTTAGTTTTCTGCTGAATGCTCCCTGTGAAAGTTGATCATCATTCAGAGAAGATTATTCCTATATTTCTCTAACATGCATATTTTGACTTAAAGCAAGTTAGATGAAGTGGTACGGTTTCATTCCTTTCCATATATCCATATTTCCATAGACATATCTGTTAGGATCTGATATCTCATATAGAGTCAATACAAGATTATTTTCTGTCATGAACCAGTGTTGTGTAGAATATAAGATGAAGGAAAAAGCAAGGGAATGATGAAATCATATAGCTAGAAATGCTTATATAGTTTTTATGAGAAGTTTCATGTTAGAAAACATTGTTCTAACCCTATGGGAAGGGCAGCTAAGTGGTACAGTAGATAAAGTGCTGGGCCTGCAGTCAGGAACACTCATCTTCCTGAGTTCAAATCCAGCCCCAGACACTTACTAGCTGTGTGACCCTGGACAAGTCACTTAACCTTGACTGCCTCAGTTTCCTTATCTGTAAAATGAACAGGAAAAGGAAATGGCAAACTACTCCAGTATCTCCGCCAAGAAAACCCCAAACAGGATGCCCATCAATTGGGGAATGGCTGAACAAGCTATGGTATATGAATGTAATGGAATACTATTGTGCTATAAGAAATGGGAAGGAGATGGACTTCATAATTACCTGGAGAGGCTTATACGGACTGATGCTAAGTGAGAAGAGCA
>CM053582.1:263847637-263871520 GCA_028627135.1 Pseudochirops cupreus
CGTTCTCTTTCATGTCTGGTTTTGCTTTTTTTTTTTCTTTTTCTTTTCCCAGTGATCACCTATTGGTTACAACCCTTCTATATGACCAAACTATTGTACAGTGTGAAAGTATTTGCAGATCCTATACGTGATTGCACGCCACCATGGGGGGGGGAAAGGAAAGGAGGGGAGAAAATCTGAAACTCAAGTGATTATGGAACTGAATCTTGTAAATTAAAAGTAAATGAGTAAATAAAAAAAAATTTTAAAAAAAAGAAAAAAAAAAAAGAAAACCCCAAATAGAGTCACGAAGAGTCAGACACAACTGACTCACAGCTGAAAAGACTAAACAGAAACAACAAAAATGATACGGGCAAGACACACCCCAAAGAGATAAAAGAAAGAGGAAAAAAGATCCATGTTGTATAAAAGTTTTCATAGAAGCACTTTGGGTTAAAGGATGTGGAAACTGAAAAGGTGCTGATTGGTTGGGAAGACTGGCCCAGCAAAATTATAGAAAATGATTGGAATAGAATATAATTAAGAAGTGATCAAAGTGACGGACTCAGTAGAGCATTTTTAAAGTTCTTACTGCCTGCCAGTCACTGTGCTAAGTGATGAAGATATAAATACAAACAAACAAAGTGGTCCCTACCCTCAAAGAGCTTACATTCTAATGAGGTCGGAGAGACAACACACAGATGGGAGCTTCAAGTGTGGGAGGAAGGGTCCTCACGTTGGGGCAAAGTGGCTGACAAAGTCACGGTGGAGCCCCAAGAGTGTCTCGAATGGGGAGTAAGGAGAAGCATGACTGGGGTGCCTCTGCAAATGATGGACTATTGAGAGAGTCACCCATCAGAAGTGGATTCCTCAAGATAGAGGTGTCCCCAACCTGGAGACTTAGACAGGAGGGAAAGGCAGCCATCTGGTGAGGATGGTCCGAGGCAACATGTATGACCTGATACATGAGGAAATGGACAGAACCGGAAAAAGAGCTCCTACATTGACAGTAACAGTGTAAAGCAAAACAATTTTAAAAACTAAGAATGCTAGTCAATGTGATTATTAGCACTGACTCCAGATAAAACATGTTTCCCACATGACACAGAGATGCAGAATGAGATGTATTTTCAGATGTGACCAATACAGGGATTTTCCTTCCCTTCCTTCCTTCCTTCCTTCCTTCCTTCTTTTTTTTTTACTTGCTAGGTTTATTTATTACAAAGGAGACTTTATTAAAAATTGGGGAGAAATGGAGAGGGAAAATAGTGATAATGTTGCAAAAAAAAGAGAATGACAGAAAATGTCAGTGTAGCATTTTTTAAAATGCACAAAAGAACAAAGGAGGTTAAGAGAGAAATAAAAACATGCAAATAGTTGGAATGAATGTGCTTAATTTATTGTATATAAAATAAAACAAGCTATATTATAATGGAGATTCATATGTAATCCTCATATTCTGTTCTTTGTGTAAGAAATGTTCATGTTTGGTGTTTATCAAGTTCAGAAAGACAAAACATATTTTAAACAAACAAACAGCGCAAGGCTCCTGGTTTGTTTCAAGCATCAACCCTTTTAAAAGGCTGTTCTACCAGCACTTTATGTATATATAAAAACTGCCCTCAGAAGATTTTGTAGTCCTGAAAACGAATACAAAATCATCAACAGCAAGCTTTTATTGGTCATCAACTGCAGTATTTAGACAATAGGTGGATGAGATTTATATGTGCCCTTGTCTGATTTTTCTTAGGTTCCTTCTTCCTTTCAGGTGTCCTTGAGTAAGAGAGGGGGACAAGAGCCAGAATCAGGGAGGGGTGGGGGGAGGAAGGAGTGTTGACAGCTGCTGAGATGAAAGGCTAAACAGCAAATAAGGTTGCCTGGAACATTTTCCCACAGTGAAGATTTAAGGCTGAGTGAGAAGGTTAAGAAAGTGATGGTGTAGATCTTTATAAACATAAAACAGAAGTGTGGTACAATGGAAGGAGCCCTTGCTCTGGAGTCCTAAGCCCTGGGTTCAAATCCCATCTCTGATGTTTATTGCATGTATATGTATCTGTGGGCAAATTCCAAGGCCTCAGTTTCCCTATCAGTAAAAAGAATTAGAGGGCCTTTGTGGGCCTCTTTAGGACTAGGTCTCTGATTCCATGATTCACCCTTGGGACACAGATGCATAGAAGGTGACAGCAATTTTACTCAAGGAAGTGATGAAAAAGGCTGATCTACTTTTCATTGTAATTCTTGCTCTCTGTATCCTGCAGATATCTTATAAAGACAGGTGAAATACAAAAACACTTAGAAGGCTCCAATGAACAATTATTTATTAAATACCTATCTAGGCAGAATTATGCTAGGCATATTGGAAGATAGAGGAAATATAAGACGTGGTCTCTACCCTTAAAGGAGTGTACAGTCTAGTTGGGAGGCAGGAAGGGAAGGGAATGAGCATTTATTAATCTATTATAGATTTGTTAATCTGTTGTAAATTTGTTAATCTTTTATATATTTATTAATCTGTTTTAGGTTTGTTAGTCTATTATGTGCCAGGCACTGTGCTAAGTGATTTGACAAATATCCTATTTGATCCTCACAGCAACCCTGGGGGGTAGGTGCAATTATTATCCTGATTTTACAGTTGAAGAAACTGAGGCAGACAGAGGTTAGGTGACTTGCCCAGGATCACACAGCTAAGAAGTATCTTAGGCTGTTTGACCATGTTTTGCTGTGTTGCGTGGTCTGAAGTCATGCACAGTGCAAAGTATGCATGCTTTGTGTTCAGAAGCAAGGCTGCAGTGAAGTTCCACAACACAGTACAGGCAAGCACTGCCAGAAACGCCTTTGATTTTTAATTAATTTTTGGTCATTGTGCATTCAAAAACCTTTCATTATTGCTGGATTTTTCATGACCCCGTATGGGGTTGCAACCCACACTTTAAGAAGCGTTCCACTATACCGCCAGTTGCCTTAGGATATACAAGTATGAGATAGCAGCATGCAATTCAAGAGCATATGTCATTAAATGTGAAATTTACAGAGAGACTTGAAGATGGTCCACCAAAAACTACTCTAGGTTCAAGAAACACACTCTCAAAACCACAGCTCAGGAATCTCCACTAGTATGTTTACTTTTATAAGGCCAACCAGAAAGGATTAAGAGGCATTTTGGTGCAAAAGAAAGAAGCCCAAGGTCAGAAACCAGCCAGCAGAGAGTTAAGAAAAGAGTGAGAAGAAAGGAAGTGTAAGCCCTGAACGTAGATGGTCTCTTCAGAGGAGGTTAGCCACAAGAGTGAGGAGAGATATAATTGAAGAGAGACAAATCAAATGAAGGTTTTTAGAGGACGGGGGAGGCAAGGGTGTGTTTGTAGGTAGTGGGGAAGCAACAGGTAGATGGGGAAAGATTGAAGATTTATGGGAGAGTAGAGGTGACAGAGGGGACAATCTGCTGGAGAAGATGATATAGAATGGAATCACTTTTGATGTAAAGGGGTTTGCCTCGGCAAAATAAGGATCATCTCTTCGTGTGAGATGGGACGAAGGAGGAGACAGTAGCAAAAAGATTCAACAGAAGAGAAAAAAGGTAGTTCTTGGTTAGTGACCTCAATTTCTTCAGTGAAATGTGAATTGAGGTTTTTAGCTGGTGGGGTTAAGAGGAAGAAGAGGAATCATGAGAAGTCTGAGAAAGTATAAAAAGATTTGGAAAAGTCACTATGGTGAGTGGGATGGCAAATCAGTTAGGGAGATTTAAAGAATTGCCTTTTTGTAGTGAGGACCCAGTTGAGGTTATGTAACATAAATGTGTAGGGGATCTCGTCGGTGTAGTGAAGAGATCAAGGAGGATGTCAAGGAGGTAGTTAGACATAAACCAAACCTCAAAAGATGTGGTAGTTTGAAAGAAAAAAAAAAGCATTCTGGGTTAAAGTAGGGCATTGTGAGTAAAGGGAAACAGGTGGGAACAGTGCAACTTTAAGATATGAATTCTGTATTTCTTGGTATATTTACTCTTTTTTTTTTGTTTTATTTTGCCCCATCTGTTCCAAGGAAAAATACTATAATGAGGCTCAAATTTTATTCTCTCATATACAGTTGGTATGCTTTGCAAAGATTTAAAATTCTTCAGGGTAGGACCTCTCCTTCCTCTGTTATCTCTAAAGTGTTTCAGATACTGCCACACTCAGAAACATACTTGAGAATCATGAAAATTAATGTAGGTTGGCCAGTTCACGTAACCCAGGAAATGATAAACAGCCAGTTTTAAACTTTTAAATTGGATTTTGAAATTGAACTCTGTACCTGCATTTTTCCTTTACTTTGTGGGAAGTCAACTCAGACAACTATTTAAAAAGTAGAGTTTCACACTGCAATTAAAATACTATTTAATGTATATAATTTTTCAACTCCCTGTGGGAGTATCAAGCTGTCGTCGTGTGCATATCTTTCTTTATATATGTGGACTTCCTTCTGCTATAAGAGGTAATAGTTGTGATTTGTAGACCAAATAATTGTGCTGTGATTTTGTTATCCATGCAGAATGCTGGAATTTTTTATTAGGGGCTGACTTTACAAGGTTATCAACTTCTAGAGATTTCCTTGAACTATCTGCTTCTGATTGTTTGGCTTTGCAAGATGTAGTTAGCATGGTAATCCTTTGTAGGAGAATGACATTCATCCTGTACTTCTACATCTCTGAGTAGATTGGTTCAAATCTGCTTAAAATGATAAGACATTTCCTTATTTTATCTGATCTTAATTCTCTGGTGTTTTTTAATTGAAAAACCAAGGCTCCAGAAACAATGAGAATGAACCATGTGAAATTGTTAGAGAGGGTAAAGAAAGCAGAGAGGAAAATGAACACTAACAATTCTGTGTCTTAAAGCAAAAATGGACACCATTTCTTCTAAAGTAAAACAAGATATGTTCTCCATGGAGCAGCTGAAGTGGCAATCTGATTGTTAGGCCCAGAGTTAGTTTTCTAGGCCAGCCCATTGTTCCAGAAGCATCATATTTTAACACAAGTTTTGTGTTAGTGCCAAATGAATTTATTTCCTGAAAACTTTTGATTAGACATAGAACCCCTGTGCCAAAGCAATAAAGAATCATGGAGAAAGTGTTCCAGTGCTCAGAAGATTGTTGGGTATGGGAAGGTTTGCTTTGGGGTCAGTTTTAAGTATCAAGGATGTGACACTGTTGCCTTTATTTCAGCACTGATTTTATATCTATCTGTACATATATACATACACACATATGTGTATATATATACATACACACATGTATATATGTGTGTATATATACATACACACATGTATATATGTGTGTATATATATGTTTGTTTTTAGCATTCATTTTTTAAAATTTTGAGTTCCAAATTCTCTCCCACTCACCCCTCACCCCTCCATTGAGAAGGCAAGCAGTATATCAGTTATACATGTGAAATTATGCAAAATATATTTCCATCTTAGTCATGTTGTAAAAATAAAAAGAAAGTTTAAAAAGTGTGTTTTAATATTCATTGAGAATTTATCATTTCTCTCTGAAGATAGATAACATTTTCCATCATGGGTCCTTTGGAATTGTTTTGGATCATCATCTTGATAAGAATAGTTAAGTTTTTCACAGTCGACCATCCTTATAATATTGCCATTGCAATATAATACTCTGGTTCTGCTCACTTCACTTTATATCAGTTCATATAAGTCTTCCGAGGTCATTCCAAAACCATCCTGCTTGTCATTTCTCATAGCACAATAATATCCCATCACAATCATTCTGAACAGGAGAATCTATCCCCTCAAATTCCAATTCTTTGCCACCACAAAAAAAACTACTATAAATATTCTTCTTCATATAGGTCCTTTTCCCCTTTCTTTGGTCTCTTTGGGATATAGACCTAGTAGTGGTATTGCTAAGTCAAAGGGTATGCACAGTTTTATAGGCCTTTGGGCACAGTTCCAGATTTTTCTTCAGAATGGTTGGACCAGTTCACAACTCCAACAACAAGCACTGTCATATTGAAAAGTCCCCAAATACTTTACATTAACATGCTCTTTTTTAACCTTGATATTTCTAAAAGAAGAAGAGGAAAGGACATTCATTTCTCTTCTGTCTCTGGGACTGACATAAGGAACCACACAAGTATGGAGTGGTGGGCTCAATCAACAGTGACTACATTTCAGCCTCAGAAATTGATTATATTTGTGCCTTGATCAGTTATTAAAAGTAATAAACTTGATGAAGTAAAGCAAGGATAGTGAACAGTACACTGAGCAGCCTCAGAGGCTAGACATGAAAGAAATTGGGTTTGTCAAGTCAGTGGTAGTGAAGTGTATTATTTATTAGCAGCATGGTGCCAGGTAAACCATAAATACTTGTTGATGGATTGATCTTTGTATACTCAAGTGTTTACACCAACAACATTCATCAAACAAATCCATATTTTTGGTTGGGACTTAATTCATTTTCAAAAGGCTCAGACTGTTATTTCCCTAGCAGAGAACTGAACTTCTTGGATTTTTATTTGCTTGTGAGATTCTTGACTTCCCTTTTCCTCTGGAGCTGTTAGAAGTCACTTTCTGCTCCAAAAGATCAAAGTCTTTGACCAATAGATAGCTGAAAAGAGATTCATGGGAGTGTGTTCTAATACTTCCTGATTTAATTCAATAGAAGCATATTAAGCACCTACTATTTGTCATCAGGGAAGGGAGGATCAGCTGAGCATAAGAAACAAACCTGTGATTTCATTGGTATAGGGAACCTCCCAGACTCCCTTTACAAATTCAGATCAACACCTTCTCTGCAATCTCTGCAAATTTTAGAGTTGCCTAGAACATTAAGTACTTAAGTGACTTGCCTTGGGGTCACACAACCCATATGTGTCAGAGGGAGGAATCAAAACCAGATCTTTTTGGCTCCAATACCATTTCTCTACTCACTATATCATATTACTCCTAAAGCAAGAAGCCATTTAAAATTAGTCTTATGATTTCTCCCCATATATACCACAATAAAATAAAGCTATTAGGAAAAGAGAACAAAGAAATCAGCGTCAAGAAGACCTGAGTTCAAGTGCAGCCTGTGATACATACTGGTTGTAGGGTCATGGGGAGATCACTTAAGCTCTTGGTTCTCTGCTCTCCACCCCACCTCCACCTCCAACCCTTTGAGATCGTAATTTATAGACGAATTGGCTATCTGCATCCCTGGAAGGAATTTTCACACCAAGGAGCTCCCCACATAGGTGAAATCATAGATAGGGTAGGGATTTGAGGAGTTTAGCTTCAAATATGGTCAAGGATTACAGGTTTTATATAGAACAATGAACTCATTCTATTGAGCCAGATCTTGAATCTAGGCTATGACATGTGAAGAATGAGAAAAATTATTATTTTACTATTATGTTAATAATCACTTATTAAATTGGGATCCAGACTTTTTCCCTAATTTCCTCATTAAGTTCCAGCTCTTGTTAAAGTCAGTCTCTGAAAGACATGATGACTGTTTGAGGAGATTACCTTTAACCTTCAAGGAACATGCTCTTCAAACTTGAAGAGGATCCTACTCAACTAGGAGACCTATTTTCTATTTAGAGTATACATAGAATACAGTCTGGGTGAGACTTTGCCCTTGGGAAAGGAATCCCTGTCCTTGTACCCGTCCATTAAAGTTTAGGGTGACCCAACTCATGAAGAAGAAAACCAACCAGAGTAGTCTGAATAGAGATGGATTCCCCTGTCTCAGTTGCCGGAGGCAACAGAGTTTCATGATAAAACCGAATTTTCAGCTGGAGAAACAGAAGACTTTTAGCCCACCTCCCCTTTAAATGTCTACCAATTAAGGTTTAGTTTCATTTGTCAGGGAAGTTCCCTGTCAGAAGGTACATACCCAATTTAAGGTGTTTCAAAACCTCCCTTGTCCTTGGTTACTGAAAGAAACCACTGACCATCAATTTATTGGTTGCTGGCTATTCTAATTAATAAATTAATTATTAATTACGCAGAAGTGCTGTTTCTCAGGATTTTTCTTTCATTTCAAGAGTGTAGAGTGATTTTAAGGCCAATGCAGATATGTTGTAGGGTTGGTTTGAAAATGTCCTCAAATGCTTGTCACCATCACTTATATGTTAATTCCTCTAAAAGAGATTTTTATATCACTTGTAATTTCAGTCCAGGACCATGTCAAAATCGTTTTATAAAGCCAGTCAAGATAGTTACAAGTCATGCTATAAAGTTTGTAACCTCCAAATCTATAGAAGAGCATAATGTAATATTATGAATATTCTAGGGCATTTGTGGCTCTCGTGTCCATGGACTTGTTTCCTTTCTTCCTCAGTGTCCTTAAGTCTCTTCTTTTATATATAACCATGGAGTTTTTTGAGTTGGAAACACCAGCACAAAAGGTCTTCTAGCAGTTCCCTGAACTTGACATTCTATAGCTGGCTGCCCTGCTCTTGGACAAATGAGTTTACACTTCGCTTTTTCCTCTTAGAATCCCTCGTTTCCTTCAGGGCCAGAGCAAATGTTGCTTCTTCTGCAAGGTTTTTCTTTACTAGCTCCCTCCTCAAATGATCTTGTACTTACTTTTCTAAGTAATTGTTTGCTCCCACCCCAATCAAAATGTAAGGTCCCTGATGAAAACGGTTGTTTTATTTTTTCTTTGTATCCACAATGCTCTGCATAATAAGAATTCAATAAAAGCATGTTGAATTAAATAGAAAGGCTCTTGGAAGCCAAAGCAACCTTTTTTTTTTCCAATGTAAAAATCTCTTGCACATTATCACTCTTAAAAATGTGGCATTCCCAACCTGAAGCCATGGCTTTATTTATTTTTTTATTTAGTATTTTATTTTCCCCCAATTACATGTAAAAACAATTTTTAACATTTGTTTTTACAATTTTGAGTTCCAAATTCCTTCTCTCCCTCCCCATCCTTCTCTTTGAGAAGGCAGCAATTTGATATAGGTTGTTATATGGAGTCATGCAAAACATATTTCCTTAGTCATATTGTAAAAGAAAACATAGAACCAAAAAACAAAAAAAAAAGTAAAGAAAAAAGTATGCTTCAATCTGTATTCAGACTCCATCAGTTCTTTTTCTGGGAATGGATAGCATTTTTCATCCTTCAGAGTTGTCTTGGATCATTGTATTGCTGAGTATAGCTAAGTCATTCACAGCTGATCATCTTACAGTATTGCTGTTACTGTGTACAGCATTCTCCTGGTTCTACTCATTTCACTTTGCATCAGTTCCTGTAAGTTTTTTGGGATTTTCTGAGAGCGTCTTGCTCATCCTTTCTTATAGCACAGTACTATTCTATCATAATCACATACTACAGCATGTTCAGTCATTCCCCGATTGATGGCCATCTCTTCCATGTCCAATTCTTTGCTACCAGAAAAGAGCTGAAGGCATGACTTAAGGTGTTGCCTTCACACAATGTCTGGTAACTAATCTGCTTGATAAATGTTTCTTGATGAATTTTTTTGATTACGTGACCAGTATGAAGTAAAGTAGGGCCTTTTATTGCACTTGGATGTTGCGTTGTTAATAGTAGTAACAATAATAAGAGGCATTTGTATAGTATTTTATAAAGTTTGGAAAAAGCATTTACAGTAGTCTCTCATTTGAGCCTCAAAACAACCCTTTGAGTTTAGTGATATTCCCATTACACAAATGGGACAACTGAGGCTGATATATGTTGTCTATGGTTACACATCTTGTAAGAGTCAGAGCCACATCTTTCTGATTTCACTCCAGATGGCTATGTTATTGATACAGACCAGGGTGACCACATTTGCTTACAATGTAGTTTCTAATAAGAGCCCACATTTACATAGTACTTTATAGCTTACAGAATGCTTTCTTCATACAAACCCTGTGAGGTAGGTGTACAAGTATTACTATTGTCTTATTTTGCAGATGAGGAAAATGAAACTTGGCAATTCCAAGTAATTTAGGTAAGTCCCACAGCTAGTAAATGTCTGTCTGAGACTCCAAACTTCTGACTCCGAAGCCATGGCCTTTCCCACTGTGTTATGTACTAGGAACTTTGTAAACACTGATCAGATAAAGAAATTATTCCTTTTTTTGAGAAAAACATGTTGGGGGCAGCTAGGTGGCACAGTGAATGGAGCATTAGCCCTGGAGTCAGGAGGATCTGAGTTCAAAGTCGGCCTCAGACACTTACCATTTACTAGCTGTGTGACCTTGGGCAAGTCACTTAACGTCAATTGCCCTGCCCTCCAAAAAGCAAAAACGGGAGGAGGAAGAGGAGGCAGCAGCAGTGGTGGCGGTGTCTTGGGTGGGTCTTGTAGAAATTTAGAAGCTGACACGTTATAACAGATCTTAAACGTCCTTCAGGTCATCCTTATTCCTTCATGGAGATGTAACCTAAAGCATCCTAAATCTAGTTGCCTTTTAAAGACTTGCTGGAAAGTGTATCAATAATATCCCTTGGAAACCTTTCCAAGTATTTAACAGCCCCTCACCTCTAAAATTCGTACCATAAAACCTACTCAAAACCTTCATGCTGCAGTTTTCCTTAAAAAACAAACAAACAAACCAAAAAACCAAACTCATCACAGGGACCAAGAACAGAGAGAGTCACTGGTCTCAGTATGATAATAATATAATCAATGCTTGTTAAATCACTTTTAACCTTCTTTTCTTAAGGCTAAGTAGCCTGACTTCCTTTCACCTTTCCTCATAGATTGCATTTCCCAATCCTTTCTCTTTAAAGCCTCCTATTGATTGCTGAAGTTCAGAACTAGCTTCATGCCTACTTAGTGTCTGATTATCCTGGGTAGGATGAAATGATTCCTACCCAGTTCCTGTGTATGAGTGACCTTATAGAATATACATGTACATGTTATACATATATATATACATATATACATATATATATACACACATAATGTATGTGTATGTACACATGTGTGTATATACTACCTTGGAAGTATAGAATATATTCATGATAAATATATATATATTTGTATATATATGGAGAGAGAGGAGAAATAGAATTGAAATCCATTTTTGGTACCTATTGGGTCTGTGATCTGAACCAAATTACTTAATTCTCTTGGTTCTCTTGGGTGACTCACTAAGAGTAGAAGTCTCATAACGGTTGCTGTTATGTATTGGTAGAGGTAGCTTCCTCACCAAGGATCCCCACATCTATGAAGTCACAGATCTGGGCCAAAGATTATTCCACAGCTCCTGGTTCCAGACATTCTAATCATGGGATCCACAAGATGAAATACTTTTATCATCATATTAAATAACATCTTAATGGCTTGAGTTCATCCACTTGGACAGGTAAGTAGCTCAGTCTTCATCATAAGTAACATCTTAACCCCATTAATGCAGGCATCCTTACAGCATGATATATAGTATGCAACTATTTGGCAAACTGTGACAGTGTATGGTTTCGTAAGCCCGTGGAATATCCTTATTCATATTTCTTAGTGACGTGGATGGAGAGTTTAGAAATATAATAATTTTCCTCCTGGATGTACTATTTTTGGGACTCTGACTGACTTCTCCCTCGTGTCCTAGGAAGCTTATTATTGGGAATACTTCCACAAGATTCCACCAGCCTTGGTACTCCTCCTCATCACTACCCTCTGCCCTCTGTTGGGAAGGTGGGGCCATGAACTTCAGAACTTCTGTTTAAGGAGGGAGCTCAGCTCAGACCTTTCATTTCTCACCTGCCTGTACTAATTTGGGATTTCTCTGATGGACTTTTCGACCAGACCATAACATCAGGTATTTTCCTTTGCCTTTCCGTTTCCTTTTGTATGTTGTCGTTGCCTATTAGATCGTAACCTTCTTGAGGGTCCAGACCATCTATCTTTTTATTTGTATTTGTATCCCCAGCACTTAGCACAGTGCCAGGAGCATAGTAGGACTTGATAAATATGTATTGACTGATTGAATATAATTGTACCGTTAGAATTCTGGCCAATGTGAATGAAGACATAATCAGCATGCTTCTCACATTTATGGAAAACATAAACCTAGGAGTGATATTTAACATGGTAGGTGACAGAATAAGAATCCAAAAAAGGCTTAGCAGGCAAATATAATAGGTCACATCTCATCAGATAAAATTTAATAGAGATAGAACAGCACTTGGTTTAAAAAAATAAGTTGTGGTATAAAAAAATAAATTGTGTAAGTACAGTGTGAGAATACAGCTAGAACACAATTTATATGAAGAATGCACTAGGGATCTTAATGGATTGCATGTACAGTATTAAGCCAACATTGGTATATAAAAGCCAAAAAAAAGCTTACGTGAACTTAGGTTGTGTTATAGAAGGACAATGTTCAGGATGAGAAAGTTGGTGGTCCCATTGAACTCTGCTACAGTCAGACCTTGTATTCAATATTGTGTTCAGTCCTGAGTGCCATTTGTAAATGAAGCATGTTGAGTAATTGGAACACATTCATAAGAAGGCAACCGCCTAGTAAGGGGACCCCAAATCATGTTGACAACAGATCCGTTGAAGAATTCAGGTTGTTTAGAGAAAAAGAGGACTTAGCAGGGGCAGCGTTGCTGTCTTTAAATAGTTCAAAGGTCATCTTGGGGAATTAGACTTCATTCTGCTTGGCCCCTCATACAGAAATAGGAGTAATCAATTAACAAGTGTTTGTTAAACACCTGTTATGTGCCAAGTACTAGGTTAGTCAGTGGAAATATAAATACAACGAGCAAAACCATTCATACTTTCAAGGAGCTTATGATCAAATGGGAGATATGACAAATATACAGGGAGATGTACAGAATAAATGCACATATATATATATATATATATACATATATATACATATATACACACATCCACATCCACACAAGTAATTTGAGTGAAAAAACTGGCAGTTAAGGGGAGCTGGGAAAACTTCATATAGAAAGTGGTCCTTGAAGGAAGAGCAGGCTTCAGTGGAGTGGAGGGAAGAAGAGGAAGGCATTCCATCAGTGAGTGACAGGTCCATAGGACCATCTTTAGGCTTGGCATACATAGATCTCTTAAAAAGTGGAATGTTACCTCTAGAAGTAGTGAGTTTTCTGTTTTTAGAGGTCTTCAAGTGGAGACTAAATGGCCGCTTAGATTACATAAGAGATCCATGCTTCAGGCATCATCATACATAAACTCTGAGTCTCTTCCATCTCTAAGGTTCTATAATCTGTCCAGGTCTTTTTCAAATTCACTATTTCATCCTGTAACCTTATGGAGTGATATAAAAAAAAAATTAAAGGCAGAAGATGTATCACTAAGAAATTTCATCTTTTTTTGTTTCAACCTACATTTTCATCCCACCGAAATATTTTTTTGTCTCTATTTTGTTGTCTCATGTATTACATATTTTCTCCAGCTTGTCATCGCAAGAGTTCTTTATGCTAATGAAATCACAGGTCCCTTCTCTTTCCCTGTCTCTATCTTTTCATGTCTTCATCAATAAAAAAAGTTGAATAAGGTAGGAGAAATGCTAATAATAATCATACTACTATTCTGCCTTACTATACTGTCTTCCATCCCCTAACACACCCTCTTGTCCAGAGGATATGAGAAGAAGAAGTTTTTGTTTTTTCAATTGTACCTTCCACTTTCTTTGCAAAGGTAGGGACGTTGGTTGTGGAACATTGTAACTACAATCAGATGTGGTTGGTGTGTTCATATTTAAATTCTTGGGTACTATATGGATGGCATTTCCTTGATCTACCAAATTAATAATACTTTCCTAACCCTAAGTGTCTAAGGCAACATTTGAACTCAGGTCTTCCTGATTCCATGTCTAATACTCTATCCAGTGGGCCAACAATACAAGCAATTTCTGTTTTAAGGATGAGGAAACTGAGACTCAGAGAGGTAATCTTCCCAAGTCACCCTGCCTCATCTTTTTGAAGTCCTTAGTAGACCCACCAGTGCTTAACTGGGCCTCCCATCTACCTGCCACTTCTGTCTACCAGCACTCTATGATTATGGTAGTGGTGCTGACTTCAACAAGTATTGAATGAGTTCCTCATATATGTACCTACCACTGTCCCAGGGTGCGATGACTTTCATGAAGCAGGCTTGGCAGACTTTCATGATATTGAGCCAGAAGGGAGTTTTACCATGTCTCCCCCTATCCCAAGCCCTCCCCCAGCCTCCCCTCCTCTCCTTTCCCATTTTTATCCATCCTTGAGAAGTAGATATATTCAACTACTGGAATAAGGCAGCCAGTATGATGATACTGGGTGATGGTGGCATCCACTATCACTTCAGGTCACTTAACTTTTTCCAGAATTCCTGGTAGGGTTGTCTAACCCTCTTTCCTGATTGATTGATATTAAGCCAGCTATCTTGGAAGAAATACTTCTATCTCTTGACTGAGAGGCCAGCTCTCACTATATGCTACAACTCCAGCCACATAGGAACTATAAACTATCTGGCAGAAAGACAGTACAGTTTGCAAAGTGATGTGGCTTTTGTAATGTGCAGGAAGTGAGAAATGGCTTGAGTTAGCCATAGTTGATACAGTGTAGAAAATCTTCAGAAAGTGTTAGTGCTAAAAATGTGGATGGATTTTAATAGAAACAGGATTGCACTAGGAAGGAAAAAAGACATGGATTGTCATGCTAGTTCTGTCCCTTACTAAATGGGTGACATTGCTGGGTGACTGAGCTACCAGTTATGGTCAGGTTAGCCAGACACTGTATAACAAACATTTCAATATAGTTTTAAGAAACAGGAAATGAAACAGATGGCTGTCAGTGGGAGAATTACTGAACAAATTGTGGTACATGGAGATAATGAAATATCATTCCGTAAGAAATTATGACTATGAAAATAGAGAAGCACGAGTAAACGTATAGGAACTGATACAGAATGAAATAATAAAAACTATCAAAAATAAAATATATGTATTTTGCATATGCATATGTGTATATATGCATAAATATACACACAGAGGGGGAGGGAGAGAGACTCTAGCATGAAAATCACAAGAACAGATGAAAAATGAAGAAAAAATATTCTTTAATTACTATGACCAAGCCTGGTCCAGAAGAAGAGGGTATTTTGCTTTTTCATTTTTGGAGAGGGGAAGGCAGGGCAATTGGGGTCAAATGACTTGCCCAAGGTCACATGGCTAGTACGTGTTAAGCATCTGAAGCCAGATTTGAACTCAGGTCCTCCTGACTGCAGGGCCAGTGCTCTATTCACTGTGCCACCTAGCCACACCTTTTTGTTGTTGATTTTGAATTGTACCTCCACCTTCTTGGCAGAGGTAGAGACATTGGTTGTGGAACACTGTAACTACAATCAGATGTGGTTGGTGTGTTCATTGGTTTTATTGACCTCTTTTTTTCTCTTTTCCCTTTTATTATTTGTTAGAAGAGATGGATCCCTGCACATTAGTAAAAATAAAACGAAAGTTTAAAAAACAGTGTGTGACCTTGGATAAGTCCTATCATCTCTCCTCACTCCTGTTTCCTGATGTGTAAGAACAGAAATAATGCTCTCCACCTTCCCTGTCCTGTAGGGTTATTATGAGGATCAAATGAGATAATAAAAAAAGCACCTGGAAAATTAGAAAGCTTTTTTTCTGAGGTTTGTAAAGCAAACCTTAAAATTTGAGATTTGAGGAAGGTCGCATCAGTGGAGAGTTCGTGCCTCTTTATATATGGGGTAGTATTGCCCAGTGTGATTAAGAGAGCTTTTGTTGTTTTTTTGTTTCTTTGTTTCTATCTTTCTTTCTTTCTTTCTATTTCTTTCCTTCCTTCATTCCTTCCTTCCTTCCTCCCTCCCTCCCTCCCTCCTTCCTTCCTTCCTTCCTCTCTGTCTCTCTCTTTCTCTCTCTCTCTCTCTCTCTCTCTCTCTCTCTCTCTCTCTCTTTCTTTTTTTCTTTCTGGAGGGGGGAGGGCAGGGCAATTGGGATTAAGTGACTTGCCCAAGGTCACACGGCTAGTAAGTGTGTCAAGTGTCTGAGGCCGCCGAGTGATATTTCACTGGAGGCTTCTGAGGGATACTTCTCAGAACACACGATAAGTTGCCTTCTCTAGTACAAAACTTGTTTTAATATAATCCGATCTCAAAGGAAGTATCAGAGGGACTAAATTATGACCATCTTACTTCCCTGTCTTGTCGTGTGGAAGAGACTGCTTCAGACAGTCCTATAAATACAGTAACAGTAGCTGTTGTAGCAGATAGAGCTGTGTTTGGAAGGAGGACGACCCAAATGTAAATCTTACCCCAGACAATTATTCCCTGTGTGGTATTTATCAAGTCACTTAACTTTTCTCTGCCTCAGTTTCCTGATCTGTAAAATGGCAGTAATAATAGAACCTACCGCTCAGAGTTGTCATGGGGATCACACAAGATAACATTTGTAAATTGCTTAGCACAGTACCTGGCACAACGTAAAAGACATAGAAATTTTAGCTTATACACATATATATTAGCCACATAAAGGGCTTCACAAACTTTAAAGTGTTATGTAAATGCTGGCTAGTAGTGTATAGTTTCCCTACTCGGGTCTAAATGCAAAATAATTTTCAAGAGCCACAGCAATTCATCCACCGTTAGTATTATTAATACGACTCTTTAATTTCACTAAGCATTCTCACTATGGCAAATAAAACAATGGACCCCCCTAATCTGGTCTGTGCACGAAGGAGCAAGCTCATAAATTCACAGGGACCAGGAAGAGGAAGCATGACATGATGATTAATGACTTGCTCAGTTAACATTCTCCAAAGCTGAAAATACTATCTGGCTAAGTCAAAACTAGACATCTTTGTGTTAAAATAAACTTTTCGCCCCATGGCAACAAGTTAATTTTTCGTTGGAAAGGATAGAACAATCTATTTGCTTCTTCCTATGTTTGCATTTGGTTTAGATGCAGATTTTGATGGCCTCATAGATAAAAAGCTGGAAAGGATTTCAGAGGTCCTCTGCTCCATCCCTCTAATTTTATGTGTTTTAGAGATGTCACATCATTTTTGGCAACTAAAGCTTATTTTAAAAAAATATCTTGGTAATTGTGGTGCCTCTATATTGTCATTAGCTAATCTTTCAAGGTACATCTTGTACTTAGGACAAACGTCATTAATGGTCATAAATCCATGATTCAAATAATCTTGAAAATTTCATTCTCCAGAGAATCTTAAAGGTCATTTAATCCAACCCCTTCATTTTATAGATGAGGAAACGAGGCCCGGACATGATAGGTAACTTGATGAAGTCACACAGGTCACAATTAAGGGACAGAGGTAGGATTTGGACCTGGGATCTCAGATTCTATCTATTGCACTTTCCAGCAGACCACACTGCCCCCTTGGTTTGGTACTTTTCTGATTTAAGAGAGAACTAGATTTGGAATCAGACAGCACGGATGTCAGTCCTAGCCATTTACTGCCTGTGTGGCAAGTTTCTGAATCTCTATGAGCCTTAGATTTCTTTTTTTTTGAGGGGGGAAGGCTGGGCAATTAGGGTTAAGTGACTTGCCCAAGGTCACATGGCTAGTAAAGTGTTAAGCGTCTGAGGTCGGATTTGAACTCAGGTCCTCCTAACTCCAGGGCTGGTGCTCTATTCACTGCATCACCTAGCCACCCCTAGATTTCTTTATTGGGATTTAACTAGATTAGGGGTTCTTAACCTGGGGTCCACAGAACCACAAGATATCTGTGGAGAGATTTCAGCAGCTCAGGGAACTTGGAGGGGGAAATATATATATACACATACATATCTATATTTCTTTATTTTAATATAATTAATTTCCTTTGTAATCCTATGTATTTTTTTGGTTTGTTTTTAGAAACATTATTCTCACAACTCCAACTGCCTATTGGACATCTCAAATTGGATATACCATAAATCATATATATATATATATATATATATTTCTTTATTTCAATATAATTAATTTCCTTTGTAATCCTATGTATTTTTTTGGTTTGTTTTTAGAAACATTCTCACAACTCCAACTGCCTATTGGACATCTCAAATTGAATATACCATAAATCAGTGGTGTTGTGATGAATGAAAAACCTCGAGAGACAGAGTTTATGGATAATAAATAATCAACTTATTAAGCTAGCTAACAATCAATTAATTGATGGTCAATGCTTTCTCTTGGAAAACCAAAGATCCCCCAGTGGGGACACCCAGTACTTTAAATACCTTTGTAAAAGAGAATGTCCCTGACAAGTGAAAATCAACCCTGGTTGGTGGACATTTAATAAGGAGCTAGACTAGGAGTCTTTAGCTTCTCCTGCTGAGATTGTAGCTTGATCATGAGACTCAGATGCCTCCAGCAGTCTGGAAAGGAAATTCTTCTTCATCTCGACCACTCTGGTTGGTTTTCTCCTTCGTGAGCTGGGTCACCCTAAATTCTAGTGGAGGGGAACAAGGACTGGGACTGGGGCAAGAACTTACCCAGACTAAATTCTGTCTACACCCTAAACAGAAGTAAGGTCTCCTGGTTGGATAGGGTCAGGTCCAAGATCCCAAGATCAAGGAGCATGTTTCCCCAGAGTTAGGATAATCTCATCAACCAGTCAAGTCTTTCACAGGCTCATAGGGGCCGTGCCTTAAGGGGAGGAAATAAAAAGAGAAAAGCCTGGATCCTAATTTGACTGTTAATTGGTTAATTATCAATAAATTATTAATTGGTTATTAATATAACAGGAGCATAATATTTTTTCTCTGTGTTAAACTCAAATAGAAACAGGGGCCCACTACTCCATAAATAAGGGTCTCTGTGGGCCACATATGGACTTAGTTTTAAAGCGTAATTTTATCTATGTTTTCTTGTATTTTTTTTCTTTTTTGTTTTTGGAGGGGAGAAGGCAGGGCATTTGGGGTTAAGTGACTTGATCAAGGTCACATGGCTAGTTTTGTGTTACATGCCTGAGGGCAGATTTGAACTCAGGCCCTCCTGACTCCAGGGCCCGTGTGCCATTCACTGTGCCACCTAGCTGCCCCTATTGTCTTTTTATTTTGTTAAAAATTTCCCATTTTAATCTGATTCAGGCCACAGATGGGACTGTTGTGTGCTGCATATATAGCCCTTTGACTGTATGTTTGACACCTCTGCTACATATATTTTAAACTCAACATGTCCAAAACTGAACTTACTATTTTTCCCCCTTAAATCCTTCCCTCCTAACTTGCTTATTGCTGTTGAGGACACCACGATCCTCCCAGTCACCCAGGCTTGCAACCTAGGGGCCATCTTTGAGTCCTCACTCTTTCTCAAACCTCTCCCCCTCCCCCATTCATTAATACTCCAAGCCCTCCCTACCACATCCAGGATCAAATATAAAATACTCTGGCTCTTAAAAGCCTTTTATGGAGGGAAGAAGGCAAGATCATTGGAGTTAAGTGACTTGTCCAAGGTCACACAGCAAGTAAGTGTCAAGTGTCTGCAGCCAGATTTGACCTTAGGTCCTCCTGGCTCCATTCACTGCACCACCTCGCTGCCCCTTAAAAGCCTTTCCTAACCTGGTTCCTTCCCAGTTAGATTTTACACTCCTTCACATACTCTCTGGTCCAGCAACACTGGCTCTTTTGCTGTGCCTTACACAGAATATTCCACCTCTAGACTCAGTCTTGTGTGTCTTGGAATGCCCTCCCTTCTCATGTCCACCCCTTGGTTTCTCTGGATTCCTTTGTGTCACCGCTAAAGTCCTAGAAGCCTTTCCTCTTCCCATTTAATGCCAGTGCCTTTCCTACGAGATTGTCTAGCTTGTACATAGTTGTTTGCGTTTTGTCTCCCCATTAGACTGTGAGCTCCTTGAAGATAAGGAACGTTTTTGCTTTTCTTCATATCCTCAGCATTTTGCACAGTGCAGTGCCTGGTATAGAGTAAGTATTTACCGAATGCTTATCGACTTGACTTCTGAGAATGGGTACACAGGCTTCCCTAGATTGCCAAAGAAGTCGATCGGTAACACACACAGAAAGTGTTGGACTCCAGAACTAGATTATTTCTGTGGAAGGTCTCTTCCTCCTCCTCTCAATTCTGTGGTCCTAGAAAATAGCGCTTTCCACTGTAATAAAGCTTGTCCAAAATCCCATAGTAATCTAGTAATGAGAATGGAAGGACTAGCTGTCCTAAGGCAGTATAGTACAGTGGGCAGAGGACTGGTTTTGGAGTCAGAGGACCAGAAGAACTGGTTTAGGTCTCGCCTGTTGCTCGCTTCCTCTTTGATCTTGGGCAAATGACTTCTGCTTCATGGGTCTTAGTTCATCAATCGAGGAGGTAAAATGATAGGTTTCGACTAGCCAGCATTCAGGTGGTACAGTGGGTAGAGCCGTTAGCTTGGAGACAGAAAGTCTTGACTTCAAATTCAGCCTTAGATACTTACCAGCTCTGTGACCCTGAGCAAGTCACTTAATCTCTTTGCCTCAGTTTCCTCAGCTGTAAAATGGGGATAATAACAGGCCTTGTTTAAGGATTACATAAATGAGATCACATTTGTAAAGTGCTTAGCACAGCACCTGGCATATCCCTTCTCCAGATGGCCTTCAAGCTCTAGATTTATGATCCTGTGAAATTCAAAGCATCACATTTGCTTATTGATTTAACTTTTCAAATTTGGTGAAGGATTTAGAGTGTACATCAAACATTTACTAACCTGGCAACCTTAAAGTGATGTATTGACACTTTCTTTTTAATTGTGTTCCCATTTACTTGAAGCTGCAGAGAAGCATATCTAAGCTTGATGTAAAAAAATTTATGGTTGTCTAAAAATAGAATGTCCTGTGATATGGGTGCTCTTCAATGTGTCAGTACTGGGATTTGAACCCAGGACTTGACTTCAACCTCTAAGAAGTTACTTTTAGCCTCCCAGGAGTATTGAAGTTAGCCTCAGCCCTAGGAACCATCTCTTATACAAATCTAGCATCATCTACATTCTCTTGCCCCTGAGCTTCCTCACTCCCGCTTCTTTCTACAAGCTGTTATCCAGGAGAATGATTGATTCTTGTGTGCAGTGAGGCTTAGACCTCCTTACAGTGGACTTAGAGGTGTATCAACCTGGGCTCTCCAGAGAAAGTTTAGTGGAGATGGAGAAGCTACCGTCTCTCTTTGCCTTCGGACCCTGCTTTCAGTAGGGATGAGGCTAATGATGGGGAAGGGTGATTTGGGAGTTCCTTGAGGCTTCCCTGGGGACATTAAGCCTCTTCTTCCCCGTGATTGGGGCAAGGTTAGCCCTTAGAAAAACATGTGAAATAACTTGACATTTTTCTTTGCTGCCCTACCCCTTCCCTTTTAGCCCCTTCTCCTTACTGTTGACACTAATCCTCACACTTGCATCTCTTAAGTCTCACTCAGACTACCCCCTCCCAACTGTGGGTTAACTTTCCCCCTCCCACAACACCTGCTTCTGTATTGGCAATTTACATCAATTAACCAGCATCGTGTCATAGATGTCAGATACTAGGGATTATTGTTGAGTCATTTCAGTCACGTCCAGCTCTTTGTGACCCCATTCGATTTACTTGGCAAAGATACTGGAGTGATTTGCCATTTCCTTCTCTGGCTCCTTTTACAAGAGAAGACCTGAGGCAACCAGGGTTAAGTGACTTGCCCAGGGTCACACAGCTAGGGAGTGTCTGAGACTGACAAAAACAAAACATCCTTTGCCCTCAGGGAGCTTATGGTCTGGAAGGCAGGTGAGGATGACAGGTACAGGTATCAATACACATAAAATAGATTTGAGAACATTTCGAGGGAAAGGCAGTAGCAGCTGATGAGGGAAGAAAGGGCATAAGATTATGTTCAACCTAATGGACCAATGAATTTCTCAGTAATTAAGCTTGATGTCCTTGATCAGTGCAGGTATGTGGTATTTTTGTGCATGTACCTACTGGCTTTCTTTTGTGAACAAAAGAGCCCATTGTGCACCCTGCAGAAACCAAGAGATTAGTCTAGTGTCTAAGCCTGACCAGTAGAAGGCAGTAACTGCTTAACTTTCCTCTGATCAGGATGGATCACTGTATGTTCCCAGGTTCTAGCAAGGAAAAGATTTGCTACCTTTGAATAAATGGGCTGTAAAACAGACAGTGTAGTTCTCCCATTTCTCTTTTGTGTTCTCCGTGTGACATGACTCTGTTTTTCTTTTCTAGGTTTATGAGGTTGGGCTTTTTCAGTGCACCAAGGCAGCATGTTGCTCCTAGGTCCCGGGTTAGCTGTAGCTTGTCTTCAGATCTTCATCTTCTCTGAAAACTGGGCTTTGGCCAAGAACATCAACTTCTACAGCGTGAGACCCCCTCTTGACCGTAAGTAGCTGGGTGCCACCCAGGTACATCTGCCTTGTCAGCAATCCCCTTTGCTGTCTGTTTCAGCAGTTCATAACTCTGCCTTCTTTGGGGTGTGTTTGGGTCCTGCACAGACTAAGGCAGGTGTTCATCATTATCTGGGGTTTAGCAACCACCAGGACAAAGGCAGCGTCTTAATTCCTTAGTGCTTTGAAGTGCTTTGGTTGTCTTGGGTCATCCTCCTTGTTCATTTTCAAGTATATTTAAGCACTGCCCCTTTAATTCATCCTTTGATTCTCCTATTTCTCCATGGTTTAGATGAGAAATATTGCAGGGCTCTTATTGACCTCTGCATTGCAGAAGTGTCTTACATAGAGGTTCATAAAGTATAGGAGAGAGGGAGAAAAAAAAAATTCCTAGCTTGCAAAAGTTTCTGCATAATTGATACCATACTAATTTCCCCAAATGGCCAGATTAGCATTTTTGAAAATGAATAACTACTTGGGAATTTTGGAGGGTTATATTTTCTACATCTGCATTAATATTGTAGCAAATCATCACCAGCAATAGATACAGAGAGCATCATTAATATTCAGCTTCCAAATAAGTAAATGGCAACTCGTTATGGAGCTCATTCTGGGGGAAATAGTGGTTTTATTTGTGTGTGGATGTGTGTGTGTGTGCGTGCACACACATGTGCCCATGAGCACCTGTGTGTAGTTTTCCTTAGCCTCTTATAAGCACTTTGTCTAAAAATGGCTCAGCATACAAAATACTTTCTTTCGGCCTCTTTAAAAGCCAAAGTCTGATCACAACTATGAACTCTGGTTCTGTCAGAGAAGACAGAACTTTTAGTGGATCTGAGGAGCAATTTAGTCTTCAAATCCATATCTGTGATGTTGTATTTATTGAAAAAGGGAATTCTGAACAACCACTTCATCATGTGGGACCAATGAGAGCTGTCTGATCTCCTGCCCCAATGCTTTGTAGCCCTTTTGCTTTGTCCTAACTTGGATTTCCTTTCCTTAAGGACATGTGAGACAGCAAGTGCACATCTCTACGCATAAACTCAGGAGGGTTATTAATGGCCAATTTAAAATGTGATAACTCCAATGTCCTGGGAGCTTAATTACATAAGGCAATGTCAAAGTATAGCTTTTGCCCTAAAGGCTTATTCTAGGATGAGGAAGCCATGAAATGCTGAAAGTACATGTTCTCACAATACTTAGATCTTTAGCAAATTAAACTGGACACACTTTTAAATCTAAGCAAAGCTAAAAACATATCTGTGTCTGGTGTTTCATTGTTTGCCCTCTGGACTTTGACCTTCAACATTTGGTCATGGATCTTTACCTATAGAGTTGTCATCTTTTGTCGAAGAACGAGCTGTATAATAAAAAGAGGACTGCCTCTGGTTCAAATGCCTCCTCTGACACTTACTATTTGTGAGACCTTAGACAAGTTGTTACCTCCCTGGTCTTCAGTTTCCTCATCTGTAAAATGAGGGGATTGGGTTAGATGACCCCTGAGGTTCTTTCTAGCTCTATAGCTATGATCCAGGGATCTGGGGCGAGGCAGGGCCTGGTGTTTGTTTGTTTTTCTTTTTTTTTCCAGTTGTTATCTTTTGCTCCTAGCCTGTTCTTTATGCTGGACTTGGATTCAGAAAG
>CM053582.1:263871620-263915212 GCA_028627135.1 Pseudochirops cupreus
GGCTATGTGACCCTGGACAAGTGGCTTAAACTCAATTTTCCTCAATTTTCTCATTTGCAAAATGGTGATAATGTGAATAACACCTTCCTTCCATGGTTGTTGTGAAGATCAGAGGATTTAATCTTTATAAAGCACTTTGGGAATCTTAAAGCACTGCATAAATGCTGGCTTACTGTTATTACTGTTATTTAAGATAGGATGGGAACATACTTAAATCTGTCATTTCTCCAGTTTCCAAAAGGAGGAACTGAGTGTTTAATCCAGTGTGTTACACACCGGCATTCGCTTCCTCAAGCATGGAAGCCAGCAGGATAGAATTTTTGGCCTCTGACCTTTATTCTGATCAGCCATTCTGATTCTGACTCTGGGTAGAAGTTTTGTTGCTGTTTTTAATCCCTGATCAAGAAATTTAAAAAAAAATTCTGGAATTCAGTATAGTATAGAAATGATAAAACATCACTGCTCCACATTATATTCTCCCGTTAATATGTGAAACCACCTCCAAAGGAGGAGAAGGAGATCAGCAACTTGCCTGGGACTTACAGATGTAGAGAGTTGTCTAGCACATAGAAGAATTAAGTAAATGGCTCATGGTCACACAGCCTGGCACATAGTCCATACTAATCACTTAATAAATACTTGTTGACATATGTCAGAGACGGGACTTGAATCCAAGTGTTTCTGATCACAAGATTTGTGCTCCGTTTACTCTTCCATGCGGACTCTCTATTACATAATACAGCCTATAAAATTCCTAGCCCAAGTGGAATGCCATCACCCTAAGCACGAACAATTAAAATCATTTTATTTTAAATGCATATATAAGAGCAGCTAGGATGAGATCTTGTTGGGTTATGGCTCCCAAAATATATAGATTTGGTCAAATCATCTACTATCAAGCTTGACAACTACAAAGCATTATTATAAAATAATATATAACTATATATATATATATATATTATATATATAAATATATTATAAAACAATATATAAAACAATAAGCCTGATATCCATAGGTGGCTCGAGACACTGGGTACTTTACTTCTTAGTCACAAGTAGTAAAAATAGGCCCGATAGTTCATAGCAAGGGAGATTAGTCTCGTTTCCTAACGTCCATTTGTGAAGTGATTCAACTTTGGATATATCTGACTCTCAGAACTAAAGAAACCTCCTGTATTGTCTAATGCTTGAGATACTGTTTTTTTGACAACCTAACCTAACTTTTCAAATTTCTTTAAAGCCACACCGTTTCCAAACAGCTTCAAATGTTTTACCTGTGAAAATGCCGGGGATAATTATAACTGTAACAGATGGGCGGAAGATAAATGGTGTCCACAAAGTAAGTCTGCTGGAGTTTGGAAGCTACTCTTTGATGATCTCATTTCTCTTAGATTTTTCTTGACTCACTCATGGCATAGACCTGGAGCTTAATGGGATTAGCATACCAGTAGGCTGATGTCCTCTAGGTGTGCAAGAACAATGCATCCCTGTGATCTTGCAAACTGGCTTAGGCCCAGTTTCCAGTTAGAGTCCTTAATGAAGGCATTTACTGAGGGGTACTTGTGAAAGAAAACACATACAAAACTGATAACCTCTATTATGTAGTAACTTCAAAAAATGACTTTACCATATCCGACATACCTGTGACCTAAATAATTTATAGTAGTTTCTCTACTTTTTAGGAGTGGCAGCCAGGTGGCACAGTGGATAGAATGTCAGGCCTGGAGTAAGGAAGACCCGAGTTCAAATCTAGCCTCAGACCCTTATTAGCTGTGTGACCCTGAGCAAGTCACTTAAAGCCTGTTTGTTTTTTTCATCTGTAAAATGAGCTGGAGAAAGAAATGGCCAACCATACCAGTATCTCTGCCAAGAAAACACCAAATGGGGTCGTGAAGAGTCAGAGATGACTGAAAAAAAGAATGAGCAACAATAACAGAAGTATGAGATAAGTTGGGAAGGGAGGCTGGAGTCAAATATGAAGGGTTTTATATACCAAACAGAGGAGTTTCTATTTTATCTTAGAGGCAATAATGAGCCTTCTTGAGTAGGGGAGGAACATGGTCCTAATATCTTCAGAATAGAATCTTATGATTAGAAATGTGAGGAAACTAGGAACGTATAGAATGCAGGATTAATTAATTGTTCTTAGGCTTCCAAAACTAGGGAAAGGGGCAAAATGTATTCAAGGAATTAGGAAAAGATTTTTTTTTCCTGTATTGACTTCAGCGAATTGAAACACACTTTTTTCTGGTTTCATGGATGGCATTTCCACTTACAAAAGTTATACTTACAAAAGGAGGTTTGCTTAGCTATAATAGCACAGGCAAGCTATTAGAAAGAAAGTATATTCAGTAAACAGACATCATTGGTTCTCTTGATCATAGCTTCCCTGCCTCTGTATTGTCTATTATGACTGGTTGTTAGAAGCCTAGGGGAAGAGCAGGTGACTCCTTGTACATTGGCTTTCTGGTATGCAGCCCATTGGGAAGCTATTTCAACAGCCTGAGCTTTCCCTGCATGAATAAGACTTCAGGAAAAACTAGTCCAACCTACATGGCAGGGCCCTGGGAAATACTGCTTTTAACATAGATTATAACATAAGTAGCAGTCAAATTGAAAAAAAAAATTATCAACATCTAACAGTACTTTATCTTGAATCAGTTTAAAAGTTCTATATAGATTTATTGTGACATTTTGAGCCAATGTCCCCATTTTTCATTGTTGTTGTTCATCCTTTGTTCTCAAAGAGGACCAATGACATCAAGAGGGTGATGTCTTGACTTGCAAGTGAGTTGGATTCAAGTGAGACAGAGCTGTGCAAAGTCATCAGTCTCATTCTCTGCTCCAGAGTCATCTGAGTCCAGCTGGCAAGACACAGGTCAGGGCAACTGGCAATGACCCAGGATGCAGTGGCAGACCTTGACCCTTTTAAGCTAAGGTCTTTCCCAAGTCTCAGTTTGTCTGAGGCAACACCCATTCAGTAGTTAAAGGCTAGGTAAGAATTGAGGTAAAAGATGGCCTAGTTTGCTTTCACAAAAGAATCAGTCTGGGAGGGGAAGACTCTACACATAGCCTCTAATCTACTTAAGGTTTTATTTATATTCCTGCCAACTTTGAAACTAAGATTTCCACTGCTGTTTGATTCCCATCCTTTCTGATTCATGCCATGGATGGATGTCATCTTTTGAGCAATACATTTTAGATTTCCCTTCTTAACCTTGAACTTGCTTTGGGGAAATAAGAAAGTGGGGACATCAATGTCTATCCTCATATTCTCTTTCCTCATTGACTTTTTTTTTTCACCTTTTATAGTTGATCCAGGAATTGCTTCTTGCTTAGTCTGTGCATTTTTTATCCATTTTGTCACACATTAAGTGAAACCATTTTTACCTGGGATGTTCTTTGCTATTTCTAAATTTTAAATGGCATCCCACATTCAACATGTTCTCACCTTGTGTGATCAAAAGGGAAACTGTAGCTTTCATTTTGGTTGGTGATGTTAATGTTGTGAAATGTGTACGTTTATGAGATTGAGGTGGATGGGAAAATTGAGCGACTACATACTCACCAGGCTCAAATGATGCTAATAATCTGGATTTATTACTAAGGATATAATTTCTTGCCTTTCTTTTATACTTAGTAAAAATAGTGCCTTAGCTATAGTTCTTTGTCATTACTGTATCTTATACAATAATTAGTTCCTTTTTAGCAATTACAGTTCTCTAGTTTGTATACTTTGTTAATAATGGGATTGGATGTAACAGGATATGACTTGAATGATATTTATTCTTTCATTTAAGTGAGCTTTGGCCATGAATTTTTTAGCTGACTTCAGCATGCACATCATTTTGTATAACATGCATTGTTACTAGTTTTCAAACATTTTTTCTTGTTTATGAGTAGGTATTTAGTTCTTTCATTAGGTTGATCTCCCTTTGGAAATGATAAACAAAATCTTAGATACATTTTAACTTTATTTAGATCTCTTCAAAATAAGAGGTAGTTTAGACTTGTTCCAGTGATATTCCATCCATTGGTTCTGTCTTTGTATTCTGGGTATCTCTAGCCAGGGGAAGCATCTTGGAGTGCTCTAGAGAATGCTTTAAGAGAGAGCCTCTGAAAGGGTGAAGGCTCACATGTGAAAGGAGGATTCTGGGTAGATAAAAGCCCAAAGCAAAGTAAATAAATATGGAAACAAAAACAGGGAGAGAGAAGTGAGAGCTGCCCGAGAGGAAGAAAAAGGAAAATCCATTGAAGAGGAATAATCAAAGCAAGATAGAGGGATTATACATACAGGAAAATTAGAATAAACACTTGATGAATGGACCAGTCAGATAATGATATCATTTTGGTGCACAGTTTGAAGTGATTACATTTCTGTCCTGCTAACAAGAAGCCAGGCTGTTGTTTTGTTTTAGCCAAAAATCTAAAACCAGTTAATTCAAATTTTCTATTGAAGGTCTTTCCATTCAAAGTCGGTCTCTCTTCCCTCTCCCTCTCCCTCCCTTCCTCCCTTCACCCCCCCCTTCTCTGTCTTTCCCTCCTCTCCCTCCCTCTCCCTCCCTCCCTCCTCTTTCTCCTCTCATATTCTCTCTCCTTCTGTCTCCATCTTCTTTTCCTCTCTTTCCTCCCTTCCTTCCTCTCTCATGTCTCTGGTTCTCTCTTCTCTCTGTCTGTCTCTCTTTCTCCTCAATCCCTTATGAACTTGTTTTGGTCTTTCTACTTAGATACACAATACTGTTTAACAGTTCATCACTTCACCAGTCACGGAAGGAGTACATCTATCACCAAAAAATGTGCTTCAAAGAGTGAATGTCATTTTGTTGGCTGTCACCACCACCGAGATGGAGGACAAACAGTAAGAATTGTGTGTGTGTGTGTGTGTGCGCGTGCGTGCGTGTGCGTGTGTGTGTGTGTGTGTGCATGTGTGTGTGTGTGTGTGCGTGTGTGTGTGTGTGCGTGTGTGTGTGTGTGTGATAAAGGAATAAAAGCTGCTATATAACTGAATTTAACTCAGACTATTCAGCTCTTTCTTTACAGAGAGGGCACTTGACCTAGTAGATAGAGATGCTGGATTTGATGTTAGGAAGACCTGAGTTCAAATGCTGCCTTAGATACTAAATAGCTCTGTGACCAAGGACTAGTTAATTAGCCTCCCTCAGTCTCAATTTTCTCTATAAAATGAGTAATAATAGCACTTAACTACACAAGGTTGTTGTGAGGATCAAATGGGATGCTTATAAAGTACTTTCTAAACCTTAAAGCACTATGTAAATGGTAGCCATTATTATTATTTGTAGTAGACATTCATGTAGTTTCTGTCCAATAGGAAAAAAACCTGGGAACTGGTGATATGTTTGAATACATTTATAATTTCCAAGCAAATGCCTAAAGCTTCCCTTTCACATTTCATGTTGATGAAGGAAAAGACAATTTTCACAGTTTGGTTTTAGACCTGTGACTCAAAAACTCCAGAGTTGTTGGAGGGCTACCCTTGTAGTCTAACAGTGATGCTTGAGCCATCCATTGAGAGAATTATATTACAGGTTGCAGCTCTGGGGCTCTATTCTTGGCCACTAATTGTTGAATGAACTGGTTTGGAAAGCAGAGGAGTAGAGAGAGCAGAGATGTCTTATTATGATGCTTTTGGGTTTTTTTTTGCCAGAAGGAGCCTTGTTTGGCTTGGCTCTCTGGGAGAGATTAATAATAATAAAAAAGAGATCTCAAAAGGAGTTGGTAAATCTGAAATGCTTCATTATAGGTATCTTATAGATGAGCCTAGATGAGTGACCCATTTTCTATTTTGGGGATAAATATGTTATGGGTAACCTTATACATTTCTCATCCTGGCTTTTTAGAAAAGGCATCATGGCATTGTAAAAACCAGAACAAACTACTCGTTTTGGAATCAGGAAATCTGGGGTCTAGTTCTGGCTTTGCCATTAATTAGTTTTATGACCTTGGGAGATCTTTTGACTTGACTGGATCTTAGTTTTTTATTTTGTTACGTTTTTAACCTGTAAACATGATAATTAATTTCTCAGGTCCTTTAGTGCACTAACATACTGTCATCAGTGTTCTACATAGACAAGAGAGATAGAAGGATAGGTGTAACCAGGAACCTTTGGGAAAATTTGAGAAGATATTTGGCATTTTCTTGATTCTTCATACTTTAAATGTAAACACAGTAGAAAAGAGCACTGATTTTAGGAACACTGGTTGTATAGTCAGAAGACAGGAAGATGTGTTAAAGGACCTGAATTAGAATGGACCTCAGAGGGTATGCAGTCCAACCCCTACCTGACCAAGAATTCATGACAAGTAGTCTAGCTTTCATTTGAAGACCTCTAGTAAGGAGAGTACCCAAGACAAATCATTTTACTTGGAGATAGTTCTAATTGTTAGGAATTTTTTCCCTTACATTGAGATAAAATCCATCTCTTTCCAATGTCCATCCATTTCCCCTGGGCAATGGAAGAAGCCAGTTGAGCCCTGCTCCCATAAGGTGGCTCTATAGTTCCTTGAAAATAGTTATTGGGACTCCCCCAAGTCTTTTCTTCTGCAGAATTAGCATCCTAAATTCCTTTGCCTCATTGTCATAGAGCATGTTCTCAGGGTCTTTCTCTATTCTGGTCTTGCTCTAGTTGTTCTCAGGCTTTCCAGTGTCCTTCCTTAAATGTCACCACTGGGAATGGGACACATGTGACCTGCCTAAGGAAGAGGACAATAGGACTATCACCTCTCTCACTGTGCTCATTATGACTGCAGCATCATATTGTTAACTTAACATTGAACTTGTCTACTAAAGCCCCCAGATCTTTTTCAGAATAACGTTCTAGGGCCACGAAGGCCAGTTCTTGTTCTTCATTCTTACAATGGCCCTGCTGTCACTTGCAGATAGTTAACATGAGTCCCCTAAGTCTTCTTTATTGCAGACAGCATCCCCAGTGCTTTCAACTGATCCTCTCTGTGAATTATCTCAGAATGCTGAAAAGGGGCTTCTCGGGCAGGTAGGGGTTAGACTAGATACCCTCTGAGATCCTTTCCAACTCATATCTAAACAGTCCTTCCCAGTTTTATCTTTTTAAAGTTTATCTCTTATGCCAATGTCCTATTAACTATCAGCTTAGTAGATTCAGTCCACTATTCTAACGTGTTGAAATCTTTTGAAATCCTGATTCTCTCATCCATTGTGTTAGCTATGCCTACAAGCTTTGTGTCATCTGCAAATCTGAAAAGATGCCACCTATGGCTTTATCCAAGTTATTGATTTAAAAAAAATAATTATATAGTATAAGGCCAAGCCTGGGTCCCTTAACTACACCAGGGTAGTGGAAAGAGTGCTAATATTGGAATCAGAAGACTTGGGTTCCGATCCTGGACTTTGGTATAACTTATGTTATTGTAGACAAGTCAGTTAGCCTTTCTGGGTCTTAGTTCCTTTCTCTGTCATGAGTTCAAATCCAGCCTCAGACACTTACTAGTTGTGTGACCCTGTGCAAGTCACTTAATGCCATTTGCCTTGGCTCATGATCTATAAAATGATCTGACAAAGGAAATGGCAAATCACTCTAGTATCTTTGCCAAGGAAACCTCAAATGGAGTCACAAAAAGTGGGATGCAACTGAAACAACAACAAGAAATGAAGGAGTTAGATTAGATTTTAGACTCCCATCCCCACATCTATAACCATAATAAGTCATCTAAACAATAGTGCTAACCTGTAAGAGTCTGGGAGTGACAGTGATTCTTATGTTTGCTAACAAGTATATTCTCAGCAGAGCAACAGCCCCTTCTTCTCTTTGGTTTCAAGGCCTTATCTTGCCAAACATATAAGATTGTAAATATAAGGGTGCTTGTTTCTTTGTTGCTCCCTTCCCATCCTTTTCCTTGTTCAGGCTCTGGTCAGGTGCTGACACGTCAGAGATATGATGCAAAATAATGACAGCAGGAATAGAATAGGACTTGATTGATTAATAAATGATGCATTTTTGGGGGGTGAAGGGGAATCACCTAGTAACTGCCTTCTTTAATTTACTTTTGTTTTTATCTTTTTCTTTTTTATCCCTTCTTGTTTTGTTCTTTTCTTTGTTGTTGTTGTTATTGTTGTAATTTGTTGATCCTTTCCCTGACACTTACTTTTCCTCCACAGGAATGCAGATCATGCTGCGAAGGGATGATTTGCAATGTGGAAGTCCCCACGAATCACACAAATGCAGTGTTTGCAGTAATACAGGCCCGGCGGTCATCAGGCACCATCCCTTGGACGTTCAGTTTACCAGTGCTCACTTGTGTTTTCACAATTCAATTGCTATGATGCCATAGTTCCCAGGAGAATTAGAGACAGTCCCTCTAAGCTCAAGCTTGAAATTGTGAGCAATGAACTTTCTGGTTGGAGATGAACTTTGCACATCGTGAAGAATTCCATAAGCACATGTTAGACCACAACACAGAGGTGTGTGGTGTATGGAGCCAAGTGTTTGCTAAGCTAAAGTGCCCCATAAAAGGGCATTGAGAAATATTGAGAAGCTAGGATGGAGGCAAGGATGGAGAACCCAGAGCAGCAAGATCTGGAGGAGATTAATCTACCATTTTCCTTGCCAGTGCTGGCTGTATTATTCAGTACTGGAGGATTCTAATGGGTTCCTCTAGTACAGTGGTTCTCAACCTTCCTAGTGCCGCAACCCTTTAATACTCATATGTGGGCGTATCTGCATGTGGGTGGACCTGCCTGGAGACAGATAGAGGAACGGTATCTCAGTTCCTAAGACCATCAGAAATATGTGTTTTCCCGATGGTCTTAGGTGACCCATTCAACCCCTGAAGGGGTTGTGACCCACAGGTTGAGAACCACTTTTCTAGTATTTTAAAATCATAATAGGAACAGAGGCAGAAGAAAAAACCCTCAGGGTCAGGCCTTTAGCAAGAAGACCATCTGGTCTTCCTTCACCACAAAGAGGTTGCTGAGTTAGACCCTCTCAACCATTTCAAGGAAAAAATCAGTTCTTAAAAATATTCCATTTCCTCACGTGAGAAAATGATATTCTCATCAAGGGAAACAGTAAGGAAGAAGGAAGAGAGCTTTAGGAAAATGTTCTAGTTTAATCATTCTGAAGTCTGGTCACTAAATGTGAGAAAAATAAAAGCCTTTAAATTATGTAATTTCAGTGTATGTGTATCTTATGTCATTTATGTGATATTATATTCCAAAGTCTAAAAGTTATGTTGCAGTGATTTCTACAGCAAAGAGGGGTTTCATGCTATTGGTAGATTTTCATATCAAGTATCCAATTCTTTGACATAGTGATTTTTTTAAAAGTCCTCCACCTCACCTAAGACTGGGAGGTTTTAGGTACTTAATACTTAAAAATTCTTAAAATTTTTTTAAAAATTAAAATCTTAAAAATCTTCTTAAAAAATACTTTAAAAATTCTAATGTAGGCATAAGCCTATTTTGGAGTCCTAAGCCCAGAGGACTTGCCTTAGGAAGACTCTTGACAAAGATATACCCTTAGAAAAAGAAGCTTAAGGAATCCCCAAGATACTCCCAACAGAGCAAATGAGAAGTTCCTTCTCCCATGTAAGGAGTAAGCTACAGAATCAAAAGAACTTCCTCCAGATGAACCCTATTAGAACTTTCTTCTTTCACTTCTTTGTCAACTCCCCACAGTAGTCCCTTTTCAGAACTCCAGGTGAGCATCTTCTCTCCACATTCAGAAAATGGTTTGCTTCACTGTCGTTTAGGATATGAGGGGGCATGACCACTAAATAGTCTCTGCTTTTGCCTGCAATGGCAGCTGATTGGGTAGTGGAACTTGACTCTACATTGAGCTAGAACCATTTAAAAATGCCCTGTGGTTTAGAGCAGGGGGTGAGCAAACTACCTCCCTTATTTTTGTACAGCTTGTGGGTTTCTTACAGATATATCTGCTCCCCCTAAATAAGAATTAAAAAAAAAAACCAAAATTGTACAGAAACAGGCATCAGCCAAATCTGTGCCCCCCCTGCCCCTAAATAATAATTTTTAAAAAAATCTTTCTTTTGGTTTTTTTAAAAACTACATTTGTAAGCTATGTAGAAACAGGCAACAGACTGGATTTGTCCATCAGGATGTAGTTTGCCAATCCCTAGTTTAGAGAATTAATCAGCAAGCATGTATTGAATACCTACTCCGCGACAGTATTTATTGTGGTAAACACCAGAGATACAAACAGAAAAGTAAAACGGTCTCCAGACCTTAAGGAATTTATATCATAATGGGGAGACATGTACATATATCAGTATATTATAAGATACAAAGTGGATAGATACAAGATAACCTTTAACAGGAAAGCACCAGCAGCAGACAGGACCAGGGACCATGAAAGGTCTCCTATAGATAGGAGGCAGCACTTGAGCTGAGTTTTGAAGGAAAACAGAGATTCCAGGAGGCGGAGGTGAGGAGTGAGAGCATTCCAGAGCACAAAGGCAGGAGGTGGTGCTTCATATAGAAGAACCAAAGGATAGTACATATCTGGACCATAGATATAGAGCATAGAGCAGAGTTAACATGTAAATAGAATGGAAAGGCAAGAAGGACCAAGTTTAGGAAGAACTTTAAATGTTAGAGGAGCTTATATTTGATCCTTAAGATAATAGAGAACAGTTGGTGTTTATTGAGTAGAAGGGTTGACGTGGTCAGATCAGTGCTTGGGAAAATCACTCTGGTGACTGTGAGGAAGATGACTTGGAGTGAACAGAGTCTCACCTCAGAAAGGTGGAATAGTCCTCTGAGAGGTGATGAGGGCTTAAATTAGGGTGGTGACTGTGTGAATGGAGAGAAGAGGGCATCTCCAAGAGATGTTCTGGAGAGGAAAGCAAGATCTAGCTACTGATTGGATAGAGGGTGTATGATAGTAAGGAATTGAGGAGGACCTGAAGGGTGTTAATCTGGGCTGCTGGAAGGATGATGGTGCCCTTAGCAATGAAAGAGAAGTTCAGAACAGGGATGAGTTTGAGGCAAAAGATAATGTATTCTTTTTTGAACATTGTGAATTTGAGATGCCTACAGGACAGCCAAATAGAACAGAGAGTTCACAATGGAGGACTGGAACTCAGGGAAAAAAAAACAAAACTAAGGCTTATATAGATCTCAAAGAGGATATTATTTGGATAGAAATGATCATTGACCATTGGAGCTTATGAGATTATCAAATGATAGATTGTAGAGAGAGAAGAGAAGAGGCCCTAGTATAGAGCATGGTGTGACATGATTATGAATCAGAAGAGGAAACTGAGGAATAGCTAGATAGCTAGGAGGAGAACCAAGAGAAAGCAAGAACATGAAAATTTAGAAGAAAATATCCAAGAAAAGGTGATCAATAGTGCCAGAATTAGTATAGAAGTCTAGAAGGAGAATTGAGAAAAAGCCCACTAGATTTGACAATTAAAAAATCATAGGTAACTGGAGAGAGTAATTTTCGTAATGAAGGCAGAAGCCAGATTGCAGAGAAGTCACTAATGGAATTGTTCCTCTTGCTTATTAACTTACTTCTGGCATGATAAAATTGACCTCTCTGTATTTGTGGTTCTCTTGCTGTGATAGAAAATTGCAGTCCTTAAAGTGATTTGCCCAAGGTCACAATGTAATAAGTGATAGAGTGGAATTTGAACCCCTGTCATCGCCAATGATTTCAGAACTCTAGCTCCTCAATAGATGAGACCATAAATTTAAAGCTAGAAGGAACTTTAGAGACCATCTATTTCAGTTCTCCCTTCCCCCATTGTACAAATAAGAAAACAAAAGCAAAGAGAAGGGAAGAGGCTTTGAAATGGTGAGTTTGAGATGCCTACAGGACAGCAGATAGAAACATCTAAAGAGCAGACTAGAACTCAGAAGACTAGAGAGACTAGGAAGTCCTCATAGGTGGTAAGACATTTGTTGGGATTTAAGCTCTCTCCCTCCAATGCAAATTCCAGTCCTTCTAAATTAGTTGCTGTGGTTGAGGAAGTTAACTTCCTGGTGGTCAGCTTCTGGTGACGAACCTTTAAAAATTTCGCTTGGATGACAGGTCCACCTACCATCTGGTCTTTACTCACAGCCTTTCCTTCTCATTAAGACCAATCAGAACTTGTGTTCTTCTGGGAACCCATTGTAACTCTAAGAACTGATTGTAACTTCATACTGTGCCAAGGCATCTGCAAAGGATTTTTGTGAAGGTAGGAAACTACCAGCAAACTGGTAGGCTGTCTTCCCCATTAGCACACTTATTTTCTTGGTCGTGATGGTTTATGCCCTGGAGCCCATATGGTATTTTAGCTATTATGGGCTGGTTTCAGGAGCTGATGACAGCAATGACACAAGTCTATATTTATGCTGCATCTCTTTTTAAATGTTCTGACTGCTTCACACCCTAATCCTCCCAACCTCCCTATAAAACAGGGAGGAGGGAGGCATCATCATCCCCAAGTCTCACAAACCCAGCCTAGGGAGCATCAGTTTGGAAGTATGAGGTAGCTTTATCCCACCTTTCACTCATCAGCTTGAAGCATCTGAGTTTTCAAAGCTCATACTTGTTTGAAATTAATTACGTATGGTTTTGTTTGGAAACATTTTAATAGCATCTTGGGTTTCTTTTTATTCCCCAGGGTTTCTTCTGAGTACCAAATGGATGAATTGTCTAGTACAAATCCATTAACAACTGGTGATTTTTTCCCATTGGTTCTGTCTCTGTGGTCTAGGTCAGGGGTGGGGTTACCTGCAGCCTCAAAAGCACATGTGGCCCCATAGTCCTCAAGTGCA
This sequence comes from Pseudochirops cupreus, assembly GCA_028627135.1. Taxonomy (NCBI): domain Eukaryota; kingdom Metazoa; phylum Chordata; class Mammalia; order Diprotodontia; family Pseudocheiridae; genus Pseudochirops; species Pseudochirops cupreus. The sequence continues at coordinate 263,884,402 of CM053582.1, forward strand.
GCCCTTTGACTGAATCTAAATTTCACAGAACAAATCTCTTTAATAAAAGGATTTGTTCTGTAAAACTTAACGCTCAGTCAAAAGACCACACCCAAGGGCCTAGAAGGCTACATGTGACCTTGAGGCTGTAGTTTCCCCACTCCTGGACAGGGTTGATGGATATTCTCATGCTTTCCCTATTCTCCACCTCACCCTCGCCCCCACCCCCTGGAAAATTCACTCTTGCCACAAACAGATATTGAATGGGGATTTCCTCCCAACCACCACAAATGTTTCAGGTTTCCCCTGTCTGATAAAAATATATAACCAGGCAACTCCTTTTAAGCACACATCAAGGACTTCCATGCTTGATGGGTCTGACCTGGAAAACTTATGTAGTCCATCATTGATTGTGCCAGGAGCAGGTTATCGAGCATTCTTACTTTTTCCATTGGCCATCTTTGGATCATGTAACTGTCACTTCAGTTAGCAGACACTGGGCCTAGACTGGGGAGCTGGTCTAGAGAAAGATACGGGGGAGGATCTGTGGCATAACTTTATAATTCTAGGTCCTTTACATAAGCATTTAGAGTTAAACCTACATTGCAACACTAAGTGACTAATGATTTATCATCATAATTGAAATTGTGCCTACTTTTTGTTTTTTGTTGCTCATTGCAGAGTGAATAGAGTGCTAGACCTGGAATCAGGAAGATTAGAGTTCAAATCCCACCTCTGACAATTATTTAGCCTGATGACCTCAGGTAAATTATTTAACCTCTTTAAGCCTCAGACAACTCCTTGAGTCTTAGACATCAAGTTATGAAAAGCTTTCCATCTGCATCAGTGGGTGGAGTTGCCATACTGGCAGCTCTTTAGCATTTTGATGTTGCCCATTCTATGAGAAGCATCAGAGTGTTTATTTTGGTAGCAAAATTGTTTCATCCAGCTCTGGTAAGCAATAAGAGAGGAAAACCCAGGCCAATCACTTTTGCTTACTTGTTAATATTTCTGGTAAGAGATTTGCAAAGAGGAGACATGGAGAATGCAAGAGAGTGAATCTATTGATAAAATGTAAGGCCCATAAATTATTCAATTAACATACTTATTAAGGCATGGTGGGAGACACTGAGGAAGATACAAAGGTCAGACCCATAGAGCTGACAATTTAGAAGAGGAAGTAAGTTATGCATACAAATGACTCATCCAAAATAAACAATGATACAAATGCAGTTCATGCTGTCCTTGTCTCCCATTACTAGGATTGTCATCAAGAATGTTGTCATGTATTTTAGATAAATCTACTTCCTTGAATAAGCTGTTTCTGTGTTTTCATTACGAGTTCAATCAGAATAAGTAAGTCATTTTTTTAGAAGAGAAAGCATGCATGTGTACTCTTTAGGGTCAGATGGGAACTAATAAAACTAGTTAAACTAACTTTAATTAGTTTTATTAAACTAATAAAATAAACTAATAAAAACAGTCAGAAAGCTGAAAGAAGAATTTAGAGAGTCAGGAAAAGTTGGCAACTTCTCCGCTTTCCACAAAGTCTGAATGCTGTCAAGTCACCTACTTAGAGCAAAATGTAATCTGCCTTTATGATTAGATGCTGACTCTTACTTTGACCTTTAACAAAATATGGAGCCTGCCAACTTTTAAAAATCTTTGCTTTGACTTTTGGACCTTCTACATCTCATTTATCATCTTGTTCTGTGACCTCAGATGCTTTGATTTCTGTGTGATTAGCGTACACCTATTCACTCCTGCCATTTTAGAGTGAAGGAAAAAACTCCAAGAACATTGCCCAGATGGAAACTGTTGGCCTATTGATCACTGACACAGCCATGCTGCTTTCAGTCATTTATTTAGGCACATTTCTTGCCACACTGTGGCCAGGATGAATGTCCAAGGTGAAGGTGGTTGAAAATTGATTAGTTGGACTTGCTTTGTGTTTCTAGTCACCTATGGAGCCTAACAATGGCTATTCTTACCCTCATTCCTCTTGTCTCTTCCTTCATCAACATCAGTCAGGGAGAAAAAAACCAGTTGAAAATAATTTGCTTTTCTCAAACTTTTAATGTTAAAAAAATCTCTCTTATGTACTTTATTCTCATTTGTTAGTAGAGGGTGGGGTTTTTTTGCATATGAACCGATTTTATGATATTAGACTATTTTAAATTTAGACTCCTTTTGGACAGAGACCAAGTCATAGTAATTCAGTGTGCGTTGTGGAAAGAGCACTGGCTCTGGGATAAAATTCTATCTCTGACCCTGCATATAAGCTCCTTTTGACCTTAGTTTCCTCTTTTGTAAGCTGAGGTTGGATGAGATAGTCTCCGAAACCCCTTCCAACGTTAAATCTGTGATTTTATGATCCTAAGTATAACAGAATAAACTTACACCTGAACAAGAGTCTTCTACAGCCTATGATCTTCTGACTTTGGCTTAAAAACCTCCTTCTACTTTGGCTAGCTTTTGTTATTAGGAAGTTCTTCCTGATATCAAACTGACACTTGCTTCTTCACATCTTTTTTCCATTGATCCTATTTCTGCTCTCCAAAATCAAGCAAGATAAGTCTGTTCCCTTGTCCATGTGGCATTCTTTTAAATGCTTGAAGTCGGCCATCACTTCACTGAGTCTTCTCTAGATTTAGCATCCCCTGATCCTTCAATTCATCTCCACATGACCTCAAGGTCCTCCATTATCCTAATTGTCTTTGTTAAAGCTCTTTCCAGCTTGTAAGTGTCCTCACTAAAAGGCAGCACCCACAACTGAACATTTCATACAAAATCTGACAAGGAAAGAGTATGACAGACCCATTGTGTCTGAAGTTCTGATCTCTATGCTCCTCAACACAATCTAAGATCACATTATGCTTCTTGGCCATCACACTGTTAAACCTTATGACCTGTAGTTCACTGACATTCTAAAACTAGTTTCAGATGGCTGCCTAGCCAACTTTCCCTCATGTCATACTGAAGTTGATTTAAAAAAAAAAACCTCAAATATAAAACTGTATGTTCATCCCTGCTACATTTCATCTTATTGGATGTGGCCCAAGATTCTGGCCTGTCAAGATCTTTTTTAATCTTGTCTGTGTCATCTAGTGTGTTATCTGCCTCTGTTAACTTGAAACTTTCTCCCCTTCTCTGTGTCAACTGCAAATATGATACTCATTCCAGATTTGCTTTCTATCCAAGTCATTGATTAAATAAACAAAAAAACAAAACAAAGGAAGTATAGCTCCCTGGAACTCTCCCCTGGACACCTCCTTCCAAGTTGGATGGATGGAATACGCACTTAGTAAAGACCTACTATGTGCCAGGCACTGGGCTAGTCACTTTATAAATATCTCATTCGATCGTGACCAAAAAAAAAAAACCAAACAACCCAGTAAATAAGATGTAGGTGCTTATCAAATTATCTCCATTTTACAATTGACAAACCAAGACAGAGTTGAACCAAAACAGTTAGTAAATGTCTGGATCAAATTTCAACTTGGGTCCTCCTGACTACAGGCTCAGTGCTAGAATCCGTTGTGCCTCTCAGCTGCCTATGGTTATCTCAGACCATTAATGACTATTCTTTCTCTCAACCAGTTCAGCATAACTATGCTTTCATCTTTTAAACAAAATAGCATTAGAGACATTGTCAAATGAATGGACCAGTGCCTCCTTTATCTTTTATCCCTAACACCCATGGTGCTGTACACATGCATCAAATTTTTATTGAATTACATTCTCCTTCTACCATCCTTACCTCAAAAAGGAAGTCTTTCTAGTTTCATTTATCAGGGTGCCCATGGTTCAGCTCATACTCCCAAATAATACATCTCCCTGACCCTAAAACACCATGGGAATATGGCAGATCTTCAAAGAAATTTCTTAGAGATAGCTGGTGGTGCAGTGGATGGAGTGCCGGGACTGGAGTCAAGAATTCCTGAGTTCAAATCTAGCTTCAGACACTAGTTGTGCGACCCTATATTTTATAGTGGGGCATGCAGAATTGTGAGGATCGAATGAGATGTTTGTAAAAGGCACTGCCTGTGGTGTCTGACACATAGTGGGCACTATGCAAATGTTAATTCCCTTCCTCCTTTTGATGAGGAAGCCGAGGACTACCAATATAAAGGGACTTTTCCAGTGTCCCATAGATAAATAGTTAAATAGTGTCCGAAGCAAGGTCTTTGAAATCCATCCACTGTCCTTTCCATAGCATTATTACTGCCTCTGATAATACAAGGAATTCATTATTCCTTAAGGTCCAGCTCTCAAATGCAGCTTCTCTTCAGAGGCAAATGAGCACTGAATGCAAAGCATCTTGATTAATGGCTTTAGATGAGAATTCTACGTTATGGAGCATTTTAAAGGGGAATCATTAGAATTTGGTACATATGTGTGTGTCTACATGGATCTATATATGTGCATATGTATACTACATACACATACTATATAGACATATATTTCAGAGATTTTTTTTTTAATCTCAAGGAAAGCCTTTGTACTCAATTTTATTTAGGAAAATACGGTTTTGATCAAATATTAGGGCTTAATTTTTTATGTATGTTAAATATGTGTAATAAGTTTGTGTTAATGTTTATTTTAAAAAGAGACTTCTACATTTTCTAAGATGGTTAGACTTCTTGAACAAGTTTGATGTGGCAAATTGTTTTCTCAGTAGTTTTCAGGGATGGGATTTTTACATGGTTAACCCCCCACTCCAAAAATGAAGGAATTTAGAAACAGACAAGTGAGAGATTTTGATCAGAGTTCCAAACAATGCTTGGTCTTCAACTATCTGGAGGCAAAGAGCAATTATGTGATTGATATAATAGATTAGTAAAATCATTCTACATGACATCTGCATTTTTCTTTTAAATGCAGGGTTTCAGTTTGAGAAGCAAGTTTAATTAAGTGGAAAGATAATCCATGATTAAATGAGATAGTGAAATACATGTTGGAAACAGGGTAGCCATTTGGCTAAAAATAAAATAATATAGTCACAGCTTAGGTTTAATAGTAATGGAGAGAGCAGCCAAGAAGTAAAGTCAAAACTTTTCCTTTTCTGGATAGTGGGGGAAAAAAGGAACAACATAAGAGCTCCTTTACTTTTTGTGAAAACTGAGGGTCAAAGCCAGGTTTACCCCAATTTCATTTTCTGCTTCTCCAGAATTGCAGTTACCTGAGATATTTTGATGTCCGCTGTCAGACTTAGATTAAGTGTTTGTACTAACAGGGCAAGCTAGCACTGAGGCGTGTGGGATGTAGATTCCTCTGACTGCACCCACAGAATCCTAATGAATACAAATCTCTTGTTGGCAGAAATCTGTAATGCCTTGAGGGAGGATTGTAATCTGAGATTTACACAGAAGGAGAGAAAAAACCACACTTACCTGACAGGCCTCTTAGAATCTTCTGTTTTTTCTTTTTTTCTTTTTCTTTGTTTTTTTTTTTTTTGAGTTGTTCAATCATTTCAGTCATTTTAGTTGTATCCGACTCTTTGTGACCCTATCTGGGGTTTTCTTGGCAAGGATGGTGGGGTAGTTTGCCATTTCCTTCTCCAGCTCATTTTACAGATGAGAAAACTGAGGAAAACAGGATTAAGTGACTTGCCCAGGGTCATACAATTAGTAAGTGTCTAAGGTCGAATTTGAACTCATAAAGAAGGAACTCTATCCACTGTGCCACCTAAATGCCCTAGAGTTTTCTTTAGGCCTATGCAATTACCTTACCAATTGGCATCAAAGTCATACTTTAGAGCTCCACATAAGAGTGGCTCTATTCTCATACTTTGGCTTTAGAAATAGCTATGGGTCAAAACTGTGGCTTAGAGAGATTGCTTTGACAGCTATGTGAAAAATGACTCAAGTGGAAGGAATTTTAGCTGTTTTGTAACACAAGTAACAATTCCAGACTACAGAAGAAACCAATTTTCCTAATGGAACCAAGACCATATTTCAGGATAAAACCAATGTGAATATCCTAAGTGCTTCAATGCATCTGTGATTTCATTGATTTTATTTCCTCCAGGAATGCACAACACAACTTACCTATGCCTTCCCACCCTGTGCTACGAGTGTATGTTTTTAATAAGTTTACTGCATGGGGTCCACCCCATGACAAGGGCATTTCTCAAGCTCTCTTGACATTTCAAAGACAGTGGAGATGGTAGGCTTTCATTGTTTATTGCTTGCTCTTTCTATGGAACCAGCCCACCTTTTTTCAATTATTAATTTATTTGATGCCATATTTTACATAACTCCTCCATTGCAATTCTTATAATATATTACAGCTTGCTTCTGCCTAACATTTGTCATTCCAGTGACCTTGGGGTCTTCCTCAATTGTGGAGTTCCAAAACTAGAAGCCATACACCACCAGATAAGCTAACACTCTGACAAATTGTAACCAATTTTAATTATCCACTATGGTGATCAACATGTGTGTGCAAAAGGCCATAGACAATTTCAAAGGAAAAAATTACTTTTTTTTGTTCTTCACTTCCCTCTCCACCTCAGCATGCCGTCTTTTTTTTCTCCCCAATGAATTAAAAAGAAAGAGGGTGGTGAGGAAGTTTAGCAAAACTAAACAAAACATGGACTGAATCTGCCAGTATAGGCAAGGTTCCACATTCATAGTTCCCTCCTTTTTCCCATGTCACCCCACCCCCACCTCCATAAAGAGAGAAGGTACATTTTCTCACCATTTAAGAGGGGCTAGAAGGTGACCATATTGATAGGTTTAAGACATAGTATGTTACAGTTTTTATCTCATCTTTTAGAAGTGATAATTATTTTTATTGTCCCCTCAGTTTTCTTTTAATGGGATTAAGATAGAAATGATCGTAGGACAAGTCACTATCCCATATCATTTTATATCTGATGTTCTGTGGACTGTTTCAGAGATGGATGAAATAATTGCTTTTGGTAGTTGAATAAATATTAAGATATAATGGAATTCATCTTCCTTAGGCTCACTGAAAGCATTCTCAGTTCAATTTCAGTTTCAGACAGGATCACTAGGGTGATGTGCACTTTATCCTGTTCCCACTAGATTTTGATTTCCTCTGCTAGGTCTCTATATGTCCAAAGCTTTTTGTTTCACACGTATGGACAGAGTAGTTAGTATAGCACAATCCATTAAAAACTTTGTTTTAAAATTTTTATGGATGAATATTATGTCTGGGTAATTGTGGGAAATAGCCCAGTCAAATAATGATCTGGTTTCAGTACTCTTTTGGTTGAGTTATCCAGGATATTTTCAGATTTATATTATAGTATTTGTTTCTTATCTGTCTACATATATAAATTTGTCTCCTACCTGTCACAAAACAAGATACTGAACTTCTGATATTAGGTATTATGAGATAGTCAGTCAGTGCTTCAGTAATGTGTCACAGTGTTTCTACCTGTTCCATCTCCATGGTTTAATTTACTAAGTCCTTAAGGACAACTCTTCTGTCATTTCTGGGGGCAATGAGCTTGTCTTGAATCACCCTTTTCAAACCTCTCTGTTTCCACAAACAACAGCACTCGACACAATTATTTGTTCAATGTTTCTTTATTGACATATTTTTGACCAAGGTGACATATTGAATTCATACAGATGTCATTCAGGGAGAGCCTTTTCACTCTATCCTTGGATCTTAGTTGTGTCATATGCTCTATCCTAAGGCAAACCATTTTCAGTTACATTTGATAAATCCAGTGTATACTTGTCGCCAGTCTTTCATAGTAAAGTAACGTCTGCCTATTCCAAATGTATCTCTGCAGGTTCTCGTCTCCTCCTCCTTCAACTCCTTCTCTTCTCACTTCCTTCTTTATTTTTCCTCTTCATAATTAATAATAATAATAGTAACAATGCAAATGCCAAAAGGGGAAGGAAGAACTTGAAGGGAACGTGAAATCTACATAATACTCAGGTAGCTGGTCATCTTCTGATTAATTGGGTGCTGTTGAGATATCTCAGAAGAGATGTGAGTCTAAGTAAAGTACTGGCAGCAGCAGGACTAGGCAGCTACCATGAATTGTCACTTAATCACAGAAATTTCCTAGTTTTTCTAGAATGTTAGAGCGAGAAGAAATTCTAGAGGTGTCTAGTTTAACCCCTGTCACCATGCTGAGGGAGGTGGATTAATTTCCTCAAGGTCACATAGGTGAGTAGTGACAGAATTGGTAGTGGATCTAGATGTCCTAATTCTCAGACCAATGTGCTTTCCACTACCAGTACTGATGATTGTGCCTTCTCTCTCTCTCTCTCTCTCTCTCTCTCTCTCTCTCTCTCTCTCTCTCTCTCTCTCTCTCTGTGAACCATGAACAACTCTGCTTTGTTCCAGGGTGGAGTGTGTCAACCTACTTCCCAACGATCGAACTGACCATCTTTGTAACTTTTAGGACCAAAGTGCTCCTCCAGCTACCACTCCATCAGAATGTAAGCTCTTTGAAGGGAGAAACCTCCTTTGCTTTTGTATTTTTATCCCCAGTATCTAATAAAGTGTTTGGCAAATCTTAACAAATACTCTTTTTCATTCACTTATTCATTCTCATTCTAAGGATGTCTTCTTTGCTTGATTGCCCAAGTATGATTTATTGTTAGAAACAGATAAAGGTAAGTTCATAATGCAAGATAGTTATTTGTTTGGATTATTATTGTTGAGATATGATAATTCATCCAATTGTGATCATCTAATTGTGACCCAATTTTCTCCAGTATAACCCAAGACATATTTTAATACTTTGTAGTTAATAAAACTGTATTTCTATTTTCTTTTTTAATTTAAAAAATACGTTTTATTGATGCCTTTTGTCTTTATATCATAGTCATTTCTGGAGGGCAAAAACCCTCCTCTCTCTTGAGATGAACACTTCCTTTGTAACAAAGAAAATTTTTGATCAAAAACATCTGATATAATGACTGACTCTAACAATATGAACAACATTCTGCTCTGCTTCTCTGCTATGAAGATAGTAGCTTTTTTTTATTCTCTGGGGCCTTTTTAAAAAGTCTTTTTGATGCCTTTTGCTTTTATATAGCTTTATTTCCAAATGTACTCCTTCCCCTACAATCTAGTGAGCCTTCTTTTATAACAAAGCTTATTTTTTTTTTAAAGAAAAGAAAAACCAACTGTAAGGAGAGAGATGTGGTCCCAACCCTTTCTCTCTCATTGTAGAATGCAATAACAGATGACAAGGTGTTAAAACCCAGACAACATTTTTCTCTCAGGAATTAGATTAAAACTTTGCCATTGAATAAGAAAAAAATGACTGTACCCTTGGGGCTTTAACTAGCCAAGGCAGGAAACTATCAAAAGTCATCATGTGGAGTTAGATTGTGGAGGAGGTCCCTGCAGGGGGAAAAGGAGGGAACTTCTCTCCACTGCCCCTCTTCTCTTCAGTCACTTTGTCTAGCAGCACAGTCAACTTGAGAAAATTCAGGACATGACTATAGGAAGACTGACTCATACTTCAGATACACATGGATACAGAGAAGCAACGACAGAATGTAGTTTCCAGAAGTCAAGGACAGAAGTTGTTTCCAGTATCAGGATCTCTTACTACAAAGGAAGAGAACTAGGTATGGACTCAAGAGAATTATCCTGATAAGAGTTAAGGTACAAAAAGAACTTCATGAGTAAAAACACCAAGGCCCTAAATTTCTGGAGTTGTGAGTTACTTTGATCATGTATATTCCCCTATGTATATGCTTCCCTACCATGGCACTCTAAATTCAAACATGTTCTTCTCACAGATGCCATATCTTTGTGACAGAGTTTATGGTAGAAATGTTTTCATTCTAAATGTACCATCTCAGTCAACGTCTTTGCTAAGAGCTAATTGTCTACTGGCTAACTCTAAATAGGAAGCACACTAGGGGGGAGCTATAGTTTTGGAAGGGTGGGCCCAGAGAGTTTCCCTTTGAATTTCAATGTAGTATCTGCTCTCTGAGGAGTATCCTAAAAGGAGTACTATGTAGCCGATACGTCTACCTGTCTGACAGTACATACATTCCGTATCTATAATCCTTTACCTCTGTAAAGAAGGGGTGGGGGGGGTGGCACATTTTCTTATTTCTTCTTCAGGGCTAAGCTTTGTCATTATAGATGATGAAGCTTTCCATTTTGTTTTACTATTCTTTCTTTTTATATTATTGTTGTCCGTGAGTTGTTGGTTCTGCTAACTTCACTCTGCATCAATTCATGTCTTCCCATATTTCTCTGAATTCCTCATATTCACTGTTTCTTACTACACTAACATTTTCAAAGAAAAATTTGTATGTTACCCAGACTTGTCTGTCAAGACACACTATTGCCAAAGCTAAAAAGTCCCAACTTAAGGAGATTTAGAATACGTGGAAGAGGAGCTTATGTCCATTGTGAAAAGTCTTATCAATAAAGCACTGTACATGAATTACTTAACTTTGCTGCTATTTCCTCATGTAAAGTGGAAATAGCGATACATGGAGAGATAATTAGATATATAGAGAATACCCTTGACTTGGAGTTAAGTTTATAATCTGGTGTTTTCCTGGCTGTGACCTTGGGGCGAGTTTCATCACCTAACAGTTTTGTCATTTGTAAAATGACTATAATAAAGCTGGTGCTGTGGTTTTATCATTATGAAGGATTTCCAGCACATCCTCTGTAACTCGTCTTAGAGAGTGACCAAGGGCAGTGACGTCAAACTCAGACACAAATAGGGCCATTAAACCATAGCTAAGGATCCTTGCTGGTCCTTATTGACTTAGAAAAACCACATGTTACGATCATCTGTGTTTATATTATGTTAGTTTTTATTTTGTTAAATACTTCTCAATTACACTTTAATCTGGTTCCCAAATCACTGGGTTCTATGCTGGGCCTCATGCGGCATGTTTGCCACCCCTGGCCTCGGGCACTGGAAGGTTAAATGACTTATCCACAGGTGCTCACTTACATCCATATTGTCTTGATTCTTAGACCAGTCTTCACCAAACTGGCTTTCTCAGATTTAAACCAATACTTCTGCACTAGCTGCTCCCATGAGGTTGTTGTAAGAAAAGCACATGAGTCTTCAAGTACTGTGGAAATGATAAGAGTTAAGGTACTCTTACTCATCAACCTCAGAGAAGGAATACAGGAAGGTGAATGCATGATTGTCTTTAAATAGTAAGCAGACAGCAATTACTACGAACATATGTAGTTGAAACTTGAGCTGATAGCCTGCACTGTACCCTCAGTTTTCAAAATGAGTTGCCCCTTTCCTCCATCCCCTATTTGTCTACATTTTAGTGGCAAATGTGAAGATTCTCGTTGAGTTTGTGTGAGCAGGTTTGACTTCTGTGACTTGGGAGGTCTTATATTCTAGGTGGTAAGCATAGCCCTTCTCTGCATTATGCTTCCATTTAATGAGTTGTTGGGTTAATTTCCATTTAAGTAAACAAATTAATTTACATGAACTATTAATACCAATTATTAATGCTTTTCATTTTGCTTGTTTCAGCAGCCTCTGCATGACACCCCAACTGAATGAAAATTGATTTTGCCAGGTTTGGCAACACTGCAGCATTTTGTAACCTTTGTAAGGAGACTTATTTGGAAGATTGTGTTTAATTATGCTTTCCTTGCTTTCATCCCTATCCACGGATGGGTGACAGATGTATTGATTGACAGTTTGTTGTATATTAATCTCCTGGTCTCCAATGCTGCCCTTGATGTTTGTCATTTAAGGAGACCTTAACAGATCTGTTGAAATACATAGGTCCCTACCCTATAATTTTCAAAATTTGCATAGTTAGAGCTAGAAGGGACGTAAAGCAAACACTCCATAACTAGAGAGTGTTGTCTGGGACTTTGTCTCAGGGTACCAATATGTAGAATCTTCTTGTGTCAATCATTTCCAACTCTTCATGACTGCATTTGGGGTTTTCTTGGCAGAGATGCTGGAGTGGTTTGCCATTTCTTTCTCCAGCTTATCTTATAGATTAGTAACTGAGGCAAACAGGGTAAAGTAACTTGCCCAGGATTACACAGCTGGTAAGTGTCTAAGGCCAGATGTGAACTCTGGAAAATGAGTCTTCCTCACTCCAGGCCCAATACTCTATCCACTTGGCCACCTACTTGCCCTGTGTAGAATGTGCTGAAAATTAAAATAGCTACTTTAAAAGATTGTATGGGTTTAAAATCTGCTGCATTTGGATGATATTTAAAGTCCTTTAACACTACAGAAACTAATTCACAAAAATAATTAGTTCAACAAAGAAGTTACCAGATGATATGCTTCTCACCTTACTCTTCTCTTGTTAAATGAGTTCCTTCTAAGCCTAGCCCCAGCTTGTTTTTTCTTGGGTAGTTGCCCCACCAGAAGCTCTCTCAAAGTACCCCAGGATCTCTGTCTCCCTCTCATGGGGCCGTGTCTGAGGACTCTCTACCATCTTGGTGCCACTGCTTTACCAGAGGGCTGGTGGTGAAGGGTTTATTTGAGGTTATATTTAGTGCCATTTGCTCATAGAACCATATATGTATATGCATGTGTGTGCGTGTGTGTGCGTGTGTGTGTGTGTTTGAGCCAAAATTGCTAGCTCTGAAACATATGCAGAGAGCCAACATGACTGGCCCAAAGTAACAGTGAATTTGTTCCAAGGTCACACAGTGAGTTTGCAGTAGATCCTGGAATGAAACCCAGATGTCCTCACTTTCCAATCCAGTGGTCTTTTCATTATACCATAATGACAATTAAAGGACTGGGGACTCAAAGCATTCTTGCAGTGTGACCATTCCAGCTAGATTCAAATCTGTTTTGGGAAATTCCCACTGACTTCAAGTCTATTATTTTTTACCACTCGACTAGGACCTATGCTATTTAAAACCAGTTAGCAGCATTAATAAATCTTATTTCTGCTTAGGACAGTGCCTCACAATGAAGGCGGTCTGTGAACACCCACTTCAATTTCCCTTAAAAGTTATAGATAGGGGCAACTAGGTGGCACAGTGAATAGAGCACTGGCCCTGGACTCAGGAGGACCTCAATTCAAATCCAGTCTCAGACACGTAACACTTACTAGTCGTGTGACCTTGGGCAAGTCACTTAACCCCAATTGCCCTGCCCTACCCTCTCTAAAAAAAGCAAAAACAAAAAAGCTATAGATAGCACTCCTATATAGAGTTGGGGGATCATGGGTCTGCAACAAAACATAGAAGGTAAGCTTTTAAATGTATGTCAGGTAATTTTGCAGAGCTTTCCCCCCCTCTTTTTTTTTCTTGTTTATTATGAAAGATTGCTCCCTAGGAGAGGGAAGAAGGAGTGGAGTTGGAAGTACAGGTGAATGAAAACAAAAAATAAAAAATATATGTATTTTAAAATTTAAAAAAAAATTAAAGCTGTAGATGGCAATGGCTATGTCAGAGAGCAGTATTCTCTCTGGGCAATTATTATTTTTTTTTTTTAGTTACAACAGTTTTATTCTGTCAGCATTTGAGTTTCCACTAACAAAACGATGACCTGGCAACACTGACCCTTTTACTGGTGTGAGACTTCGCAGGGGAGTGGTGGTAGGAAATATTTTGTGTTTTAGCCTTTTTTTTTACTATGGGATATTTTTGTATGAAAACAAAGTGAGCAGACATAAAGAAAAGAGGTGAGAGAGGTGGCAGTGCAGCATGCCTTTGCTTTTCCTCTGGGTTTGGACCTTTATTGCACTTGGTTTTCAAATCATTACCTATTAATATGCAGTTCTAAATGGAACTTTTGGCTCAGGTATGGAAATAGAAACATCTGTGATTAAAAGTGTTTATGCATATGTTCTTTAATCAACTCTTATGGGACTAAAATCTTCCTTCTTTGGTAAAGGATGATAAAATTCATTGCTGGCACAGCTGTGGAAAAACAGCCATTCTAACTCACGGCTGTTGGAACTGTGAATTTGCTCAATCATTTTCAAAAGCAATACCTTTTGATTGAGTGATCCCACTCTTGGGTTTATATCCTAAGGAAGTCATATGGTGAGGGGGAGCACAGAAAAAGTGATTTGTATGTACAAAAATATCCCTAGAAACACTGTTTGTAATAGCAAAAACCGGAAACAACTTTTCCTACCTTTCCAGTTTTCTTACAACTTACTCTCCAACACATAGTCTTTAATCCAGTGACAGTGGCCTCTTGTCTGTTCCACAAACAAAACACTCCATCTCTCGGTTCCATGCATGTTCTTTAGCTGCCTCCATACCTAGAATGCTCTTCCTTCTAGTCACTTCCCTTGACTTCCTTTTTAAGTCCCAATTAAAATACCATCTTTTACAGGAAGTCTTTCTTAATTCTAGATCCTTTCCTCTCTTCATTATCTCCTATTTATCCCATATTGCTTTGTACTTATTCTTTGGCCTATTGTCTCCTCCATTAGATTGGGAGCTCCTTGAGGGCAGGTGCTTAGCATATGGTAGATTCTTAATGTTTATTGATTGATTGGTCCATTTATTGAGAAATAACTACAAAATTATATGAATATAATCAAATACCATTGTGTAATAAAAAATTAATTTGTGAAAACACAGAAAATCCTATGTAAACCTTTGTAGAACAAAACTGGTAGAACCAAAAGAATACTATGCGTGATGACTACAACTATGTAAAGACATATGTAATAACACTAGTAGCAAAATCCGGTTAAGTACACAAAGAAATGGAGGAGACACACAAACAAGCAGATGACTTTGTTCTTACATGGGTAAAGTTATTATTCCTATCTTTTGCTTTGTTGTGTGTTTTTTATACTAAGGAATCCACAGAAAATAGGTGTTATCTCTATTCATTAACTACTGTTTTGTTTTTTTCATTTTGTTTTTCTTTGTTGTTTTTACTTTTGAATACTTCTACTTATGTACAGTCATTAAAATAAAATATATTTGGGGGAGAAGAAGAAATCCTCCTTCAATTCCTCATCATGGTATAGAATCTGAATCCTTGCAGGCTTTGCCAGTCGCGTACAAGCCTGGCAAGGTCTGCTGAGCTAGAAGAGCTCTGAGTTCGGGATGGGCTGTGTCATCTGAGGACCAGCCTACTTATCTTTGGAGATCATCATCACTACAAGGTTGGTCTCCAAGTAGTGGGGTCTTCTGCGGGGAGGAAGGGGAAGGAAGGGATGGCTGCAGCAACTCAAGATCTTTTGCTAATGCACGGAAAGATTGTGATATGAGTCTGTGGAGGGAATATTGCCCAGCAATCAAGTCATGGATCCTTGAAGGAAAGATATGTCAAAGGCAGAAGCCATTCAAGCCATACTTACTAAGAATTTATGTTTTTTATTTAAGGTAGCATTCACTGGTATTCTTGATCATCCAAGACTGAAGTGACCTGATAGCCCAACAGTTGTGGTCTCTGCTCAAGAGGCTTAACACCTATACTCTCTCATGAGACAGCTCTAACTTACTGCTGATCTTCCTGAGAAGCTTTCCTGATGTGAAGATGTGATTGCTTATTCTAAGTTTTAGAAATAATATTAAAGTCAGAAATAAACAGCATAGCTTTTATTTGGTAAATACTCAATTAGGCTTTTCCCCTTGAGCTTTCTTATTGTGGTGCTGCACGGGCATTTTTTTTTTATCGTTTTCAGCTAGGATTTATTTTCCCTGGGGACAAATCTCATCACAATCGTTGACACTCTATGACAATATGATAAAAAAAAAAAGAGAGAGCCAAAATGCTTAGTAGAATGATAGAGATGATAGAAACCAAAAGTTGATTTTAAAACTCAAAAATTTTCCAAGAGTCTATTTAGCTCTTCTGCTTCAAGACTTGGTGTGGTTTTAAAGATATTTCATGGTAAGGTCCTAAGGGCAAGACAACGATAATCTTCAAAGCATGGACTAAAAATCCAAATGGTCCTTCTAGTTTATGGGGATATCTTGTTTTGTAATCTTACTATCTTGTGGTTAATAAGTTTGAATTTTTCTGAGCAGTGCGGGTTCTTTGCATGTTTGCCTCAACTCCAAATCTCCTTCTTCCATGCAGTGAGATAACCTGTCTGTCCTTTTCTAGACTGAAATGGATGTTGACCCTCTCAGCACTGAGGTTTCAGGTTGTGGTTATGTGGGAGGTGGCAGTTCAATTGGAGGTCCCATGTAAGACTAGTTTTTCAGTGACTTATTTACCACTTTGATTTATTGAAATGCACAAAGTGCCAAGGCCTTTGGGCTCTCATCCAATCAAACAGCTTATGTTTCCATAAATAATATCAACTCTAGGACTCTTAAGTGAATTAGGCCATGGTCTGAGTAAAGTGCCCTATACCCTGAAGGTCAGTAGATTTGAGCAGTCTTTGGTATTTGATTCTTCATGAAACATTAATGCCTCCAAAGTGAAATTCAATAAATATTTATTAAGGGCCTACTGTGTGCAAATCTTTGGTTATCTTATTCAAATTTGGAGTTCAATTTCCCAGAGTCATAGCTTGAGCCCTTATTTTTGGTTGAATATAGAGGAAAGTCTTCCACTGGCTGATGTGAAGGATTTAATATCAATCTTTTAAGCATTTAACTATGGTAAAATGCTCCCCTGTGTATATTATCTGTGTGTTTTATGTTAAAGACCAAAAGATTAGTGTTCCCAGCGCAGAAGAACAATTAGCAAATTTATGATAAAAGGATCTGGAATGTGGGAACTGAGACGTTTAAATACTTATCATTTAGTGGAGGGCACCAATGACTAATTGGAAACACATCTTTTTTTTTTTTAAACAAAGGAGAGGCAGCATGGTGGGAAAAGGACCCAGTCAGAGTATAGCACATCCTGGTTCATGTCCTGTCCCTTGCACATACTAACTGTGTGGCCAGTCAAATCACTCAACTTTCCATTGCCTCGGGCAACTCTCTAAGACTAGAAGTTGCCAATCTGTATCAATGGAGGGACTTTCTAGGCTGGGAGTTCCCTATGCCCATGAAGTCACAGGCCAATATTTTTTTTAAGTATAATTTTTGATAAAAGTCAGACTCAGAGCAGAATTTGGGTTATTAGTTGGCTATTTTTCCAGGTATTACATTTGGGGACATATGTATATATAATAGGAAAAATGTAAATAAATGTATAAATGTATAATATATAAAATGTATAAGTGTGTAATATATTTAAATATTTATGGGGCAGCTAGGTGGCATAATGGATAGAATGCCAGACCTGGAGTCAAGAAATCTTATTTTCCCGAGTTCAAATCTGGTCTCAGATACTACCTGGGTGATCCTGGACAAATCACTTAACCCAATTTGCCTCAGTTCCCTCATCTGTAAAATGAGCTGGAAAAGGAAATGGCAACCCACTCTAGTGTCTTTGCCAAGAAAACCCCAAATGGGGTCACAGTGATATCAGATATGACTGAAGATAACTGAACAAAAAATAAATACTTATACATCTATAAATATATTTACAAATATATGAAAAACAAATGTCCATATAAAAAGATAACTAATAATACCATTTGGTAAGTACTAAATCGGTGGTTTGGACAATTTGTACAGTAAAGATTCTGCCTTGAGCTCCGGGAAGGTCATCATGGAAGATGCAAGAATATAGAGAGGATAGTTAGGTTTTAAAGGCAATCGGGTATCCTGGGTCAGAAATCTGTAGACGTCACACACACACATACACACACGCACAAACACACATGCACATACTCCCACACACATGTATGTGCATATGTGTATGTATATGTACACACAAACGTGTGTGTGTGTTTTCTCCTGAATAGATATCAGGTAGTTGTAAGCCAGAGAATCTGTCTGCTTTACTGCTCATGAAAGTGTCTTTGCGTTTGTAATAATTGTGGGCATTTAAACAATTGATGATTTCACATAAATCAGCAATATTAAACACAGAGTCCACATGGTCTGCAAAACTCTTGAGCGTTCCACTGCCTGAACCAGATTAAAATATACTTGGGAAATCTTTAACAATACATAAAAATTTTAAAATTAAGTCAATCTGAGGCCTTCAGAAATCCTTATGTACAGATTAGTGGCTCTTGTTTCTATTTGACACCAGTGATGTAGTGTGAATGTAACCCTTCTCTAGCTTAGTAGGTCAGTCTCAGGGAGCTACGCCAGGTCCATAGAGTGACTTGCCCGGGGTCACACATCTAGTTAGCATCAGAGGCCTGATTTACATAGAGGGTCTTTCTGACTCCAAGCCCAGCAGTTTACTCACTAGGCAACAGTGCCTCTTTAACAATAGGAGGTACTTAATGAATATTTCATTGATCATAGAGCTGTATCTGGCAGGGACCTTGAAGTCTATTTAGTCCAGCCTCTTAATTTTGCAGATGAGGAAACTGAGTCACAGACAGGTAAAGTGACTGACCTGACTGTCCAGGGTCATACAGGCACTATATATCAGATGGAGGTTTTGAACTGGGGTCCTGTGTCTCTCCAGTAAGTGCCTTTTTCAGAATACCATGATGTGTAACACATCACAGAATGCCTGTCACAATGCATAATCTATTATTATCCATCCAGAATATCTGTTGGGTAGTCGTACAGATGCAGGGCTTGGCAAATGGCACAACTCTTAAGCCATTTCTGTCATTGGTTTCATAAAACATCAGCTGGTTCCAAGCCTACCCAGGTAGGCAGCAGTTTCCCAGATGTGGCTCTGCTTCTCCTGGATACTTTCCATCCTGGGAGTAGTGGAGGAGGTGGGCAGGGACATGAATCAGGTTTGGGGGCTGTTGTCTTTCAACAGTGGCCTCAGTTATCTCTGCAGACAGGGTGCTGTTTCCCCAGTTGCCTGAGTGGGCTCTTGAGCTGCCAGGTTGTGAAATGTTGAAACACTTTTCCCAAATTTAAAATAGCTTGTGTTTCTCCTGCCCTGGGCAAGCATGGTTTTTGTTGTTTTTTCGGCCCGAAACAGGCACTTGCCTGGCCTGAGTTGTTCTGTTTTCCTTCACATCCTGTGTAGTTTCAGTGGGGCCTCTTTGGGTGCATAGTAGATGAGTAATGCTACTCCTTCCTCAGTGAACCTTTGGTATGCCTAGACTGTGAGGTAATTGTTACTGCTCATTATGCTTTTAAGCCAAATGGAAATCTTGTTTAAAAAAGAAAAAGCAATTGCTACTCTCCATGTCTACTGAGACACCTCTGTACTTGTTCCCTTGACCTGCCAAATGATGAAGCTCAAAATTAAACAGCTGAGTAGCCTTGAAAAGCTTTGTAGGTACCATAGCTTGTTTATAATGAGGAGACCCAAGAAGTACTGGCTGAAAGAACTGAGCTAGTACTAACAGACTAGGCACCCTTAGAAACCTAAAGTGAGAGTGTACCAAAAACTCTGTGTGTGTGTATGTGTGTGTGTGTGTGTGTGTGTGTGTGTGTGTGTGTGTGTGTGTGTGTGTGTAATGAAAATTTCTAAAGGATGAAGACTGAATGATTCTACATTCATGAATGCTTAAAACATCTGTGATTTGGGAACGTGGGGCTGGGGGCATGGAATCATCTCTCTCAGTACAGATTGAACTTGTCTGACTTAGTAGGTGAGTCCTAGGTCAAGTGTTGTATCTTGGTCCCTGGTAGACTGTCCACTTATTGAGGGCAGGAATTGCTTCTTTGGTAACCTTTGTCTTTGTGTCTCTACCACCTCGCCTAGTGTCTGGCTATAGTGGATCCTTATGAAATGTTTGTTGAATTAAATTGAGTGACTTCATGTCTCCCCTGGAAGACCAAAAGGAGAGCCTGGAATAAACCCAGAGGAACTGACTCTTGATAATTAAATTGGTGCCATAATCTCATAGCATCATGTGGCCAAAGTAAACAAGTTGGTTTGTCATCATGAGAGCTGGGTGCAGTGAGACCCAGATTGACTCTGCCTGGGAAGCCAAGTAGAAAGGCAAGAGTGGTGACAAACTCTTGTAAGGACTCATGAGACAAATAGTCTTGTAATCCCAACACAATTCTACAAATTGTGATTGAAGTCCTACTATATACAAAGCAGGCAGCTAGGTGGTGCAGTAGATAGAATGCAGGACCTGAAGTTAGGAAGACTTGAGTTCAATCCAACTTTGGATACTTACTAGCTGTGTGACCCTGGGCAAGTCACTTAACCCTGTTTGCCTCGGTTTCTTCATCTGTCAAGTGATCTAGAGAAGGAAATGGGAAACCATTCCAGTATCTTTGCCAAGAAAACCCTGAATGGAGTCATGAAGAGTTGGACTGAAAAGTGACTGAACAAAAAATGTGTGTATATATGTTACAGAGAACTGGCCTGGAACCAAGAAGGCCTGAGTTCAAGTCCTGACTCTGATGAGTTATATCCTCTCAATTCTCTAAAACTCTAAGTTCCCTGCATTGGTAGAAGTGACTTCGGTACCTGGGAGCTACATACATACTTATAATATATATTATAATATAATTATAGTACATATATATATATATTATATAATATATAATATAATTATAGTATATATATTATATAATAACATAATATATAATTGTTATATATAATATATTGTGTGTGTGCATGTGTGTACAAATATATACACACATACACACCTATGCATATACATACATACGCATGCATGCATACACATGTATGTATACATACCCACTCATACACATATATAAAATCACAGGTCCAATCTGTATCCCTGCAGATATACAAATATGCATATATATATGTATTGTCTCTTTACTATCCTACTGTATGCCAGGCACAGACTTTTCCAGAACCTTCTCCCCAGGCAAAGCCACAGGAACTGGCCCCAATGCAGGGGAGGGAACAAGGAAGAAGAGAGATGTTCTGCATTTATGGAGCTTGTGATTTTGTGGGAGAGATAATGAGGTAGGAAATACAAGTCTAGAGCTGATGAAATGGCATTTCAGGTTAAGGGAAGTGAATGATCAGACATGGAGACAGGGAACCTCAGACTGAGTTCAGGTAACAACAAATATTCCAACTTGGCTGGAACATGGCATGCTTGAAGGGGAGTCCCAGAAGATAGGCTAGATTGGGAATAAGTGATTGAAGGCCTTATTTACAAGTCTGGAATATATGGCAGTTTGGAAAACATGCCAGAGGTAATGGATAGTCAATGAAAGTTTTTGAATAAAGGCTTTACATAACCCGAGCTATACTTTAGGAAGATTAATCTGGCAACTGTGTAAGACTGATTGAAGTGGGAAGAGAATGGATGTTGAGGACTATTGATATATGATTTAAGCCACAGAAGAGGTAAGAAGGGCACAGAATTGAAGTGGACTTTTGCCTGTACCTCTGCCCCTCTTTCCTCTCTCCTTATTAAGCAATTCAGAAAATACCTTCATTATATTGACTACACTCCCCTGTGGATATGTGATAATTAAAATAGTTTGGGAGACATACTTTCTGAGTAATTTAATCATTTTATTAATCAAGCCAGCAGATTATTAATAAAATGATGGTCATTTGGCCATCTCTCTCAGACCAAAGACCTCTCATGGTGGTGGGGTCACAGTTTGTATGCCCTTTGAAGAGGAAGTATTCCTGATGGATGCCTAATCACCTCTGATTGGTTAACACAGTGGGAGATGGGCTATCTAGAGGTATGTGACTTAGGTTACTCAAATCCTTGTCAAAGAAATATCAATTTCCATATCCCTTGCCTTGATAATAGGGAGAATCAACATTTTCCCAGGCTTGTCTAAGCAAACACAGTGAGCAGGATTAGATCTTGGCCTAGGTACAGGGATGGGGAACCTGTGGCCTTGAGGCCACATGTGGCTGTCTAACTGAATCCAAACTTCAAAGAACAAATTCCCTTACTAAAAGAATTTGTTCTATAAAAGCTGAACTCATTCAAAAGGCTGTACGCAAGGGCCTAGATGGCCATGTGTGTCCTCAAGGCCACGCCTGGCTGAATAAATCTTTAAGAGAGATTTCCCACACTGTTTGGTTTCTGAATGAGGAAGTAGAAAAGGGGAAAAAACCTTGGTCCTAATATAATAATTAGTTATTAAATATAAGAGAGAAATATTAATTTCTAACCAATAACAAGGCTGTCTTCTATTTGTTACAGCCAGCTTTATGTCTTAAACTCTATAAATGTGAGAATGCTGAAGGGTTCTGGGCCTTTGACTAGATTGTGAAAGCCTTTGCAGGGTTCTACATCCAGAAGCCACATCTGGTAACATGGGCAAACTCCAGTCACTTCCCAAGTGAACCAGTGAATACTGGCTTGACAAGTACAGCTTCAGCCCTGTAGGGTGCATGGAGGCTCTGGGCTGCTCTTGGCAGGGGGGCAGGAGCCATGGGGCCCACTCAGTGAGACTATTCCCCATTGGTATTCCTCCCTGTTCTCTGTTGTCTTCCCCTCAATGTGAGTAGTAATAAAGTTTTGTTAACTGCTATCCCTCTGTGATTCTGCTGTTCTTCACTGGAGCTCTCTTAGCTACATTCAACATGAACAACCTATTAGGCTGCTCTCAGTCTATTTTAAGAACATACTGTAAGAAGTGGCATATGGGATAAGACCAGTATTCTGTCTCTCACAGCAGAATCAAAGGGCTTTTGGCAGAAGATTCTTCTCCTACTTTATATATTTTTACTACCTCCTCTACTTTTTTTCAAAATAACTCTCTTCCTCTCTTTTATACCAATTCATGCCATTCTTGTGCTTTTTAACCATATAGAATAGGGCTTCATAGATTGTTAGTGCCGCAAGGTACCTTAATTACCCTCTAATCTAATTTACCTTTTTTTGAGTGAGAATACCGAAGCCTAGAGACAACTAGGTGACACAATGGATAGAGCAGTGGGTTTGGAATCGGGAAGACTCATCTTCATAAATTCAAATCTGGCACTCACTAGCTGTGGGACCCTGCACAAGGCACTTAACCCTGTTTGCCTCAGTTTTCTCCTCTGTAAAATGAACCGGAGAAGGAAGTGTCCAAGTACTCTGGTATTGTTGCCAAGAAAACCCCTAAACCTCAAAGAGCCAGATGCGACTGAAACGACTGAACAATAAACTGAAGTGTATGGAGTTGGAGTAACTTATCCAAGGTTACACAGGTGGGACTAGACCCCCGGTCTACTGACCCTTCAGCATTGGTCATGATGCCAAGATGATCATTTCTACATTTGGTTGAAAGGGATTATTGACATTTGCTCATTGGCAGCATGGTGCCATGAAAAGCAGGATGAATTTGGAGTCAGGGGACCTAGGTATGAATCATGGTGTGGCTGCTGAGGATCTGTGTGGTGATGCATAATTCACTTAGCTCTTCTGGGTCTCAGTCTCCTCATATTTAAAACAAGGCGACCCAACTAGATGACCCCTAAAGTCCCCTCTAGTCCTAAATCTGTGGTCTTATATTGTCAAAATTGGTACTTTGTTTCAGGAAAAATTTAGGGTGTTTCTAGATGGAGAATGCCCGGTCAAGAAGGATCTCCTATTAAAGCTGATGAAGCTGAAAATCTGGGGTTTGATGGCCCTATTGCTGTTTTTTGACCTATAAATTAGCACCTGGAATGTTAGAGCCAGAGAGGAACCTTACAGATTATTTCTCTTGTTTTACAGATCAGGAAGCCTGCCCACACAAGTGAAGTGATTTGTCCAACATCTATTGAGAAACTCATCCTACATCCCTAAAAAGGCTAGGAGAAAAAGAAAGAGGAGGCATATGTCTTGAGCTTGATTAGTTTATATTGTAATGGAAGAAGCAGGACTCATACTTTGAAAGATTCTACCGTTTATAAAGGAAAGACATAAGCAATGCAAAGTAAAGCGGTTCCTAGGAACTATGTAAATGAGAGCTGGGGGAAGGGAGGAGGTGGGATGCTAGAGTGATTGGAGTAATTAGAGGTAGTGGGTGTGTAGAGAAGGCATTGCTCTTTCTGATGCATTGTTGGCAACTCCCTACTATCAGCTTCCATCAATTTTGGTGTTTAAATCAAATTCTTTCCCTTGGTAAAAATCTCCCTGTGGTGATCCCCAATACATAATGTTATCCAATACACAATAGGTGTATACACACACACACATATACGCGTGTAGTATATGTATATATACATATATATATATACATATATACATATATACACACATATATTAAACTGTATTTTAATGTGATTTTCCTCATCTTCTTACGAAAAAATAAATCTTTTAACACTGAAAGATGTTCAAGTAGGATTTTATAATAATGCATATATAATACATTAGTGATATGTAATACAACGTATGATTTATTCATTTCCATATAGTTCATATATGATATACTTCATATATGTATATCCATATGTATATCTATAATATACATATGTGTATACGGTGTGTGTGTGTGTATGTGTGTGTGTGTGTAGAGCTTTCCATTGATTTTAGCAGCTTCTTGGCGTGTCCTTCATAATCATTACTGACTAGTCACATCCATGCCAGATAAGTATAAAACTGGGACAGCATTTCCTTCGCAAGTCCAGGGTTGTAAAAGACAGTCACTTTCTTCACTTGTGCATTCAGAGGAATGAGTTGGTTTCCAAATACCTGGGCTTCTTGACAGGTGTGTGATAGAATATCACACACATAGCACATGTGTGTACACATATTACTTACACACACATATACATACACATATACATATATTCATGTAATATAGTCACTACAAAAGACAAAAACCCAATTCTCAGTGAGGAAGAATAAGACAAGTATTGTGATATTTTCAATAAAACTAGTAACTAATAAATAAAAATAGAGATAATCTGGTACAATATACAAATTATATTCACTTGAATGCCAAGAAAGGCAAAGTAATAAATGTAGACAATATTATGTTTTTAGGATCTAAACATACAATAGCTTAAAAAACACACACAGTTCTTGAATCCAGTCAACCACTTGGCCTTTTTGGGTAACTCAATGAGTCCCTGTTCTTTCTTTCTTGGCCCAAAGCATTATAGACTCTCTCATCACTACACTGCCATGTAGAATTCAAGTTAGGGTTTGGCCCTGAAGTTCTTTTGGTCCCTCCACTTTCTTCCAATATTAAGCAGGGTTCTGCTTAGCAGAACTGTAGCATCCTATAGCTTATATTTAAGAGGTCGTTCCTGTATTTCTTTGTCTTCATTCAACAGGCTGTGCTTGTGATCTTAAGTTTCATTTCTCTTGTTTGTGAGATTGTAGGCACACTGATGTTGTTTCATAGCACTATTAATGATACAGTATAACCTAACCCCACAATGATGGCATGAAGGCTCCTTCATGGAACATCATTCAGCCAACTGCCCATTTTTAATGTTCCTATGGAAACTCCATGCCTCTATAACAACACTTTGCCTAATGCTCTATTTGCAAGATGATTCCCAATGATAAATGTGGGGCAGACAGAATATCCTAGTATTTTGTTTTCATTCCCCCCAACCTGTTATAGCGAATTTGAGTGTGGTTTGATTTACTCTTGAAGAAATAGTATCCCCCATGGCATTTGGGAAAGAAGAGGAGTCCCCTTCATGGAAATTCGTACTGCATGATGCTACTAAATTCAGCCTCTTTATCCTGAACCAATTTTCTACCACCTTTCAGTCTCTACAGCCTTGCTTGTTGAAGGATGGCAGCATCATGGGTTGGGCTGCTGGCTGGTGAAGCTGTGTTTGACATGTATAGTTCAAGTTCTAACATAGATATTCTTCTGCAAAATGACTTCATTTAGACTAAAAGATGAAGAGTCCAGAAAGCTGCTCCCCAGTCTGTCATCCACGTTGCAGTGTGATAATCCCATTCCAAAAGGGCCTCTGGGTAGATGCTGCTGCTTTGTTTATGGGCAAACTGATGAATGTGGAATAATAAAAATTAGTTCCAAGAGCTGGGTTTAATTTTTCCCTTTGTATTGAAAAAAAAACACAGACAATGTTGATTACTCTCAATATTTAAAACAATTATAAAATTCTTTTTTTTCTTTTTTAACTTCCAGATCTAGGGGTAGCTGGGGATCCTGCCTGCGACAATGAGATTCATAGGAAATCTGCTGGGGAAATGTCAGACACTAATTTTGAGGTGATGACCAATCTAGATAAACCTGCTATGACAGAGACCTTCTGAAGCTGTGCTAATAGTTTCTTAAATTTTATTCAATTGTCATAATTCTTTTAACCCAGAAAAACTTTCAGTTGGCAGAATTTACATTTAGTATCATGCTCTCAAAATCCTGGCTATCTTTTCCTCTTCCTTTTTTGTAGGAAAGGCCACCAACAATTTATCTTTATTTATTTATACTTATTAATGAGTTAGGAAACCAGAGTGTCTGAGACAGATAGGTCTATGCCAAGTTGAAGGGTCCCCTACTCAGAGCTGATGGTTAGAGGAAGCTGATCTTGAATGCTTGGAAATTACAAATTACTGATGCCAAGCCTCACATGAAAGTAAGTCCCATCTTTTCAGCATAAACATTTTACTCAACATGCGGTAGAACAACAAAAAATAGAATACCATCCCCCCCAAAGTACTAAAGATGAAAGTCACATAGAGGGCACACTGTGAGTGTGAGCAGACTGGTCATAAAGACTCTCGAGGAAGGACAGGAATAAAGGAAGTCTTCAATGAATTTTATGAGAGGAAGAGAAGATGAACTAGACATGTAGCAAGAGCAAGAAGTAACAGATAAATGACCGGAATTCTTGACTGCTACCCTAGAAATGTTGGGAAAAGGCAAGAAAAGACTCAGCATATTGGTTGGATCCCCTGTAGTGAATTTTTAGAAAAAAAAATGTGCAAGAGTCACAAGATGGACAGGCATGAATGGGTTGCAACCTACATCTTTGGAAGAAACTCCTCAATGAGATCCTGGATCTTGATTGAGTATTTGAGTGATGTCTTGGGTTTTACAGACAAGGAAGCCAAGTCAGTGACCCCAGAGCCTCATAATAAGAACCAAGAATTGATTAATAGGTGACAAAAATAGTACATAACCTATTAGTATTCAAAAATCTTCCACTAAAGACCATTCCACTATCTCATCCTTAAATGAAGGAGACCCTGGGTTGTCAAAAGTTAGTAGCTCAGGCAAGTCCTTCCAAGTTGGAAAGTCTTTGAGGAGGGGCCCAGTAATTTATGTCTGTGGTCTGAGGATCAGCCCAGGTAAATTTGGAGACGTTCATCACCATGTTGCCCTCATGATGATGAAAATTTAGGGCATGACAAGCTGAAGACCGTTTATTAAGTTCTAAAAGGTATATGATCAGGATAAGTAAAGTGAATGGTTACACTATGAAGTTAACAGATCGTTAATTATGGACACATACAAGTATAGGTAGCATTTGAAGACAAGTGAAGGAAATTTTTCTCAAGGGACAGTGACAGGACAGCTTGCAATTTGAAAGAAAATCAAGAAATTCTGAAGGAGGGAAGATGTAGTGAGAGTTCAGAGGGAAAGCAGAATTCAGAGCATGGAAGCAAGATTTAAATTTGGAAGATTCAGATGTGATTGTGTTAAAGAGAATTCATTTTTCAAGATAATTAAAGTCCTTTTCTGAAACTTGCTAAGTAATTCAAGGGTTGGGAAATGGAATCTCTATACAAAAGGCTGCTGGAGATGAGTTAGTTTGGGGAATAAATAATAGACAACTTGGTCTCTGAATGTATGAAAAGTTATCATCTGGAATATAGATCTTTACTATTCTACATTTCCACTGAGAATAGAAAAGGAAGAAGTTAAATTATTAGGGGGGAGAGAAAGAGAAAGGAAGAAAGAGGAGAGAGAGAAAAATCCTGTTTTGTTTCTAGGTTTGGATGCTTGCAATCCATTCTAATCTAATTCATGAGCACTAAGTCCCTACTTACTATGTACACAGCACTGTATCAGGTACTCAGGATCCTATTAACAAAAAAGAGTTCCTGCTTTCAACTAGATTCTATTGGGGAAAAGGACAGGGAGGGAATACAACATGCACGCGCGCGCGCACACACACACACACACACACACACACACGATTATTTGAGGAGAGAAAGAACATTGACAGCTGGGAAAATCAGATGGATTTCCATGAGAGGTGGTATATAAACTGAACTTTAAAGTAAGCCAGGGATCCCAAGAGATGGAGGGGAAGAGGCAGTCCATTGCAAATTTAAGTGACAGCAAGTAAGTCAGTCTGGCTGGGACACAGAATTTATAAAAAGAAATCATGTGAAAAGAGCCAGGAAAAGTCAGACTAGAAGTGCCTCTGCCATCAAAACTCAAGCGAAAATAACATAAAGAAAGTAAATAGCAGAGATACACGTGTTGGAGGACTAGTCATTTCAGAATATGAAAAAGCTAGAACCTTTGCCTCTTAGAAGATTAAATAATATTAAGATACAGAGCAAAAGCTGTCTATTTCACTTTTTAGGGTAACCAATTGATAAGAACTTATTAAACACCTACTATGTGCCAGGAACTGTTTTAGGTGCTAGAGATACAATGACCCTTAAGATAGTCTTAGTCCACAAAGAGCCTACACTCTATCAGAGGAAAGAAGCAACATGTGTACATATAAGTAAATTCTAAGTAATTTCAGATGGGAGAGGTAACAGCAATTGGTAAGAGCAGCAAAAGAGCCTCGTGAAGGAGGTGACATGAGATGAACTTTGAAAGAAAGTAGGAATTGGCATGAGGAAAGATTTCATTTTAGGCATGGAGGACGTGATGGACAAAGGCCATGGAGCTTAGAAGAATCACCAAGGACAGAAAATAGCAAATAAACAAATTTGGTTTGACTTCAGAATGTATGAGAGACTAATGTGTAATATGTCTGCAAAGGTATTCTGGAACCATCCTGTCAAGGACTCTGAATGCCAAACAGAGAAGTTTGTTTTTGATCTTTGAGTCAATAAGGAGACATTAAATGTTTTTGAGGAGAGGAAGGACATGATTAGACTTGTGCTTTAGGAATCAATCCATCAGACACACATAGAGTTAAAATAAAGGGCTGGAGCAAAATTGAATGGGCTGCAGCTGAAGTTAAAAAGGCAGGGGTAGCAATCATGATCTCAGATAAAGCAAGAGCAAAGATAGACCAGATTAAAAGAGACAATCAGGGAAACTACGTTTTATTAAAAGGTACCATAGACAATGAAGCAATATCAAACAATTTTACAGCAAGTTTCTCTGAAAAGGAGTCATTTATCAAATATATACTGAGTATAGAACTGAGTCAGATTCATAAAAATAAAAGATATTCTCCAATTAATAAATAGTCAGAGGATATAAACAGGTAGTTTTTCAGAAGAAGTTCTCCCTAGTCATATAAAAATGCTCTAAATCACTACTGATTAGAGAAATGAAAATTAAAATAACTCTTAGGTACCATCTCACACCTCTCACAAATGACAAATGGTGGTGGTGGTAAAGGCCAAATAGAGGTCTGACTCTTCACTTTGGTAGCTGTCTAAACAATGTATTAGAGGAGACATAGAGGAGAGAATTAGGAGGCTGTTAAAATAGGCCATGTAACAGGTGATGAGGGACTGAATGAGGGTGGGGGCAGGGTTAGTGGGCTCAAGAGATCTGACAGGAGACATATTGTTGGACTAGAATCCATAAGACTTGGTGTTTGTTCAGATATGCTGATTTGAGAGAGAAGGAGGACTGGAGGAGGAATTGGGCTGTGCACCTGAGTGGCTGGAAGTATGGTGGTGCCATCAGTCTATACAGGGAAAAATGAAAATGGGTGGGTTTGTGGGGGAAAAGATAAGTTCTGTTTTGATCATTTTGAATTTGAAATTCTTATGGGACATCTAGTTTGAAATGTTCAATTGCCAGTTGGTGATATAAGATTGGAGTTCAGGAGAGAGGCCGGCATTGGAGAAACACACACATATGTGTATATAAGTGTGTATATGTGTGTGTGTGTATCTGGAGGTGATCTACATAGAGATGAGCATTGAATCTATGGGAACTGATGAAACCACCAGGAAAAAGTGTAGAGAGAAAAGAGAAGAGGGACTAGTATAGAGTCTTATAATATACACATATTTAGGGGGTGGGAAATAGATGATGATTTAACAAATTAGTTGAGAAGGAGCAGCCAGGCAGGTAGAAAGAGGGGAATGAAAGGGAATAAACATTTATATGTAGTGCCTACTATATGCCAGGAGAACTGAGAGAGTATTGTCACCAAAACCAGGAAGTAGAAAGAGAAAGAACTACTGAGTCTGAATGCAGACTGAAGCAAACTACTGCTCGCTCTCTCTCTTTTTTGTTTTGTTTTGTTTTGTTTCCTCTTTCTCATTGTTCACTCTATTGGTTATAATCCTTCTGTACAAACTGACTAATGTTTAACGTGAAGGTATTTGTAGATCCTATATTTGATTGCATGCTGCCATGGGAGGGGGGGAGAAGGGAGGAGAGAGAGGGGAAGAAAATTTGGAACTCAAGGGATTGTGGAACTGAATGTTGTAAACTAAAAGTAAATAAATAAATTTAAAATAAAAAAAAAGAGGTCATTGTTAACCTTAGAGAGGCAGTTTCAGTTGAGTGGTACAGTTGGAAGCCAGTTTGCAAAGGGTTGAGATGTGAGAGGAGAGGGAATAGAGGTATTAGTATATATGGTTTTTATAGAGTTTGGCTGACAAAAAGAAGAGAGAAAAACATCATCAAATAACTTAACCTCTTAGTTTCTCAGGGTATTTTCCATGACCTATTCTTCCACACTACCTCAGCTACAGACAGAGATGGTCCCTTGATCGTACTGTCACCCACAAATGTACCACTTCTATGTTCATGAACTCTGAAATTGCTTTATCTGATATAATATGTTGAAACTCCACGTCCCTCCCTCTCCTTCTTCTTCTTCTTCTTCTTCTTCTTCTTCTTCTTCTTCTTCTTCTTCTTCTTCTTCTTCTTCCTTTCTCTCTCTCTCTCTCTCTCTCTCTCTCTCTCTCTCTCT
>CM053582.1:263915712-263931573 GCA_028627135.1 Pseudochirops cupreus
TTCTCCCCTCCCTTCCTCCCTTCCCCCTCTCTCTTTCTCTCTCTATCTCTCTTTGTCCCTCTCTCTCCCTTTCTCCTCTTTCCCTCCCTCCCTTGCAACCCCAAACCTGTTGTTCATCTTTATCATGGACTCCAGTCCTGTCACTCAATTCTTTCCTAGGCCATCACCCCTACGCTAGCTACACTCTCCTCTCTTCCCTCTAAATGAGAGGTATCAAATACAGTCAGTGAGCACAACCCAAACCAGATTACAATGTAATTGGGAAATATTTAACAAAATAAATAAAAATATAAGAAAAAAGATAATAGTAATTTGTGGTTTTCTAAGTCAACATGTATCCTGCAGGGATCCTTTTCCACAACTCAAGTACCTGTTTCTGTCTGAGTTTGACACCATTCTCTCATCTAATGCCTTTTTTTAAAATTGTAGATCTTGCCCTGCCAAGTCTCAGACTTAAATTATGCCCACTGTCCTCTGCCTTCTTTCCTATTCAAGGTCTCCTGAAAATCCCCATAAATCTGTGTTACATAAGCTCAATTGGCTCCTTGCTGCAGCAAGGCAAACCCTTTACACCTACCTAAAGGATTCACTATCCCACTCACCACAACAGCTTTTTCAAACCTTCCCATGACTCTGCCTCCCCCAACCTTCTCAGCTGAGAACTCTGCCTTATATTTCATTGAAAAAAATGGGATTGTTTACCTTGAACTCCTTCTCCTCTACTCCTCTTAATCTCAGCTCCCTCAGATTTTTTCCATTGCTTTCTCCTTTTTTAACTCCTGTCACATGAGAAAAGGCAGCTCTTCTTTCTTTGCCAAGACAAACTGCCCCCACATGGACAAGTGACCTGTTCTGCCCATCTTCTCCAAGAGATGGCCCTCTCTGTCATTATCATTTACTTATCTGCAATTTCTCTACTGTCTACTGGCCTACTCTACTGTCTACTACTATTCTCAAAACCCCCTCATGTTCCATCCATCCGTCTCTGCAGGTTATCATTGTATCTGTCTTCTCCCTTTTGCGGCTTAACTCCTTAGGAAGCTGTTTACAATTGATGCCTCCGTTCCTGTTGTCTCATTCTCTTTTTAACTCTGCAGTCTGGCTTCTGGTTTCATCATTTGACTGATACTACTCTCTCCAAAGTTACCAATCGTACTAATTGACAAATCGAATGATCTTTTCTAACTCTTCAACCCTCTTGACCTCATAGCAGCCTCCCAAACTGTCGATCACCCTCTTCTTCTTATAATTCTCTTCTAAGTTTTCATGACATTGCTTTCTCCTGGTTCTTTTCCTGGTTGAGTGTTCCTTTTCATTCTCCTTTACTGGATCTTTATCCAGGTCACATGTGTTTCTTACAAGGCTTGTGGGTTCTCTGGACCCTCTTCTCTTCTTCTATACTTTCTCACTTTATGATCTTATGAACTCCCAAGGATTCAACTATCATCTCCATGCAGATGATTCTTGGATTCTTTTTTTTGTACAATCCTAACTTCTCTTGTGACCTTGCATCTCCAATCTCTAGTTGTCTATTAGACATCTTAAACTTAACATGTCCCAAACTGACTTCATTATCTTTTCCCCAAAACCTTCCCTTCTTCCCAACTTCCCTATTAATGCTGAGGGTGTCACCATCCTCTTAGTCCCCCAGGGTTGGTATCTAAGTGTCATCCTCAACTTTTCACTGTCACTCCCCCCTCTACCTCCCCACATCCAATAAGTTGCCAAGTCTCATCAATTACATTTTCTAAAACTCTTTTGGACACACACCCTCTTCCCCCTTCTGACACCATCACCACTGAACCCTGGGATCGGGGACTATCTTTCACCTCTTCTGTGACCCCAAAGCTTAGGACAATGCCTAGAACATCACAGACCCTTAATAAATATTTGTTGATTTATTGGTACAGGCCCTCATCAGCTCATGCCTGAGCCATATCAATAGCCTGCTGTTCATCTCTCTGCCTCAATTCTCTCTTCATTTTAGTCCATACTCTACTCAGCTACCACACTGACCTTCCTATAGTGCAAGTCTCACATATAACCGCCATTTACAACAATTCCAGTGGTTCCCTATTACCATCAGGATCAAATAAAAACCCCCTGTTTGACTTTTAAAGCCCTTCATAACTTAGACCCTTTGTCCCTTTCTCATCTTCTTACACTGTAGACTCTATGACATGCTCTATAATCCAGTGACACTGGCTTCTTTGCTCTTCTTCACACAAGAGACTCCATCTCTCAACTCTTTGCATTCTTACTGGTGTGCCCCCAGCCTGAAATTCTCTCCCTCATCTCTGCCTTGACTTCCTTCAACTTTCAGCTGAAATGTAAGCTTCTGTAAGAAAGCATTCTCAGGGCAGCCAGGTGGCACAATAGAGTTCTGGCCCTGGAGTCAGGAGGACCTGAGTTCAAAATTGACTTCAGACACTTGACACTTACTAGCTGTATGACCTTGGGCAAGTCACTTAACCCCAATTGCCCTGCTTTTCCCCCTCCAAAAAAGACCAAAAAAAGAGAAGGCATTCTCAATCTTCCTTTATCTTCATGCCTTCTTCCATCTTACCTTGTATATATCCTGTCTGTACATAGCTGTTTATATGTTGTCTGTCTCCTCTTTCCCATATCCCTCAAACTGTGAGTTCCTTGAGGGCAAGGACTGATTTTTGCCCTTTTTTGTATCCCCAGTACTTAACACAGTTTCTGGCACATAGTGGGTGCTTAATAAATTCTAGTTGACTGAGAGACTGAGATATAGAAGGATAACATGAAAAGATCATAACCTCTAGTGAGGGTATTTTAGGGATGGGGAGACATAGACATATTTGTAGGCAACAGGGAAGAAGCCTGTAGAAAGAGAGAACAGGAGATTGTGGGGACAGTCTGCCATAGGAGATTTGAGGAATTGGCTTCGATGTGGAAAAAGGCAATCTCTTCATCAATGACTGGGGTAAATGAAGAGATAATGATGGATGATGTTAAAAAAGTTTTGTGATACAGAGGAAAAAAGAGGGATCCCACAACAAATAGTGTCCTTTTCTTTCCCTAAGAAACCCTCTCCTGAAATGAAGAAGACAGTGTGGAAGACATGAGGAGAGAAATGAAAGCTTGTAAGAGTTATCATGGGATGATGAAAAATGCTCTCCACATCCAGCAAAAGAACTATGGAGTCTGAATGCAGACTGAAGCACATTATTTTCTCTGTTTCTCTTTCTCATGATTTTTCCCTTTTTTTCCTAATTCTTCTTTCATAACATGACCAATATGGAAATATGTTTTTAAAAAGAGTTATAATGGGAAATCTGATGGAGTAAATTAGCAAAAAGTTACTTGAGAGGGCAGCTAGGTGGCACAGTGGATAGAGTGCTGGGCATGGAGTAAGGAAGATTCATCTTCCCGAGTTCAAATGTAGCTTCAGACAATTCCTAGCTGTGTGACTCTGGGCAAGTCACTTAATCCTGTTTGCCTTCATTTCCTCATTGGCAAAATGAGCTGGAGAGGGAAATGGTAAATTACTCCAGCATCTCTGCCAAGAAATCTCCAAATGGGGGTCACAAAAAGTCAAATGTGGGTGAAACAAGTGAAAGACAATACTTCTTTGAGAGTCTAGATGAGAGTAGAGTTCATAAATTACTAGTATACCCAGTAAATGTGGTTTTGTGACTTCCTTTAACACCATTCGTAAGAATGGAGGCAGTAAATGATGGGGGTAATTCAGAGCTGAGGTTTGGTAAAGAATGACTGGGAATAGGGAAAGGGATGCAAGTTACAAGACAGAGTCAATTTGAAATACTTTATTATATAGTCAAATTGGGAAGGGAGGAAAGTGATGCCAGAACTGGGGTAAAAATGGCCTGGGAGAGTACTCAGGGGTAGGATGGTCAGAGATCATAATAAGGGAGGAGATTTGGTCTAGGAAGCCTAAGACATGGGGTGAGATGAAATGGTTGAACAGAAGAATCTCAGAGTTCTCAATCACGAAAGCAGAACCCTTGTGGGTGATGGTGAGATCAAGGGTGTGTGACCATCACTATGTGTGGCTGGGATATATGAAAGTGAACATCACGGGGGTTGAGATTAACAAACTTGGGGCTAGGACATCCAAGGATGAATGCTGAATGAAGTCCACCAGTATAGGGAGCAGACTTAGGGGCAGATTTGCAGAAGTTTTTAACCTGAGATCTATAAACTTATTTTTTTTTAGTGATAACTGGAGTTCAAAATAATTTGTTTCTTTTGCAATCCTATGTATTTTATTTAATACTTTTGAAAACATTATTCTGTGAAGGAGCCCATAGACTTCACCAGATTTCCAAGGGGCTACATGATGAAAAAAAGGTTAAGAATTCTTGGGAGAGAAAAAGATGAGCTAGCACTGAGCTCTTTTTTAAAAGGAGAAAAATGATGTAGGGGCCAGTAGTGAATTACTATGAGTTTGATTAGTCCTCCTCCCAGCCCAGTTCATGGGGAAAGATGCCTCCAGTACTATAAAGGATGATCAGGGATATGATATCTTCTGGAAGATGAGGAGAACAAGGTCTCTGGGTGCCAGAGTTTGGAAGGAGCACAAGAAGAAGGGATAGGAGAGTGGCTAGGTGATGCTGTGAATAGAGCACTGGCCCTGGAGTCAGGAGGACCTGAGTTCAAATTCAACCTCAGACACTTAACACTTACTAGCCATGTGACCTTGGACAAGTCACTTAACCCCTGTCTTCCTCCCTCGAAAAACTGAAGAAGAAGAAGAAGAAGAAGAAGGAGAAGAAGAAGAAAGAAGAAGAAGAGATAGAAGAATTGGAATGTAACATCCGTAGGAGAAGATGCCAGTGGAGAAATATGAAGTCTTTTAAAGAGGAAATTGACTTTTATGTAGTTGTGTGTGTTCAGCCTGGGTCCTTGGAAGGAGAATACCTTAGAGACTAATACATTAATTTTAGAATCTGCTGAATGAAAGTGATGTAGTCTGGCAAGCGCTGAATTACCCATCTTATATTTCACATTGGCATTAAGTTAAGTTATTTAAAAAAAAAAAGCTATTCCCAGAAAGTGTTTTTGTAATGAACGTCTCCCACTGTAACATCAATTTTTTATTATTACATGAAAAATGATTCATAGAGGTGGTCATTGGAAAGTAGCTTTGCATGTACCTTATGAAGGATATATGAAAAAAAAAGTCCTCCAACCATATGACACATTTGTAACAGTTGTTCCAAATGTCTATGGTTCCTAGTAGTACTTTTATAGCTTTCTCCCTTCCTCTTCTCTCATCATCATCTCTTCTCTGCCTTTCTTCTTCTTCTTCTTCTTCTTCTTCTTCTTGTTCTTCTTGTTCTTGTTCTTCTTCTTCTTCTTCTTCTTCTTCTTCTACTACTACTACTACTACTACTACTACTACCACTTCTTCTTCCTCTTCTTCTTCTTCTTATTCTCTCTCTCTCTCTCTTTCCCTCCCTCTCCTCCCCTTTTCTTTCCTTTCCCTCTCACTTTCCCCTCCACCTTCCCTTTTCCCCTACTATCTCACCTTTCCCTCTAATCTCCCCTCCTCTCCACTTTTCCATCTGATTTTGTGTGGTAGCATGAATGGGAAGAGAGCTAGACCTGAAAAGGCAAACCTGAGTTCAAATTGCTTCTGTTTTAGAGAGGCAACAGGGTGTAATGAATAGACAGCTGGCCTGAGTCAGGAAGACATGAGTTCAAGATCCACTTCTAAACCATAATGGAAACTCTCTAAGACTTTAAGCTGCAGAGGCAACATGGTTCTGCCTTGGTAGAGTAAAATTTCCTCAACAGAAATTCTTCCAACCTAGGTAATCACATCTAGTCCTAAAGGAAAAAAAGAACCTACCTCACAGAGTGCCTCAGATGAGCTCTTTTGTATTTTCTAGCCTTGCTGCAAATCCTAAAGCCTATACAAATATAAGATATGCTTTATCTTGTGGGCACAAGTTTCAAGGCAAGCTTTGTGTATTCAGGGAAGGAGAGGGATTGGATCTGTGATTTCAATGATAAAGAAAACTTCTGGATAAAGAAATCTCTCCCACTTGCACAGGTTGACACTTTCTCTGAAACTTGGAGCCTTATTCTCTAGGGCACTAGGCACTAGGGTACCCTAGAATTCTCTGGGGTACTAGGCTTTTGACCTGCCCAGGGTCAATAGCTTGTGTATTTCAAAGGGGAATTTGGATTTTAGGTTTTCCTGGCTCTAAGGGCAACTTTCCATTGCCTATGCCATGATGTCTTCAGGAAAAATGTTAAAAACTGTTTAGTTTAGAATAATGGACATATATATCTGTAGCTAATAAACTAAGCCTTTAGGATAATTCTCAAGTTTCCATAACTCTCTTTACTAAGAGGTCTCCAAATGGCTAATAGCCAATGTCCCATCCATTTTCAAGCTTTGCGCATTAGGCATCTCCAAACTTGCCAGAAGCTTTTCCTAAAAGATTTGGGGGAGTCTCAGTGAGTAGGGGCACACAGTAGGCAGTGGCAAAGAGAGAATAGATGAGTTGATGAATTCCCCCAGCTCTAGAAGGAATAACAACCCTCTGTCAGCAATTGACTCTCAAAACCCAATCCCACCACTGTATAATTAAAGACTACAGGGTTTTAAAGAACCTCAAAAAACTAACACTTCTTAATAGGAAAAAGTTTAGAGCCCCTTTCTCTTCATTGACAATAGTTTCAGTTAGTAATAGAAATTTAGCAATGAATAGGTAAATTATATTTCTTTTTAATATCACATTAGTATGAATATAATAATAGTTTATTATATTAACATAATATATGGTCATAATTGGCATTTACATAATACTTTAAAGTTTGCGAAGTTATTTACATGTTACCATTTGGATATTAAGTAAATTAAATGAATTTAATTATTAATTAAAAATATAACTTGGTCAGTACTTTCTTCCTTTTAAAAGGCCCTCTTTTCCCCCACAATATGTTGGAAACATTGCTTGGAGTTTCATCCTATGATGAAATTGACCTGATGAAATTTCCTCATCTTTTTAGCCATTATTTCCAATAAGATTTAAAAGCATATTGTATGGCTATTTCTTTCTACTTTAAGAAAACGGCCAGTTTTTAAAATGGAATGCTAATTCCTTGTAGATTGGTACTTAAATAGATTTTATGATGGTTATGAGGCCATCAGTGAAGAGTAGTGAGTCAGATTTTACCTGCTCATCTATTTGACTGTATGCCAGTCCTCCAAACTACCTTTGATAAGTCGTATCTAATTATTATTATTATTAAATGGAGAGGTTGGAAATCCTAAAAGAGGAGATTATTTATTGTTATATCTTGCAGATTGAAATTGGAATGAAACATTCAGGGCAGTTATGTCGCCCAATGGATAGAGTGCAGGCCCTGAAATCATTTTCT
This sequence comes from Pseudochirops cupreus, assembly GCA_028627135.1. Taxonomy (NCBI): domain Eukaryota; kingdom Metazoa; phylum Chordata; class Mammalia; order Diprotodontia; family Pseudocheiridae; genus Pseudochirops; species Pseudochirops cupreus. The sequence goes on from CM053582.1 coordinate 263,923,096, forward strand.
TGAGTTCAAATCTGGCTTCCGACATTTACTAGCTGTGTGACCCTGGTCAAGTCACTTAACCCTTGTTACCTCAGTTTCCTCATCTTAAAATGAGCTGGAAAAGGAAATGGCAAATAATTCTAATATCTTTGCCAAGAAAACCCCAAATGGAGTCATGAAGAGTTGGACACAACTCAACTATAAGTAGGGCATTTCTTCCTAAATCCTTTACTTTAGGGAAATAAATGTAGCTCAGCATAAGCTAGTTTGTCTTTTACTACCATGTAAAAACTGTCTATACATGTTTTCCTGTGTAGCTGGACTAAGCCAAAGGCTTAACATTTACACATCACACTCATTTTATTAAGCACCTAGTATATACTGGGCATCATAGGAACACAAAGTTGCACATGGCACAGGAAGGAAGAAAGGAGCAACCAGTTGGAGAATTTGTTAGTTATTATTGTCCAGTCCTGAGATTTCTAGTGAGTGTGCAGTGGGTTCTTTGTTCCTTTTAATCTCTTTGTTCCTTTCAATCTGTTGGTTGCCTCTTTTAGGTTTCCCGCTATCACATTCATACCTTATTGTGATTCTTTTGATGACTGTGAAGTTCCTTGAGACTGAGCAACCCTGTGAGCAAATGATGTTTTAAATTAGTCTTTGAAGGCCAAAAGTCTGATTAAAGTGCCTTACTTATAAAGTTGGATAGGCCTATGCCCCATTTTCTTCACCCCTTCACCCGTCAACAATCCTCTCTCTGTCTTCACTTCTACTGTGCTTACAGAGTGGATTGCCCTTAGGGCCTGGTTGATTATCTCCACTGGAAATGAGCTTCAGTCTGGGAGTTACTGGTCTCTCACGTCCACCTCCCCAAGACACTTATATTTTAAGTCTTTTATCTCTAATTGTGGAATGAAAGGCTTTGTTCCCTATTCAAAAAACGGGACTCTCTCCTCAATTTTCTTTCTTTGGAAAAGAAGGTGATGGAAGGGTGATGGTCGTAGAGAAGAAGGGGGATGTTTCTGTGTGTTTTCCCATTGTTCCTTAAAGTGTAGTAAACGTAATTGTAAGGTCCTCCCAGAAGGGGAAGGGAAGGGAATAAGCATTTATATTTCTTGTTGTTCAGTCCAGCTCTTCATGACCCTACGTGGGTTTTGCTTGGCAAAGATACTAGAGTGGTTTGCCATTTCTCCAGATGTGCATTTTTCTTTTGCACATCTCCAGTGGATAAAGGCAAACAAGTGACTTCCCCAGGGTCGTTGTTGTTCATCCTTTGTTTTCCAAGAGGACCAATGACATCAGAGGGTGATATCTTGACTTGTTCCTGAACTGGATTTAAGTGAGGCAGAGTTGCGCAGTCTTCAAAATCCAATGGCTGGACAAATGTCAGGACAGCTGGCAGTGGCCCAGGATGCAGTGGATGACCTTGGTCTTTTATGTCTGACCAAGCTCTCAGCACTCCGCAGTGCCTTCATGCCTGTTGGGATAAATTGTTCTTATCTGCCCATTCTGCTAGGGGATGTCTTCACATGCTTGGAACAGACATTCCTCTAAGTCAGCAATAGGTCTGAGGCCTGTTGGTTATCCTTCGCCTGGTTTAGCCTTTCTGAGGAGATGATTTTGCCAGGATGTGGCTGCTGCACATGCTCCATCTTCTTGGAACCACAGGTGAGAATTGGGTGAAAGGCAGATACCAAAGGTGGAAGAGCAGCCCTAAAAAGGGCTCAGCAAGCCCTCATACTAGAGATACTAGTTCTTCCTGAACACTCTGTGCAACCCAGCATCACCTAACTGAGTGTCTGAGGCTGGATTTGAATTGAGGTCTTCCTGACTCCAGGACCTGTGCTCTATCCATTGTGCCACCTCGCTGCCTCCAAGCATTTAAATGGCACCAACTATATGCCAGGCACTGCGCTAAACACTTTGCAAATAATATTCCATTTAATCAATCAGATCCAATGTTTGGGGAGCCTGGTGAAAGTAGGGAAGGACAGCGTAGATCTCTCCCACTCACCTCTGGAAGTATGTTCCACCTTCTTCTTTGGGGAGATTGTCTACCTGTATGACTGCTGGAGAAGAGCCAGTCCTTTCCCAGGGGATCATCTCCTGCATTTCTAGCTTTCTTTCTTCCTGAGTACATGTCAAGTCACTGACTCCCTGGTCTAACACCTTTCCTGCCTCTGTTCTAACACTTCCTTTAGTGAGGATCTCCTTTACCAGGAGTGGGGAACCTGTGATCTTGAAGTCACATATGGCCCCCTAGGTCTTCAACTACAGCCCTTTGACTAAATCTAAGCTTCACAGAACAAATCCTTTTATTAAAGATTGAGGATTTACTTATTAAGGATTTGTTCTGTGAAGTTTGAATTCAGTCAAAGGGTTGCACTTGAGGACCTAGAGGGCCATGTGTGACCTCAAGGCCACAGGTTCCCCACCCCTGTCCTATACCATATCCCTTCTCCCTATCTTCCCACCATGGTAATTGTATAGGGAAGAGAGAAAGAGAGAGAGAGAGAGGTTAGGAGAAAATGGCAAGCCTTGGCCTTGGGCCAGGGAAGGAGTGGTGAACTCCTTCTGTTGTAGAATGATTAAAGACTTTTCCCCTTGTATCATCCCATAGCAATGTGATGGGGATGCACCGACCCATGAAGAACAATATTTAAAGCAAGCATAGATATTTCCTTCAGGCTTCCAATCCAACAACCAAAATGGAGGCTTTGGTAAGCATACTGCTGGTCATGAGTGATGGAAGAGATGATACTGGGTATCGATAAAGTCCTTTGGTTGGCTAAAGGTTCCAGATGGAAGTTCAAGATTTGTTGAGAATAGATTGTGCATACAATAGAATTGACCTGCCCAGCTATCAGATTTTTTTGTTTTGTCAGCCTTGAAGTACAGCCTCAGACAAAATGAGACCTGGGAAAGACCTCAGATTAAAAAGTCCAAGGTCTCCCACTGCATTTGGGGCCATCTCCAGTCACCTGACCTATGTATTGCCATTGGACCCAGATGGCTCCAGATGAGAAAGTGAGGCTGTTGAAGCTGTCTCACTAAAATCCAATTCACTTGCAAATCATGACATCACCTTCCTGATGTCATTGTTCCTCTTGAATGAAGGTTGAACAACAACAATCTGTGAAGAAGCAGGACTGCATTAAGCTGATCTTGAGTCAGGTGGAAGAGAAGCGGGTCAGCGTTCTACCTATAATTGAGGACCAGAAACTCATGGTTGCCTCTGTGTCCTATTTATTTTTTCTTAGTCTTAGCATCATATCCCAATCTTGTCTAAGCTGAACTATTGCAATAGCTTCCTAATTTGTTTCTCTACTTCTAGTTTCTGTCCTCTCTAATTTATCTTCTACATTGCTGACAAAGTAATCTCCCTGAAGCCTGGTCTAACCATGTAATTTTTCTGTTCACAAAATAAACAAAGATATCTTTCAGTTCCTTCATGTTATTTCTAGGATCAATAGAAAATCTTTGGCCTTGTGTTTAAGGCCTGTACAATCTGGCATTTACTTTTCTGTTCAAACTTATTTTATATTCCACTCCTTCATGCACTCTATATTCTAACAAAAGTGGACCGTTACCTATTAGATGGAGTAGGTTTCAAGAAAGTAATTTTTTGCTCAAAATAGCCATTTTAACTAAAAAAAAAAAGATCACAGAAATTAGTCAATGGGAAAGGGAGAAATTGGAAGCCAGGAAGACTGAAGAAGATAGAACAGAACAGTGCTTCCTTCTAAAGTGTTTCTGACAACATTCACCTCCCTAAACTTGGCCTGAATTCTATGAAGAAGCACTGTTCACATTTACCTTCAAGGAGCAGCACTACCAGGTCCTACCTTGTGAACAGTTCAGAGAGGGATTGGTAGAAGAGTTCTTTCAACTTCCTGAAGAGGTTTGTTGGGAATAGGAGTAGGTGAAAAGGGATCATCTCTTAAGACTTTTGTTGTTGTTCAGTCATGTTAACTCTTTGTGAATTGATCCCATTTGGGTTTTCTTGGCAAAGATACTGGAGCAGTTTGCTATTTCCTTCTCCAGTTCAGTTTACAGATGAGAAACTGAGGCAAACTGGGTTAAGTGACTTGCCCTGGCTTACACAGCTAATAAGTGTCTGAGACCAGATTTGAACTCACAGATATGAGTATTCCTGGTTCCAAAGCCAGCACTCTGTCTACTGCACCATTTAGCTGTTCTTGAGAGCTATGGCTTGACAATTCTCCTCTCCAGTGGAATAACTTGAAATTCATGCTTTTCTCCACCAGAATTAATTCCTCTTTTTCTACCCCTGCCTTAGTGACCCACTAACCTTTCCTTTTATTTTTCCCTCCATGTCATTATGCCTTGTATTCTTCTTCCTAGTTCCAGGGAGTCTTTACTGCATGACCCCCAATCTCTCACCAGCTGTGCTACATTGGGCTAATTCAACTAAACAGACGTTTATTTAGGCTCCACTTCTGTATGCTTCATGATCCTTAATAGCCTCAGAGTCTGGGTCTTTGTGAAGCTGGGAACACATTTGAGTTCTCACAATGGACTGTTCAATTTTGGATGAAGAGTGCATAAGATAAGAGGAGACCTACAAACTTGGACTAGAACCCTAAGAGAAGCCTGGACCACAGTGGACATTTCCTCTGGAACCTATAGGTTGGATTCCACAGAATAACGCAAATAACTCTAAATCCTTTTGTCTTTTAAAACCATTAATCACAATTAGTAACAATAATCACAGAATAAAGCTAATTTAACTAGGGGAGTCAGAGGTCTGGTCTACCAGGAAAAGATCCAATAGTCTTGAACCTATGCTTGATTGGCCCAGAGGACTCTTCAACCTTAGTGAAAATGACTTATATGTGAAAATGAACCCGTGCCTTTGAGGCTCTGTCAGCACCCTTTCCTTTATCTGTTACTCATTTCCCAAAGTAATTGAGGTTTGCCTGAAAGTATTATATGACCTCAGTGCTTTTTCATTAACATACTCAGTTAATGAGCTTTTCACTATTCTGTGTTTATTGGCTTATCTCCATTTTTGAATAGATGTGTAATTAATTTTCAAGAGTTTTACTTGATTTAGTCATAGAGCTAATGATGCTGAGGATAAAAATATTTCTTCTAAAATGAGTTCTCTGCCAGTTGAGTTCTCTCTGGCACTTCTTCAGTATAGGGTGACTACCTGCAACTCAATTAAAATAGAGCCTTTTAAAATCAAAATGTGCTCCTTTGAGTTCATTTTTTAGGCATCTACAAACTAATAGTCTATTTAATAACAGTCTTTATTTTTCTTCCTTTTTGGATCAAAGGCCCCAGTTCGGCCTCACAAATTGCTTTTTCTTTCTGTGTGTATACCTATAACTAAGGGTGTATGTTTCTGACATACATATTACTGTGTGGGTATGTTTCATACAACAATTTATTGAGATTGCAAGACTGCTGGGCCTATAACCATGCATCTCTAGAACTGTTTACAAATCAAACATAGGTACTAGAGATAGAATTAGCTTTAGAAATAGAAATATGGGCCTCTATGTATTCCAAAACCTGCTATACTGTTATACATTGGGATGGTGTTAAGTGAAAGAACGAAGGTGAAGGATGCATGAATAAACACCAAATCTTCATGACAAGATGTTTCCTTAGTTACAATATCTTCACTGAAATAGGCTTTCTTGGCCCACGCATTTACTTAATGGTCAAACCTTGGCCTTTAGATGCCAGTAACAGAAAGAATTTGTCTCCTTCTTTTTCCATGATTACTTCAGAGTTCAGGCTTTTCTGCAATCAATGCTTTAATTCAGTTAATAACTGTGAATAGTCAGTGGTAATGGATCGGAACAGCATCTGTGTTCATTGAAGACGGCAGCTAATTCAAAAAATAATTTATTTTTAGCTTTGGTGTATTGGTTGGTACTTATATTTGAAAATGGGTGTGTCTAGTGTCCTAGAGATTCATAACCCTTCAAAAGGAATAGTGAGTCTTTGAAGAATTGACTGGCCATATCACACCTCTGCTCGCAAATCTTCAAAGACTTGTTCTTGTGTAGGTTATCATCCAATACATTAGATTGTGTCTGAGGCCAGATTTGATCTCAAGAAGATGAGTCTTCCTGACTCCAGGCCCAACACTCTATCCACTGTGCACCTAGTTGCCCTAAACTTGTTAAGATTTGGCCCAGATAATTCATAACAAGGACTTGTGTTAAGGGTAATGGGAATAGGAATAGAGTTGAGGAGATAGATAGGGGAGATGTGCTGACAGAATTGACCGGGCTTGATAACTAAATGGATCTGATAGGTGAAGGAGACATGAGTCAAAGATAATCACAGGATTTCAAACATGCATTTCAAACACAGGATTTAAAAAATTGAAAATTGATTTTAATTCTATTTTCAAGCTTAGTCAAAGTAGATTTAATACTTCCTTTCTCAGTTCATTTCCCTTGTAAAGTTCGCCCACCACCCACATCCAAGAGAAACTTGTCTAATGGTCAAACTTTTGTCTTCTAATTTGGGCTACCTTTGTAACAGCACCCATCACCTGCTTTCCAGAAAAACTTGATTAACCTAAAATCTGATCAATTTAAACTCCTATCTCCTTCAAACCTTTATCTTGTGACTCAGTCACAGGTCTTATCTGTGATTAAGGGAGTTTCAGAAGGTGAGGTCCAAATAGTATAATCTCAATTCTGACTATGTCATCAATAGTCAACCAGAAGATGATACCTATGTTGTTCTAGGTTTTGCTCTATCTTGCTAATTGTTAAGAGAGACCTTGCCAGCCCTCGCTTGGTGTCTTTGGTCATTGAAAGAAGCCATTGACCCAATTTATTGGTTACTCCTAGCCTAACTAATAAATTAATTATGCTCAGAACCTTGTCTCTCAGTTTACCTTAATTTCAATTGCAACAGTGATGGCATGAATAGTGGTGCTTATAAACAACTAGAGCAAAATCAAAATGGGGAACAGGTTTAGGAAGAAAAATAATAAACTAAAATTTAAATATGCTGAGTATGAGATACATGAAACCTTTCTACAACATATGGGCATTGGTTCTAGTTTCTTCCTCTGGGGCCAAACAGAACAAGCCTAATACTTCTCTGACATGACAGCCTTTCATATATCTGAAGATAACTGTGACATATCCTTAAGTCTTCCTTTCTTGAGGCTAAACATCTCCAATTTCTTCAGTGGATACTATTATGACATGTTTTTGAGCCCCCCCTCACCATCTTAGCCTCCCTCCTCTGGATATACTCTAAGTGGTTCATGTCCCTCCCAAAATGTGGATTGTACAACGGTCATAGCACTCTGGGTATAGCCTGACCAGCACAGAAAACAGTTTGACTATTATCACCATATTTCCAGACATTATATTTTTATTAATGTAACCTAAGGTCATATTTGTGTTTTGTTGTTTTTTTTTTTACAACTGCATCACATTGTTGACTTCTATTGAGCTTGCATTTTACTAAAACACCAAAGTCTTTGCCACATGAACTGCCAGGCAGCCATGTCCCACCTAACCTGTACCTGTCCAGATGATTTTTTGAACATAAGTGGAGAACTTTCCATTTTACCTCTTATTATATTCAACCAATTTGTTTAGACATTTGAGGTATTCTTGGATCCCAATGATTACTATTGTTCAAAACAATAATAATAATTCACACACAGACACATACGCATAGTTAATTTCAAGGTTTACAAATTACTTTCTATCATTTAGTACATTAGTTATCATTCAATACGTTAGCTATTTCTTCTCAGTTTTGTATCACTTGTGAGTTTTATATGTATACCATATCTATCTTTATTCTAGTTATTGATAAAATGTTAAACAGAGCAGAACCATGAATAGAGCACTGTAGCATATAACTAGGGACCCTTCATCAATTTGAAATTGTCATTCCAGGGCGGAGCCAAGATGGCGGCGTAGCAGCAGCAACACATCGCAGCTCTCACATAGCCACCCCAAAATATCCATAAAATAGGACTCTAAACCAATCCTGGAACTCCAAAACGCACACAAAGATACTTCCCACTAAAGTCAGCTCAGCTACGAGGAACCATATCAGCACTACGAACCGAACCAGCCTGGCCTGAAGCCATGGCTGTGTCCCGGGGGCAGCTGGACGGGAAGAGCTGAGGAGCTTCAGGTGAGCGGATTAGCAGCAGCTGTGAATGGGATTTGTGAAAGGGGGAGATAAGCAGTCCAGCCAGAAGGCCTCCAGAGCGGAAAAGCGAAAGGCAGAGGTTTTGCACCCGCCTCGGCTTTGCAGCTTCCTGCCCGCGGCCTGTAGGCAGCAGGGGGACTGAGCGATTTTTCTCGGCCAGCTCTCGCGTTGAGTGGCCTGGATCCGGATCACCGTCTTGGGCCTCGGTCTTGGAGTCTTTATTATCCAGTCTGTCGGAAGTATATAGGAAGAGTTCCCAGCCTCTCCCTAAGAGCTACGGCAGCTGGGAGGACCCCAGCGATTTGGGACAGAGCTTTCCCTTCT
>CM053582.1:263932073-263977701 GCA_028627135.1 Pseudochirops cupreus
GTGACATAGGAGAGAATAGACTGGGGGAGGGGGGACACACTGGGATGGCTGTCTTGGGGTGGTGGGCGGGGGAAAGATGGGGAGAAAATATGTAACTCAAAAAAAATTTAATAAAATAAATTTATTATTAATAAAAAAAAAAAGAAATTGTCATTCCAGCAATAGACATCTAGGCATCCAACATTAGCTTGTAGCCAAGGCCTTTCTAGCTTAGTAGAATCTGTCAGAGCTTTGGCTCTGCTGGCATAGTTTCCAAGAACTCAGGATCACTCCCTCAATACAATAAGGAATCAGAATAGAACTTTAGGGAAAGATGATTATCCTAACTTTATTCAAAACCACGTATGAGGATTGGCTATTCCTAGGCCCTGACAGAAATGATTCCATGTTTGACCACTGATTGTCCTACCTGTGTACCTTGAAATTCCTATATACTCAATAACCAGTTTAGTTGGATTCATTTAGGAAACGAATGCAAGATAGTCCTAATCATAATCAGTTTAGCAAACTTTTTAAAATACAAATGTGTAAGGTTAGCAAACCTTCCTAATCACAATGCCCTTGCCATTGACAAGGGGTGTTTGTGTGTGTGTGTGTGTGCGTGCGACAATTTGAACTTACTAATCGACTCTCCCTAAGATTCCCCTTCTCACTGAATTCCTGTGAGTCTGCCCAGCAAGAACAATTAGAGATAAGGACTGAGACCCAGAGTTCTGGACTCTCTTTTGAAGTATGCATTTCACCATCTTTCATACTGCTACCCATGCTTGTCTTTGGGTCTGAAGGTCTGGGGAGTCATCAGCTTGCATGACTGTTAAGTAAGAAACCACCTGACTTGAGATCCTTTTCAGCAGGACCTGCTGAGAAAAATGGAAGGCAGTTTGACAGAAAGTAAGTTTGAATGAGCATGGTATATAATATATATATTATAATATCCTTCAAATAAATACTCAACTTTAATGTAAAAGATCAGGCCATTTTTTTTTAAAGAAAGAATGGAAAGTGATATCTTTTGCAACTATGACTAAGAGGAAAGAATTTTGTATTTGTTTTTGCTTTTTGGAGAGGGGAAGGTAGGGCAATTGGGGTTAAGTGACTTGTTCAAGGTCATATGGCTAGTTTTGTGTTAAGTATCTGAGATCGGATTTGAGCTCAGGCCCTCCTGACTCCACGGCTGGTGCTCTATTCACTGTGCCACCTAGCCACCCCAAGGAAAGAATTCTTAACCAAACAAGGCATAGAAGGGATCATAAATTATGAGAGAGACTAGTGATTATATAAAATTCCAAAGCCTGTATAAACTAAATCAATTCAGTTAGAAAAAGAAGACAAATTACAGTGTGAATTTTTTAAAATATCAAACAGTTCTGACAAAAGTCTGATTATAGGGAATTAACACAAATATTTATGATCAGGAGCCATTTACCAATAGATAAGCAGGGAGAAAAATCTAAACAGCTTCCAAAGAAAAAAATGAAACTAGCTGAAACTGGACATGCTTCAATATAATACAAGGTATAAACCATACTTCAATATAGAAAGAAGGATAAAAACTTTATTCAATTTGACAAAAAAGGGAATAGTCGAAGTTGGATGGCTCTCAGTGACAGTCCCTGACTGTTGGGAGAGGGCTGAATCAAACAAGATAACATATAAAGTGCTTCACAAAGCTTAAAGTGCCGTATAAATGTTAGCTATGAATTAGTCCAATGGAAGAAAGGAAGAAAAGAATCAGGCACTTATTAAGCAAGTGCTATTTGCCAGGCACTAAGTACTTTACAAATATTACCTAATTTGATCCTCACAATAACCCTGGGAGAGAGGTGCTATTCTCCTTAATTTAGGACTGAGGAAACTGAGGCAGAGGTGAAGTGATTTGCCTAGGATCATGCAGTTAGTAAATATCTGAGGCTAGACTCAAGTCTTCCTGACTCCAGGTCTAGTATTGTGTCTACTGTGTCACCTAAAAAAACAAATTAAAAAAAAATCCAATTCAAATTTATATGAGAAAAGTTACTAAGTTCTTTATCCTCTGTAACTCAGCAATTCCGGTTTGGGGCACATACCCAAGGAAAGTCAAAGAGAGAAATAATGTTCCATATATATGTAGTGTCCATAGCAATACTTTATGTAGTATTATTATTTATTAGTATTATTATTATGTCCATAGCAATACTTTATATAGCAAAAAAAAACCCCGAAAACACGGTGGGTTTGCCCCATCAGTTGGGGCATGATTGAATATATAGTAGCATATGAAAATGGAATATTGTACTAAAAGAAATAATGAATATGAGGAAACATAAGAAGATGTAAGAACTTATACAATGTGAAGTAAGCAGAATTAAGAGAACAATAATGTCAAAAATGTACATGGAAATGATACAAAAAGGCAACCAAGTAAATGCCGTGATGGAGATTAAATGCAGAGATCAGATGACTAAGAATGCCAAACACAGCAGACTCAGATGGACACTGTCTATCCTGGCTAATCTTGCTTAAATATTTATCAAAAGGAAATGTTCTAGGATTAAGACAAAAGGTATATAGGGAAGTACATAAAGTTGTAAGTAAAAATGACCAAAAAATGGTTAATTACATTCAAGGATGTTATTAAGGAAACTAATGAAGTTTTTAAATCAGTACTAATATTTTAAATAAATTGTTTAAGGGCAGTGGAAAGAGCACTGTCTCTGGGGTTGAAGCCCCTGGGTTCAAATCTCACCTTTGAAAAATTAACTACTTTTGTGATCTTGAACAGTTCACCTAACCTCCCTGGGCCTCAGTTTCCTCATCTATAAAATCAGGGATTTGGGGGTTGAGCGGAGTCAATGTGTCAGAGTAACCTAGAGAAGTACAGTGGGCTTCAGCCCTCCCCAACTTCTCCAAACAGATCTAGAAAACCAAATCCTGTTTGGGAAAGCCAAGAAAAAAAAATCTTTTTTTTTTGTACATAGTTATTTTCATGTTATCTTCCCCATTGTAATGTAATGTTTTTGCCTTTCTTTGTATACCCAGTCATTAGCATACTGCCTGGAGCATAGTAAGTTCTTAGGAAATGCTCATTGGCTGACTAGCTGCTCTGTATTCTCCTAGAACTCATTTGATGAGCTGAATTAAATCTAAGATCTCTTTTTGCCTATGACAATCTATGATATTACTTGTAGAATGCTTTATATAAAGTTTTTAGTCTTTGGAGGCCAAAAGGGCTTCTTTGAGACTCTCTGGTGACAAATTTGATAACCCTGCTCTACATTTTTCACTCCTTCAACTGTGATAAGGCTAGTCATGCTCCTTGTTTAATAACTTAGCAGTATTTCATTCTCTTTCTTAGAAACTGTCATTTCTCACGTTCATCATTCATTACGTCTGTCTCTCCTGTGTGATTGCCTCTAAAATCCCCCAACCAGAAATGCTGAAGCAGTCTGACTACCAACCCCATCAAGTACCATTCTGTCACATGCATAACTGAGCATCTCCAACATACAGATTTATTCTTGAGTCTTTGGTTTTAAGGATAGAATTGGTTGGTAAAGTGGTATAGAAATGGTAGGAGATAGTGAAGCAATATTCATAAAGGTGAATTTTTTGCATTGATAGAGGAAATATTAATAAATGCTAATTTCTCATTTTCTACCCAGTACATAGAGATCTTAGCAGAAGATATACAACAAGGAGGCCCCCTTATACTTCATCTAGGTAATTGTCTGTTCCATATCACTTTGAGTATGTGGAAATTGCAACTAAGCTATTTTATTTCAACATCAATTAAGCACCTACTTTGTGTCAGGCACTATCCTGGGTGCTGACTATTCAAAGATAAAATCAAAATAATGTCTTGTCCTCAAGGACAGTTCATTCCTCTGGGAGGATACAATGCATACACAGATAAGTGGAAATCTGAGGGGAGAGTAGTGATGACTAACTATAGCAATGGTTCTTAAACTTTTTCTTTTTTTACAAAAAGAAATTGAGGTACATTGAATGCTGAAGTTGGCACCATAGGAGGGGTTCTCTGGTAGTGGGACTTTCAAACCCATCTCCTGACCCTTGGGGTGCCTTCTCTTCTCCTGTCTCTGCCCTCTTTTTTCTTCTTTCATGTAAAAGACTCCTAGCATAGGAAGCGGCTTTGGGCCTCCTCTGACAGAGATGGGATTGTGAGCATCCCAATGGGCACTGAAGACAGCAGGCAAGAAATGAAAGGTGAGGGAAGGAAGCTGAGGAATATGGAAAGTCTCCTGTCACACTTGGTTGAAATTAGACTCTAATGGTGTATAGAGCACAGGCTTTAAGAAACACATAACTTAAAGAATCAAAAAATGTTTCTTGTAAGAGGGGGATGGTAATGGGCCTAAGCTTTGAATGAAGAGAATACTCCTGGTGTGTGGGAACGACTGTCCTTATTGTTTGTCCTTTATTCTTGAAGGTATATTTGCATATGGGAATTCTTCCTCCTGTAATAACTTATGCTGAGATCATTAAACCATGCTATTGGAATGCAAGCTCTAGGAGGTGCTACTAAGTAAGAAATCAATCAATCAATGTTTCTTAAGTGACAACAATGTGCTAGGCATTGTGTGAGGAGCTAGAGGAAATGGTACAAGTAGAGGCCTAGTGATGGAATTGTTTGACTAAGCACTAGCCAGCTAAGTTGAGAGACTGATTCCCCAAAAGTTGGCTATCAGGTGATGAATTGTTCTGGTCACAGAAACCCTTTGTTGACTGATTGATTGATTGACTGCTTAACAAGGCATGGGAAGATTGCAAACTGCTTCAGTGGAATAAGTGCTATACTAATGAAATCATGGATCTTGTCAAGGTATATGAAAATCCATACATAATAAATTAAAGAGAAAACTAACCTCCACTCCTATTCAGCTCGTGAGAACATTTTTTTCCATAACTACCACTTGCAGAATTCATTTTTAAAATGCAACTGACAGAGGCTGCACTGCCTTTGAGTATTCATTCCATACAAAGATGCCCATCTTATTCCCATGAGCCACCATGTTGCATTGTTCAGCAGTGGTCTGAGTAATGAATACCATCTGGTTGTGCACTCCTCCCTTAACTCATATTCTGGGTCTCTGGTCTTAGTCTCCTGATTCTGAGGTTATCCTAAGAATGACAAGCAACATTTTTTTTCCAGTTGATAGCAGCCTGCTCCAAAACAGACTCATCAGCATCTTTAGAAGTCGACTGTCAAGCTAAGAGGAAATGAATAAAAATAGCTTCTATTACTACAGAGGAAGAAAGCAGAGCAGGTTTGGCTTGTCTTACATGGAGCACAGCTGTTGGAAGCCTAACCAAAAGCAGGCACCTCTTGCAGACTCCCTCCATTACTGCTCAACTCAGTCTCTTCTGTAATACTGTAGCAGAGGTCAGACTACTGCAAGAACCTCAGAATGAACTTTCATCTCTTGGCAGAAGCAGCAGAGAAAGACCAGGACTAAGGACATGAGAGGACACATCTGCTCTGGTCCAGGGCTGGAGCAGGCTGAGGCAGCCAAGTCCTTTCAGACTCTTTGTAACCTTAGCCTCTTGGAATACACAATCAGTTGGAGCACAATTAAGTCGACTCCAAAGTCAAGATTTTTTTTTTAATGGTCCTCAAAGGAAGTGCTGGGATAATTATTTGGTTGATAGATCGATAGCCTCACTGGTGTGGGCTATATGTCTTCTCATCTTGTCTGATTTTTATCCACTCTAAAATCCTTCTCTAAAATCCTTCTCTAAAATCCTTCTCTAAAATCCTCAGTGTGAACTCTTCTGATTCCTGGTTATCTTGTCTGTAGAATATAGGATATGGTCTGTGTGATCCCCCACATTTCTTCTGGCTTTTATATTCTCTCTTTCTAATGTATATGTAGTGCTCCCTCTGTCTTACTGTCCCAAACCTTCACTTATACTGGCAGGTTGGGTCCTCAAGAAGGAAAGTGACTGCATCTCCCCTTAAAAACTAGGGGTTGTCTTAAAGGGTTCTGCTTCAGACAATATTGCTTATGAATCTTGATTTAATATATACCCCATTACTGGTCAACTTGTTGCTAATTATTAGCCTTAAGAAGGGATATTTACTGAAGATGTATATGATAGATGTTACAAAAATTTTCCCCTCACTGGGGGCACATTCTCTCCTCCAAAGATACTCAAAACCTGGGGAGAGTAGGCTCAAATTGACCACAAAGGTAATGGTATCCACATGTAGGGAACATATTGGGCAGAGAGGCATCTCTGAACTACTGGTCCTAGGACTCCTTTTATCCGCCACCAAATTTGCTCTGTGACATTGTGTTAGTGTCTTTCTTGCTCAGGTAGGTTAGTTCCTTGCTCTGTGAAGTGTCTTGTTTGACAGGTCAGTCCACTGCAGGGTGGGGTTAATTTTCTTTTGGCTGCTGAATTGGCTTCTTACCAGATTTGTCAGCTTCTACTGGTTCTGGTGGTCTCTATTACCAAATCCTATGACTGAAGGGACCTCCTAGTGACTTTTCTGATGTTTTGAAGCTTACAAAGCTATAACCTTGTCAGTTCAATCCCTGGATACCTATTCACCTAAGCTCAGAAAAGAAATAAAGGAAGCAAAATAGAGGCTCCATGTGTTCATGGACACATGGTAATCAGATAGGAAAAATAGTTCTTCCCCAATCTAGCAGTTCATATCAATTTTTCTTGTTTGAAAGCCTCCAGGGAAAAATACTAAAAGGGACAAGGTGAGGATAAATTGATCCTTTGGTATGCAAATTCAGTTCTGGGCTCCTGAGTCTTTAGTCTTTCTACCTCCAAAGCCAGTCATAATGCTTTTCATCACCATACAGTACTGGGTACCAAGTCATTCTTAGCTAGAAATAGGCTCATCAAGTCTCAACATGTTGGATTGGAAGCAGGTAGGGAATATCACACACATTTTGTATTACTTATCAAGACACTGCTATTCTGGACACGCTACAAGGACAGGGCCCTCATGGTCCAGTCTTCCCATTACATGTGACTACTTTGGTGTTGGGGACCCTTTTTTCCTTATTGATGGATAATAGCCCACAGAAAATTTTTTAAAAGACTAAAAGCATATCTAAGTTACACATAATACTTGTTTAATCTGGGGTCCATCGATACTCCAACACCACCATGGCATCTATTGATGGAATTGAAGTGGACTTGGACACCTTTATTTTTACTAGCCTCTAACTGGGTTGCTAGGTGACGCAGTAGATAGAGTGTTGGGCCTCGCATCAGGAAGACTTATTTTCATGGGTTCAAATCTGGCTTCAGATGTTTAGCAGCTGTGTGACCCTGGGAAAGTCACTTACCCCTCTTTCCCTTAGTGTCCTCATCTGTAAAATGAGCTGAGAAGGAAATGACAAAACACTCCAATATTTTTGTGAAGAAAACCCCCAGTGGGGTCATGAAGAGTCAGACATGACTGAAATGACTAAGTAACGACAACTGAAATTTAGCATCTTCTTCAATTACCAATATAGGCAACAAAACATTTTCTTAAAACGGGTCCATAAGTTTCACCAGAGTGCCAAAGGGGTCAATGACACGAAGAAAATAAAGAAGACTTGATTTAAAGGGTGTCTAAGAATAAATAGGAAGGAGAGAAAGATACAGGAGAAAAGATTAAGGGAGATAAAGAATAAATGGAAGGTTTTCAAGAAGGAAAGGGAAAAACAGAAAGGGAGGGAGGGAGATGGAGACATATATAGAGGAGAAAAAAAGAGTGATGGAGGAAAGGGATCAAAGGGTTCAATTTGGAAGCAATCTTAGAAATCCTCGAGCTCAGTCTCCTCATTTTAAGAGAAGTGACTTACTCTTGGGCTTACCGGCCCACAGATCACAATAGTTCAGTAGTTGTTGGTATATGTTTCTGATTATTTGTCTGAAGATGCCCTTTCTAATAATATCAAAGTAAAACAGGGATGACCATTATTACCACTACTAGTTAATGTAGTCCTAGTAGTAGCAATAAAAGATAGAAAAGATAAGCTAAAAAGCATAAATAAAAATGGAAAAAAATATTGTTTTTACAAATGATATGATGAAACCCTGGAGTCAATAAAAAAAATCTTATTGAAATAATAAATTGAGAAAATTTATAAGATTTAAAATAAATCCACATAAATCATCAATATTCTTATATATTACAAACAGATCCATCAGGAAGAGCTAGAAAGAGAAATTCCATTTAAAATAACCACAGAAGGAATAAAATATTTGGAGTATATACACAAAGATACACTCAGGAACTATATGAATACAATAAGGAAACACTCTATAGAGTAAAGAATGAGAATGATCTATATAATTGAAGGAATATTCATTGCTTGTGGATAGATCAGGTCAATATAATAAAAATGAAAGAGCTATGTACATTACTATTTAGAGTCATGTCAATCAAACTACCAAGAAGTATTTTTTTAATATAGCCAAAAAATAATGAAATTAATATGCATAAGCAAACGGTCAAAAAACTAAAGGGTAATAATGAAAAAAGTAGGAAGGGAGGAAGCCTGTCAGTGCCAGAGCTTAAAGTACACAACAAAACATGATCATTAGAATGATTTGGTGCTGGTTACATCTCCAGATTCTGGGCATTTTTTACTGGCTGTCTCACATGCCTGGAACAGTCTTCCTCCTATTCCTGTCTTCTGACTTTCTTCAGGTGTAATCTTAAATCTTACCTCTTCAAGAACTCTTTACTAGTACTTTCCTTCTGATATTATTTCTAATTTATCCCGTATTTATCTTGATTACACATAACTGTTTGTATGTTGTCTCTTCCCTTAAAACGTAAGCTATTCGAAAGCAGGGATTGTATTTTGGCTTTCTTTGTATTTTCAAGTTAGTGCAGTGCCTGTTATAAAGTGGGTAATTAATAAATGCTTTATGACTTGACTTGGCTAAAAAAAAATAGTGAGGTTGATCCTTATAACTGATTAGGTATACAACATGCACATACAAGAGAATACAATAGCATAGTGCTGAATAAACCTGAAGACCACAATTCCTGGGATAAGGAATCATTATTTGAAAAAGTCATTGGGAAAGTGGAAAATAGTTTGGCAGAAATTATGTATAGACCAACATATCACAGCAAATACCAAGATAGAGTCCACTTGGAAACATGACTTAGACATAAAAAGTCATATACAAATTAGAACAAAGAAGAAATTCCCTTTTAGATCTCTGGATAGGGACTGAATGAAATATAAAAAGGGTCACATAAGATAAAATGGATAATTTTGATTACATAAAATTTAAAAATTTGTGCAAATAAAACATATGCAGATAAAATTAGGAGGGTACCAAATGTCTGGGAAAATATTTGTAGCCAGTTTCCCTGATAAGAGTATTATATCTAAGATATGTATGGTAATGATTAAAATGTATAAGATTAAGAGTCACTTTCCGGTAGATAAATGGCCAAAGCATATGGACAGGCAATCTTCAAAGGAAAAAACCCAAGCTATCTTCAGCCATATGAATAATGCTACAAATGACTAGTAATTAGAGAAATATAAATAATGCAACAGTTGAAATTCTACCCAGTATCCATTTTCCACCAGCTACACTGGTTTGGTCTTCTCCATCATGCCTTCTTGCTCCAGGAAACTTATCACTGGAAAATCCCATCACCCTGCAAAAACGAATCAATCTTGATACTCACATTTCATCAGTACCTTCTGTCCCTCTAATTAGATGCTCTGACTGGAGGGCAGAGCCATGAGCTCTAAAGCCTCTGTTTAAGGAGGTGTCCCAGCACGATCTTCTCCCCATTTCTTGCAAGCTACATTGCTTTTGGTTTTCTCCATCATGTGTCTCCCTGAGATCTTTTATACCTTTTCCCCTTTTAGCTTCAATTTTGTGTGTGTTGAATTCCCCCCATTAGAGTGGAAGCTCCTTGAGGGCAGAACTTGTCTTTCTTTTTGTTTGTATTTGTATCTCCAGCAGGTAGCACAGTGTCTGGCATGTAGTAAATAGTTATTGATGGACTGACTGACAAGAGGAAAATGACAAATGTTGGAAGGGCTCAAGGGAAAATGAGACATAAGCGTACTGTGAACCAGTCCACCTATTCTGGACATAAATATGTAACTATACCCCCAAAGTTACTAATCTGTGCATACCCTTTTGACCTAGCCCTATTACTACCAGGCCTATACACCAAAGTGATCAAAGAAAGAAGAAAAGGAGAGGAGAGAAAAAGAGGGAGAGAGAGAGAGAGAGAGAGAGAACATGCACATATGCACATATACATATATATACATACATGCATTTATATAGATGGAAGATGAATGGATGGATGGATGGATGGATGGATGGATGGATGGATGGATTAGAAGTTAGTGGTCAGATAGATATGGATATAGTGCATCCCTTTTCATAATGCAGCATCTAAAAACTGGAGGAGTACACTCTTGTTGGAGAATGGTTAAGCAAATTATGGTATATTAATGTAATGGACTATTATTGTGCTATAAATTATAATGAAATGTACAGTTTTGGAGGAAACTGGGAGTATCTCTATGAACTGATGCAGAGGGAAGTGAGCAGAACTAGGAGAGCAATTTGTACAATGAAAACAACATTATAAAGAAAAACAACTTTGAAAGACTTAAGAATTCTGAATAATGCAATGAAAAAGCATGG
The DNA here is from genome assembly GCA_028627135.1 of Pseudochirops cupreus. Lineage (NCBI taxonomy): Eukaryota > Metazoa > Chordata > Mammalia > Diprotodontia > Pseudocheiridae > Pseudochirops > Pseudochirops cupreus. Next base: position 263,942,724 of record CM053582.1, read on the forward strand.
GCCTAGAAGAAGAAACTGAAACTCTTTCTACCCTCTGACTGCAAAGCAATAAACTTAAAATAAAAAATCAGATGCACATTTTTATATATCAACAATGTGGGAATCTGTTTTGCTGAACTAGGCATATTTTTAAAGAGGGTTTTGGTTTCCTTTTTAATTGTGCATGGGGAAAGGGCAGTGAGACAGAGATGAGTAATGCACATAAAATAAATGAATGTTTTTTAAAAGAAGGAAGAGAAGCAAAAGAAAACAATGTTGAAAGAACACAAAAACTTTATATCATTCAAAAGGATTGATATCAAAACTGGATACACAGAGACAGCTTAAGGATCATAGGTCATTCAGGCATAATGGGTTATAATATCACAGTTTAAATCTTTCTCAATTTGCACTTATGAACCTTTTTATGTATTAAATAGATCTTTTATGTGGAGGAAATAAATAGCTGTCCTATAGCTAATCTATGTTGTACACCAAATATTATTTTTCCCCTTTGGGGGGATCCTAGGCTTCAGCTAAACATAATCTTTCCTTAACACCTCCAGCATGAAGAAATATACAGCCAAACACAAAATGAAAAAGAACTTGGCCCCTTTCTTTATAAGCCAGGCTCTCAAAGGATTGAACCTGGTTTGTACTTGAAGGTAGAACTGAAGGTACTTGAAGGTAGAACTGAATCCCCTAGAAGAGGGTATTTTAGCCATTCTGGGCCCAGAAGTTTGGTTTTATTGTTACAGATGTATAGATACTAGCTTGATCCCTTCACATCTCAGGTCAGGGAATATTTCCTTTTATAGCCTTAAGGTTTTAGGCTAAGAGAGCATAGGAACCTTTTCATCTCCTCTGTTCTGAAACATAGATATATACACGTACATGTAAGAGAATCAAAAGTGGGACGTGGATACTTTGCAATACTTGAAAAAGCATAAATTAGGAGATATTGAAGTGTATAAGGGTCCAATTCCTTTTGTCGTTTACAGTGACTCATTTTTAGGGACTGAAATCTTAAAGTATACATTTAAAGTGTTAAAAAAAATTCATAAGTAGAAAAATAAACCTGCTTTGCATTTTAGCAGTATTGTATTTATTTTCCAGGGGATGCATAATCAAAAAAAAAAGGACTTCTAAAAAGAATTGCAAACTATTAACAATGACATGAACAATTGCTCTAATAGACTAATAACAAGAAAAATGTAAACCAAAACAACTCTAACATTTTACTGCTTACTCAGCCAATGACAAAAGATGGTAATATATGCTGAAGAAGCTACAAAGATAGGCACACTGATACACTGTTGATGGAACTGTACATTCATTCAGTTCTTCTGGAAAGTAATTTGGAATTAGACTGATAAAGTAACTACAATGTCTTACCACATGATCCAGAAATCATGCTACTAGGTAGATACCCCAAGGAGGTCAAAGACAAAATGAAAGATTCCATATGAGAAAATGCTCATGGCAGTATTTTTTTTTGTACTAATAAAAACCTGAAAACAAAATAAATGCTCATCATTTGTGGAATAGGTAAACTAAATGTGGTATATGAATATAATAGAAATGATGGCTATGAAGAATTCAGAAAAGCATGGGAATACTTACTTGAATTGATGCAGAATATAATTAATTGATTGATAAAAACCAAGGTTTGTCCTGGAGAAGAAATGAGAAAATATACTTCCTTGTCTTCTTTGTAGAAGTGGAGGATTATGGGTATGGAGCACCACATATACTATCACACTTGTTTGTAATATTACAAAGTTTTGATGGAAGATACATTCAGTAATTAAGTTAAAGCAAAAACAAAGGATAGCAATAACTATTTAAAATAATTCACCAATATAATAGAATAACAAGCCTGTTTTGCATTTTAAAATGTTTTTATTATATGATGTCATAAAAATGTCTCACCCTGACCATTTTTTTTGTTAAGTTGCTCCAGAATTCAATTGGACATGTTTTAAAGTTGGTTGGAGAGGAATGTTAGGAGAGCTTGTGTCCCTTGTGAAGATCACAGATTTGTTTTTTGTTTATGTTTTTATACCTGCATTTAAAATATAATTGATTTCCTTCATAATTCTGTGTGCTTTATTTTATGCATTTAAGAACACTTCTCCAGAAGCTTCACCAGCTGGTCAAAGGGGTCCAAGACGCACAAAAGATGGAGAACTCTACCTTAGAGTAATCTTATTAGGGTTTCAATAGCCCTTTCAACTGTTGCTACTTGGGAAGTAGAGTATCTTAGGGGTAAAGAGGACTGGTGGAATGAGGGAATGTAGGGCACAGTGTTCTTTGCTGACTCCAATCTTTCCCCTCTCCAATCCATGTGGCTGCCCAAATAATCTTCCAGAAGCACAAGTCTAACCATGGTCACTACTTACTCTATGAAGGACCTTTTATACTTCCCCTCTTGGTTCTAGGATAAAATACAAACTCCTCAGGTTGGCATTTAAAACATTTTATAAGCTGTTTTGGGTCATCTTTCTAGGCTTATTCCATATCATCTCCTCCATGTACTCTCCATTCCAAGGAAACTGGCTTCTTTGCTGCTCCCCAAATTTGACATTCAATTTCCATCCCCCGGGCTTTTACATAGTCTGGTCCCCTTTCAACAAATGCTATCTCTCTTCACCTCTACTTCTCAGAATCCCTTATCCTTAAAGGCTCAACTCATATACTATTTCTCATTTCTCACCTGGCTTTCTCTTTTCTCTACCTTGAGACTTCTCTGTCATCTCCCTAATGCTCTAGGAAGCTCATAATTGGGATAAGCTTGTCATCTGATAAGATCTCATCAGTCTCCTCTCCTCCTCTCCTCTCTTCTCTTCTTTTCCCCTCTCTCTTTCTCTCCCTCCCTTCCTCTCTCCTTCTTTCTCTCCTTCTGTCTACATGGAGTATCATACCTGTACCTGGGTGTAAATTGTGAAATGGAGATTCTTGGCTTAATATTGAATCCTCTTTTTGTGTTGTATTATGTACTTAGAAATTTTTTTGTCTTTTTGAATAAAAAAACTGAATTAAAAAAAACTTTTAAAAAAGAACTGAGACCTAGAAGAAATGTTTAAGTTGTAGAAAATAAAGAAAGCCATAAGGTGTAATAGAAACGGCTTTGGTTTCTGAGTCATTCGAGTGAGTTCTAAGTTAAGAAAATTTGGGGGATTCTGACTCTGCCTGAATTTCCTCCAAAGGCACTCCTGCCCCCTATTGAGATGGCATCTGAGGTTTGCCCTCTAGATCAGAGGCAAGCTGGTTTAGGTTAAGGTTTCAGAGCACCAGCTTTTTATTGCATTTCAGTGATCAGAGCCTTATTTTTATTCACAGAGCTCAAGCTGAGCTCCCTGGAAGTTACTAAAACAAGGTATTGTTTCCAAACTTTGGTTAACTATGGGGAAGGGATAGATGACTTATTTTAAAGTTTTTATTGTCAACATAAACCTTAGAGACTCATATCTACGTATGTTGTACGGTCCCAGTTCAATGAATCCCAATTTTGTTTGTTTGCTTGTTTGTTTGTTTGGGCCACACCTGTGATTTCATAGGTATGGGAAACTCTAGTGAGGAAACCATGCAAATCAGCAACTATTCTATAATTTATTTTCGTAAGTAATTGCCTGGAGCATTGAGTGGTTAAGTCATTGGTCCAAGGTCATACTAGCAATATGTGTCAGAGGCAGGATTTGAAATCAAGTCTTTCTGTTTCAGAGACCAGATCACCATCCACTATGCCAGAATGAATTCTAACAGCTACTCAACATGGGAGCAGCCTTCACACATGGTTTCCTAGCATCTATAATGATTTCATTTTGTTCTTAAAACATTGACAATTTAAGGCAAACATGCAGTATAGTATAGAAGTATGAGGGCTGGATGTGGAATCAAGGAGACCAGTGTCCATCTTCCTGTTCTGACATTACTAGTTGTATGACTATGGGCAAGTCCTGCCCTGAGGTTCAGTTAGTCCGTCTGTAAAATGGGAATAACACTTAGGCTCTCTAGCTCACTGGTTTCTTCTGAGGAAAGTGCCATAAAGACATGAACAGTTTCTATTCTGCTAATCAGGAAAGGTTGTGTGTGTGTGTGTGTGTGTGTGTGTGTGTGTGTGTGTGTGTGTATGTGTGTGTATGTGTGTGTGTATTAATTGCTATAGCATTTTCTTCACATCAGCTTGTATTTCCAAACTTTTATATCCTGCTATAAGCCATATGTTTTAATTTGTAAATGTTAAAACAGAACTTGAGTCCATTTGAAATATTAGAAATGTCTTTGGTAAGCTTCCTCTCATTTTTGAAAAACTGGATTTGATTATGTTATGCCAAACAGTTTCTAAGGACAGTGTGGAGAAGGTTGAGTGGGGTTCAGATTCATTTTACAGGAGAAAATACAGAAGAATTTAATTTCCTCTTAACCCTGCTGCTAGAAGCAGGTAATGACAGGGGGCGATTAACTTTTATGTTTTCTGAAGTATTTTCACATGAAAGTCATTTTCAAAGAAACAGCAAGTAATCCTGGTAATTTAGAGTTTGTTTGAGAGTGTATTTGAGATGCTTTTAAAGTAGCCTCAGTATTCTTTGAGAGATTAGGACAATACCCAAGGGGGTGGAGGTAGGATGCATAATTGATATCCAACTGGGAGAGATTTAGCTGTAAATCCACCTCGAACCCTTTGGCCAACAGACAAAACCCCAAAGTGTGGCCAGTCTTGACTTCCTTTCCCTTTCCCTTTTAGCAAGGTATATTTGAAGATCAAAAGGGACACCTCTGAAAAGAGAGAGACACTGGTCATTGATGAGGCTCTGGGTCATTTGGCATCTACGTGTTAACATTCAATTCTCTATGGTCCACCATAACATGCACCTACAATGCCTTTTTCTTAGTAGGACATCAATAAACGTTTGTTGAATGGATAAGAGGGGTCAGTCTTTGGCATTCTAAACAGAAAATAAACTCATAGCTATTTTTTTCTTAGGAACGCATTATATGATTTTTATAAATGTCTTTTTACTTCACTAAAACATTTTTAATTGTTTTGCTCAGATACACATTAAAATCAGTTGATATTTTTTGCTGCACTCACTGATTAGGTGGAGGACCAGAAGACAGCTGTAGGGCAAGGAGAGGCTAGATTTCAATTAAAAAATTTGTTCACAGTGACCAACAAAGTAGAAAATCTGCTTATAATTAATCAAAACATGACTATGTGTGCTATTTGTATGTTCCTGCTACCTTAGAATGGAAGCTTCAAGACAGAAGGAAAAACATCATGAGGCTTCTTACCACATTACTCAGTCTGTTGAATACTAAGCTATAACAACAGCAAGGTTGCCTGAAGGGGGATTTGAATTCCAAATGTGATCAGACTTTGTTGAAAGAATGGAGGAGGAGGCTAGAGAATTGTTGAGAGTCCTGAAGGTTGTGCATGTGTGAATCATATATGAGTCATAGGTAAGTACTTGGCAGGATCACACAACGGAGGCAGAGCACAATTCTCTATGGAGTCCATAAATGAGGCCATCATACCATTCTGTGGAGCAACTAATGACGTTGGGGAAAGTTTAAGTGGGATGTAGCTTTTCGCAGCTGGGTGGTACAGTGGATAGAGCACTGAGTCTGAAGACAGGAAGACTCATTTTCCTGAGTTTAAATCTGACCTCAGACACTTCCTACCCGTGTGACCCTGGGCAAGTCACTTAACCCTGTTTGCCGCAATTTCTCGTCTGTAAAATGAGCAGGAGAAAGAAATGGCAAACCACTTCAGTAACTTTGTCAAGAAAACCCCAAATGGAATCATGAAGAGTTGGACACAGCTGAAACCACTGCACAACAACAAAAGATGCAGCTTTATTTTTGTTAAAGTTATCACAGAGGCAGAGCAGTTGATCTATGGGACAGGAAGATAGTAATCATGGTCAAAAAGTCAATCAATCAATCGATCAATCAACTAAGTCATATAATAAGAATTTATAAAGAACCTATTCCATGGAAGGTGGGTACTACGCCAGGTACTAAGAATAGGTAAGCAAAAAAAACAATGGCCCTGACCCAAAAGAAGGTCTCATTCCAAGGGAAAAGATAACACGTATACACATACACCTACCTATCTACATGTATGTATACATGTGTGTATGTGTGTAACATGTGTGTGTGTGTAATAGACAAAAAGGTAACCCAAGGAGGGGCTGAGATGACACAGGCTTGTAGAGGAACCCAGAAAGGCCTCTAGAAACAGATGGGGTTTGAACTAAATCTTGAAGGATGCCAGGAATCCCAAGAGACAGAAGTGAGGAGGAAATGTATTCTATGCATGTGTCAGAGCAAAGGTGTAGAGATGAGTGTCATGTGTGGAAAAGCAGTAAAAAAGCCAATTTTGTCGGGCCATAGAGTATATGGGGTGAAGGTGAATTAATGTGAAATGAGGCTAGAAAGATAGGATGAAGCCAGGTTGCAAATGCTTAATGAGAAGATCAGTGACTCTTCCACTTAGCGGCTTTTTTTTGGGGCAATAGATAAAATCAAGGATAGCCTACGTCTCTGTACTGCTGTTCTTAAACTGGTCCTTCTACTGTAGCTGTAGAGCTAAGTGTGTTTGAAGAAAGATGAGCAGGAGGAATCAGTAGGACCTCCTCATGGTTTAGCAGTGTGGCTCTAGGGAGACTAGTCTCCCTGGTGACTTTCCCTAACTATTTTTACTTTTATTTCTTCCTGTGGTGTATCCAGGAAAAAGTTTTGTGCATTGGGTTGTGCTTTAAGCTGCCTGAGTTTTTAGGCTCATAGAACACCAAAAAGTCTGACAATGATGATTCTTTGTTACAGAGTCAATGACAGCTTCATGCTTGGAATCACCTCTTGAGTCCCTAATGTGTTTGAGGTCATTGGACCCTGGGAGTCATCAGTATCAAGATCCTGACAATTCTGCCTGATGCCCATCCAATACTTATTCATACACATACATACAATTCTGTAGGGCAATTAGATTGATATGAAAGTCAAATTTAGATATCTCTTTTATTTAAATTTGCCACTTAGCAGCTATGTGACTTTACTAGAAATATTTAAATTCTCAAGGTTTTAGTTTCCTTGTCTGAAAAATGAGAATACTGAACTAAATGATCTTGAAGGACCATTTCCACTCTATTAAATCCTTTTGATTCTCATCCCCAGAAATAATGACGCTGTGTGGAGATAACAGCTAGTTAACTCAGTTGTTTAGAGGACCAATGTTATTAAATAACAACCAAATCATGGATTCCTTTCCTCCAAAAGTCACTTAGTTTTTCTTTGTTCTATGACCATAGACTAAACCCTCTCTCCAAGGCAGCTGTGTTATGAATGCACCCTATTGGTTGTAGAGGTACTATATAGGTGAGAGGATGGATGGATCAAAGCATATGTATCACCACTATAGGGGGAAAAATTTAGTGAGTATGCTTTACTGATGATGTATGTCATTGCCTATGATATTTGTATATCTAGAATACAGTGAGGCACCATTTCTCTTGTAATCAGGTTTCTAGTAATTTTAGCCATCTAGGAACCAGGAAAAAAAGGCAAAGTTTCTGAGTGGTCTAAACAGGTGAGAAAGCCCAAGAACTTTTATTTTTTAGGGAAACTACTCATGCCCCATTCAAAAACATTTACACTTATCTTAGGCATAATTTTAAGTAGCTTCTTTATCTTGTTTCCTAACCTGCATCAGATTAGAAACATAATATTATGAGGGTGGAGAGGGATTTGGGGAGTAGGTATTTTGACATCGGTGAGAAGTGACAGATAAGAAGGAAGACAGATTATAAAAGCAGTGATAATAACTCAAAATATCAGTCATCTGGGGACCACTTAATAGTGAAGCAGACAATTGTACATGTCTCAGTTGCCCTTCAGGGCACTGTTGCATTTAGTAGAGTATGATCATTGAAGTTCATTATCCTAAGTCTTCAAAGAAAGGTTAAATTATGTTCAGTATACCACATTTATGAAATGTGTAGCTCTTTTTAGAAAGATATCTATCAGAAATAAACTAGGCATTGTCATAGATACCAAAGAAGGACAAGATAAGGTACAGTCTCTTCTTTCATGTACCTTACAGTGAGGCAAGATTAACATACATGATACAATTAGAAAGTAATGACCTACAGTATAGTATGGAATTATGTTCTGAGTGTGTGGGGGCAACATAAATACAATAGGAGAGAGAGAGACAGAGAGACAAAGACACAGAGAGAGGCAGAGACACAGAGACAGACAGAGAGAGAGACAAAGGAGAGAGGGGAGAGAGAGAGAGACAGACTCACTGGATCTCAGCATAATCAGGTGAGGCTTCATAGAAGTAGCATTTTAGTTAATCTCTAGGAATGGGTAGGTAATAGCTTACCTTTATTTAGTGCTTTAAGGTTTACAAAGTATTCTTTTATAGCAAACCTGTGACAGAGAGGTGGGAATGGACCATGAGTCCCAAGATGGAGCGAGTCACAGTCCCTCTTCTGACACATGAAGGCTAGGTGGTCTTTGGAAAGTCATTTAACTTCTCAGATGCCCAGGCAACAGTTCTTGTTGTTGTTGAGTTGTGACTGACTCTTTGTGACCCTATTTGGGGTTTTCTTGGAAAAGATCTCGAGTGGTTTACCATTTCTTTTTCCAGGTCATTTTACAGATGAGGAACTGAATTAAACAGGGTTAAGAGACTTGCCCAGAGTCACACAGCTAGGAAGTGTCTGAGGCTGGATTTGAATGCATGTCTTTCTGACTTCAGGCCCAGTACTCTATCCATCAATTTGCACAAGTAATGACAGATCTTCACCAGGAGCTTTCTCTGCCAATAAAATAATAGGTCCAGTAAAACAAACAAAACAAAAACCAAAACACCCTCCCCCCCACTCAAATACCCTGCAAGATAGGGAGGGGAAATATTATCTTCATTTAACAGATGAAGAAACTGAAATGCAGTCAAGTTAAGTGAATAGCCCAGTGTCACACAGCTAGTAATTACTATGCTATGGGGGAAAGATTCCTGTATTTAGAATCAGAGGAATAGAGTTTGATTCTCAGTTATACTAAATACCACTCAGGTGACACTGGGCAAATCATTTACTTCATCTAAAAATAATGAGATTAGACCAGATTGGTGTAGCATGAATGCAATATTCACAGCAACTGTGAAAATGCAGGCATAGTTCTCAATCACAAAATGTAACAGACTCTCCATATAGAAGACAGAAGCAAAACATTTATTCAGACACCAGAAAACTGAAAGCCAAATTCACCATGGTAGCAAAGAAGTTAATATATCATCACAACACAGACAGCCACATCATCCTTTAGCCTTCCCACAAACCAAAATGCACAAGCCTAGCTGTCTGCTTGGGTGTGTCCTCTCTTCCCTCCACCATCTGACTGCCAGTTTCCTGTAGGTTCTGCTCCACCCTTCAGCAAGCTCCTCCCACCATAGGCTCCATGTGATTACATTTAGCCTATTAGGGGACAGAGAAAATCTTTGAATCAGGAAAGGTCTGCAAATTCCCTTAGGTTTTTTAAGGAGCAGGGAAGATCTTCAAACTACCATTACCATTACAATTGAGGGTCTGTAACCTATGGGTTAGAGCAAGTCCTGCCTGCCTTTATACAGCCAGCAGCTAAAAATGGTTTGTACATTATAAAATTTCATTTAAAAAATGTAAAAACTATTCTTAACTTGACAGGTGGTATAAAATGAGGCAGCAGCCAGGTTTTAGCCCTAGGCCCCAGGTTGTTTACCTACTCTCAGAATTATGTCCTTCTTGCTTCTTGTCCAAACCACACCACTCCAAAGTCAGCTTCATTGGGGTTTTCCTGAGGACTTGGTCTGAAAGGTTCTCTTGATCTTGAGACTAAGTATAAGTCAAGGCTTGAATTTAGGTCTTTCTTCTAACCAAGACTTTGTCAGTATACAAAGGATACAATTTAGATAGATTAGGGAGTGGGGAGTAGGGAAGAAGTAGGTGAACAGCCCCTCCAGGCTGAGCAAACAGCATGAGCAGAGGCAGAGAGATAAGAATTGGCAGAGCCCTAACAAGGGTGATACAAAAGAGACATTTGCCACAGATGTGCAAAACATAAAGAGTAAAGGAAAGAAAGATTAGGTATATATGTACCTAAAATCCTAAGGATGCAGAGTGATAGTGTGTGGGTGCACAATTTTATATTCTTGCCTTTGGCAAAAATATTGACTAGTTATGGTGCTGAGGACTGGCATTATATATGTGGGTATGGTTGCCAAATAGCTGCTGTTTGACTAGTTTGACTGGTTTGTTTTTTTTTAATCACAAAAGCTGGTTACATCTTACTGATGTTCTCTATTATGGCTTGACATTTTTGTTCTTCCACATCCTGAAAGGCTTTCCTCCAGTAAGATGTCTCCACATTGTAAAAGATTCCTTGAAGGATGTAGCAACAGAAGAAACTTTGTTCAATGATTTTTTGATTATTGATATCAAAAGAAACCAGTGGTATGCTGGGAAATGTTTAGCAACTGGCTCTCTGGGGGAAAAAAGTCTGAATGACAAACTTTTAAGTTTTATCTGCCTTATTAACATTTTCTCCATCACTTTATTAAGTCTATACAATCAATGAAACAATAAATCAAGTCTTGATTTGTAGCATTTGCTGATTTCTGAGATATAAATGCTCATACTGAGAATTTAACAATCTCCTCTTGTGTGTTGGTTTGAGGTGGTTCTACAAAAGCTCTTAGTAAAACATAAAACAGGGTGATGTGTGCTCACTCAAGGAATTCGCATCTGTTATGGAGTATGTCTAATACAGAGTCTGAATGTTGAGACAGTCTCCTTGACACTTTGGTTTGTGCCGGTTGCATTAACTACTGGAACACTGAGGAGCCTGCAAAAAAGATCCATAGTCATTCCAAGAGTCCAGACTCATTGTCCACCCAGGAAAAAAAGTGGGCAAACAATGCTTTCTGTCCAGGCCATAATATGCAGTTAGATGGTTAGCTCATAGACCTGGTGTGTCAGTAAGTATATAAGAAACAGACACTGCAAAGAAATGATTACCTGGCATTCAAATTGAATTAGGAGGAAGGAAGGAAGCAAGCAAGCAAGCTGAATTGCTTTAGGGAAATTGCACAAAGTTTTCAATAACCCAAGCATCTCTGGAAACAAAAATCCATCTTGATAAAAAACAATCACAGAATCACAGAATTTGAGAATTACAAAGAATCTCAGTATCTATCTAATCCAGCCCACACACGAAGGAATCTCCAATAAAACATACCCACCAAATGGTCCCGCAGCCTCTACTTGGAAGACCTCCAAGGAGTGGGGATCGCCTCTCCAGGCAGCTTAGCCCACTTTTGGGCAGCTCCAATTGCTAGGAAGTTTTTTCCTGGCATTAAGCCTAAATTGGCCTCTTTGCAACTTTCACATTGTTCCTGGTTCTACTTTTGGGGGCCAAATGAAACAAATTTAGTTCCCCCCTCCCTCCACATGACAGTCCTTCAAATACTTTAAAGCAGCTATAATGGCCCTTGGAGATTTTTTTTTCTCTCTAAGGTAAACATGCCCAGTTCCTTCTACTGATCTTCATATGATGTGAATTCAATTCTCTTTTGCACACTATAGCTTAGTAATACCCTTTTTAAACCATGGCACATGGAACTTACCACAGTATTCCAGATGAGGTCTGAGAAGGGCAGTGTATAGTGGGACTAATACCACCCTGTTCCTGGAAGCTATTCTTCATTTGATGTAACCAAAACCACATTAATTTTTTTTGACTGCCATATCAGATGGCTGACTCGTGTTAAGCTAGGAGTTCACTAAAACCCCCAGATCTTTTCCAAAATGCTTTTCCATGCTCCCCCATTTATACTTATGAAGTTAATTTTTTTGTACACAAGTATAAGATTTTACCTTTTCTGTATTGAATTTCATTTTTATGAAATTTAGTCCAAATGTTTTAAACTATCATTGTCATCTAATGCCTTAGCTATTCCTCTCAGCTTTGGGTCATCTGCAAACTTTATAAATAGATTATAAATATCTATTCTCTAATCCAAGTTATTAATTAAAAAAAAAAGCATAAAAGCCAAACACAGCTCCTTGGGGGTACCAAACTGGAGAGGTCCTGACCCATTAGCAAATACTCTTTGAATCTGTTTATACAACCAGTTTTGCATCCAACTAATTGTATTATTGTCTAATCTCTATCTCTCTATCCTCTGTACAAGATAAGTAGGAGGGATTTTTTTGTGTGTGACAAGTTGTGTTGAAATCTAGGTTAGACTACATCCACAGGATTCTCATCATCTATTAGTTTAGTAATCATTAAAAAAAAGAAAAAATGAAGTTACTCTGGCATGGCTTGTTATTGATGAAGCTATACTGGCTCTTTGTATTCACCATTTCCCTTTTTAGACCTTACTATCTCTTTGATGATCTGTATTAGAATTTTCCTAGGAATAAGAAAATATTCTTCTATTAATAGAAGAATTAAGCCATCGAATACCTCAATCTACAAAGAACCAAAATTCTGGATGACCATGGGGTCATGGAGAGATCCATGATGGTCAAAATTATGCTTCAGCCTATTACCAGTAAGGAAAATGTTCAAGAAGCATTGGAAAAGATATAATGAAAGATACGTGTGCCTGGAGATGGATGGGGGCTAGTCATGTAGAAAGAGTAAAAGGTATTTTATGAATAGTCCATGTTCCGCATTGCTACTCTGAGGCCAATTCTCTAACTACTATGTGATACAGCCTCTGATATTGAATATGAATTTAATCAAACTTTTGAGAAGTTTTATGAGCATGGACACTCAAGTAACTTCTGTTTCATCAGCCACTAAATAATAACTTATAGGTAGTCATAGTAAAAGATGAATTTTTACTTATGTTACTATTACTATATTACTATATGCAATTTTTAAAAAAAATTGTTTTTAGAATTTACTCGATTTTTACTTATTAAAACTTTAAGAATGGTTGAGAATAAATTGTTTAATCCAGATACATTTTAAAATTCAACTTTAGAAAATAAATGGAAAATATACCAAACATGGTGATGAAATGTGTATATAACAAATGAGAATTGAACTGTTATAAAATTACCAGTGGGTATTGACTGTCTATGAACACACCAACAAGTAACGACATAGAGATAGATGATGTGCAAAGTCATCTTAGGCTTAAAAAAAAGTGAGAGACTAACCAGTGAGTGTCAACTAAAGGAATAAATTTTAACTTCATCTCTAGTTTGGGCAGATTTATTTCCATTTTTGAAGGAAAGCAATTGTATCTGTGAATAGATGGAAGGGTCAACTACAAAAAATATGAGGAATGGGATCAGATCATATTAATGGGGCAATAAATCCAGAGCATCTGAGGAAGCCAAAAAAATAATAACAACAAAAGTAATATTTCTGAGTTTGTTTTTGTAAGGCAGATGCTATTGTAGATAGATGGCAAATGCTCTGCAGAATGTGAGTGATTGTGGCATTTGCTGAACAGGAAATTCTGATTTAGTATTTGGGAGAGGTTTCTGAGAAATTTAATCTGAGGAGGGAGGAAAAGAAGGACAAGGGTTTAATAATCAGACTGAAGGATGAAAGAAGTTTGAATGAAAGAAGAAAAATGAGGAAGAAACTTATTTGAGAGGCACTGTGGCATGGTGGAAAGAAAGTAGACATTGGCATCAGATAGATGTGGATTCAAGTTCCATCTATGACATGCACTGGCTGTGTGACCTTGGGCAAGTCAAGTGTTCGCTCAATGCCCCCAGGCAATTCTCAGAGACCATAATCAATCGAATAGTTTCTGATCTGTATTAGTACAGGGAGTTACTTCTTTGCAATATCTTCATTCCAGTGAAATCATAGGACCAAACAAACCAACAACAAAAAAAACCACACCACCACCAACGACAAAACCCAGCAAGCATATTTAACAATAATTATACTCCTCAAATTGCATTAGCAACTCAAAACACAAAAGGAAAATGACTCCATGTTTTGAAGACCAATAATGTTTTCTTCTACATGTAGCCTGACGTTATTGCTGTTTAGTTGTTTTTTCAGTCATGTCCAACTCTTCATGAGCCCATTTGCAGTTTTCTTGGCAAAGTTACTGGAGCGGTTTGCTATTTCCTTTTTCAGCTCATTTTACAGATGAGGAAACTGAGGTAAACAGGTTACATGACTTGCCCAGCGTCACACAGCTAATAAGTATCTAAGATCAGATTTGAACTAATAAGAATGAGTCTTCCTGATTTCAGACCCAACACTCCACCATACCACCTAGCTGCCCAGGTATACCCTGGACTGCATGGATGTTTTAAGTATTAATTATATCTTTTGTTTATTTATTTATTAAATGTATGTTTTAAGTATTAATTCATCCATATGAAGAAAAAGCAAATAAGTAATAGAGAGGCAATTTGGCACAATAACAAAAATAATTTGTTCATAAACGTACATTTTTATGTCTATAAATTTGAATATGAGCATACAATTAAGTTGTAAAGGAATGAATCACACTAAATAGAAAATAGGCAGTTAAAACAAACCATAAGAGAGACTTTAGGAGGGCTTGGGGGGCAAATATATTTCTGAGACCCCTAGCTGACCCCTTGAACCTGAAGTTGTAACAATTCAGATGAAGAAAAGAAGCTAAAATGACATTATGAGAAATTTTTAAAATTCTGAACAAAATTTTAAAAATCCCTTGAGATTCTTTCCAGATACAGAGTAAAAACCCAATACTGTATGGGAAACCATTTCTCCATCATCTAAAGTATTAAAATGAAGCCTGAAGAACAGAAGAGGAGAATGAATGGGAAGAAAACCAGCGCTAAGCCTCTTGAAGAGAGAGGCATTATGTTTGTTGTACTAAGTACATCATATAAATGAAGAGGTCCTTTGGGGCACTCAGTCAATGTTTAGTGAGATACTGACTGGAATTCAGAGGTTCAGTTGAAGGGTCACACTTGAGGACCTAGAGGGCCACATGTGGCCCTGGGGTCAAAGGTTCCCCATCTCTGGACTGGATCCTTATTCTACTCATGTTACAGAAGTTTAGGCCTGATAGGAAGCTAGTGAAAGACTAATATGAAGAACTTTATCCAAATAACTTTTTTACTTGACCTCTCAGTAAGGAACTTCCTTTACAAATACAGATTAGTGCCTCTATATATTATAGTCTTAGGGAGTCTCTTGGGGTGCTGAGAGGTTGAGTGAGTCTGAGGATGTACCCAAACATATCAAGAGAAGGGACATGAAGCTATTTTTTTTATAAACCACATCATCTACCTTTTGTCCAAATGATGGAAAGAAGAATTATCTTCTCCCAGAATTCAAACTCTAAAACACATCTAGAAGTTGTAGGGATTTGTAAAACCAAGCATGAGCAGCTTTCCAGAAGATGGCTGCTGTGAACAGCTTTCAAGGTTCTGATTATATAGCATAGTGAACTCTCTGTTTATTCAATAACAAATCAGAGCAAAATATTCAAAGAAAATCAAGGCACAGCATTCACAATGTTATAAGTTATCACAGAAAATCAAAATATAGCATTCACAACAACCTATCACTAAAATGGCCACATAGTTTTCACCTTAGTGGTCATATAGTTTTGAACAAAGTACAATCATTTAGTCAATCAATCACTCAGTAACTCAATCATTCAATCAACTCAATCATTCAATCATCCTTAGGGTCACAAAATACAGAATTCAAAGTTCTCCACTCACGGGGCACACTAAGTTGCAAATCAGTCACTATTCAGTCATCATTCACTATTCAATCATCAGAAAATACACAGGCTGTCCAGCTCTCAGTCACAAGTAAATCATAACCTTCTCATTCAGTACATAGTATCCAAGTAAAGTCTTCTTTCAGCTTGACTTAGGGAAAGTTTTCAGCTTTCATGCTTCCCCTTCCATGGTCCCAGCTTCTACCTGAATTCACCAAACTGTCACCTGGGTTCAAAGGCAGATAGCTCCCAACTAATTGGCCAGCTGTCCATGCAGTTCCTGTTCCACACTGAAGCTCACAGTGTCCATCCAGTCCACCTTAAATCCTTCACAGTCTCTGTTGCCGGGAAGTCAAGGGTTAATAAAGCCACAAACAGACAAAATACTGGCACCTCAGTCATGCTTCCTCAGTCTTCTGCAGCTCCAGCTGGTCCTCAGAAATTCTCAGCAGCTTGGCTGGCCCTCGGACTCAGTAAAAGTTTCAGCTGGTTCCCAGAATCAAAATCACTTCATCCAGGTTTGCAAGATAAAAATCATTCTCTCCAGCCTGGGCCTCTCTTCCTCAGCCTCTAGAACAGCGGTTCTCAACCTGTGGGTTATGTTCAGTTTGTAACAATGAAAATACATCCTGCATATCAGATAGTTACATTATGACTCATGATAGTAGCAAAATTACAGTTATGAAGTAGCAACAAAAATAATTTTATGGTTGGGGGTCACCACAACATGAGGAACTGTATTAAAGGGTCACGGCATTAGGAAAGTTGAGAACCACTGCTCTAGAACCTGGCTCCAAGAAGATCAGTCTGACCCAGCAGGGGCTTCTCCTTATATACACACACGCATTAGCTCCTTCCTGTTTCAGCCATTTCCTGTTTCAACCCCTTCCTGTTACATCAGCAACAGGGGTTCATACCTTCTGTTTCTTTAACAGAGGCTTGATTAATTACTAAGTGCTAAGTACCTGTTAGCTTTGCCAATACAAAGGGATCAAATTACATTACTGTTGTAGGATTCAACCCATTGTTTACAGTCTCTAACTTATTTTTCCCAGCTTTTCTCTAATTCAGACTGAAATCCTACTAGCAAGGCCAGTGCCTAATGAAACATCTGTCTCTCTGCCAATGACTTCCTGTATAATTGAGGGTAGTCCAGTTATTGTTGAGATAGTCAAATCTAAGTAATGTGTGTCGATGGAGTACAATAATAATCTGAATAATTTTGGGGGGCTGGTGTCCAGATCTGTGAAGGCTGTGCAGGGTTGGAGGGGTGGAGTGTGAATGGATGCTGATCATGGGGTTCTTAAAAAGCCCTGGGGACATTCTCATGATTAAGTCAGGAGAGAGGCTGGGTAAGCCACAGGGATGGGCAATGGGCATTGTGTCCTGAGGAAGGGCTTAAAGAGGACTCAATAAGGCATTTCCTTTGAATATGCTGGAGAAGATGCTTCCAGCTGACAAAGCTTATGAATGCTAACCTTATTGCTGGACTGAACCCTAAAAACGGCTTAGCTGAAATTAGGATATAAATTTTTAATGCAAGATAGAAAGTTGGCCACAGAGATATTTTCTAATAAGGAAAACTGCCAGAAATGGAATAAGAACTAAACTTGATGTGGGCATTTTAAAAATGCAAAAAACAAACAAGCAAACCCACAAAGCCAATTCTACTTTGCATGTGATTTTAAGGGAGTGTAAGGTGCCATTCAGGTTTACTCTGTTAAACTACAAGTTATTTTCATTTCAAACTGGGTTTCACAAGAAGAATTCTCTTTAGTGGAGACACAAACTTTTTTACTACCAAAAAGTAGTTTGCCTGTCATCATTTGACTCAAACCAGTCATTAAGCCAGTGGACTGCTGGAATTATTTAGGAATTCACTGTCCCCAGGCAGAGAGTCTGGGAGCTTTTCAGATGACCTTCAATGCTTCTGCTAATACACTCGGTAAATCTTTCTTGAAGGCAGACAGCAGCACTTGGATAATTTTAGAGGAGGTAGGAGACCAGAATTACAGGTTGTCTGAAAAGGGTTGAAAGATTAGACCTTGGAAAAAAAATAAAATGAATCATGTTGAAGGGCAACTACCACATGAGGTCAAAGTTTAAATGTCTGAAACCCTGTGCATGAGTTTGACAAGTTGTAGAGGTTGTAATTAACCCTCTCAGGTCTTTGAATGAATGGGTGGTGAGGGAAGTATTGCTTTTTTTTTTAGAATCAGTCATGTTCATTTCAAGGATTAAGAAATGAATTCATAAAACCTAGCCATAATTTGGGTGGTGGGAGGGAGGGAGGCTGGGAATGACAAATAGACAAATGCAAATTGTCTTATTTTCTTGAAGACATTAATTTCCTTTTTTTAAAAATGCATTGTAAAATAATATGGAGTGTTTTTCAGAAGTTGATAAAATGGTACCAGGGCAGCTAGGCGGTACAGTAGATAGAATGTCTGTCCTGGAGTCAGGAAGACTCAGCTTCGGGAGTTCAAATCTGACCTAAGACACTAACTGCGTGACGCTGGGCAAGTCACTTAATTCTGTTTTTATCAGTTTCCTCATTTGTAAAATGAACTGGAGAAAGAAATGGCAAACCACTCCAGCATCTTTGCCAAGAAAACCTCAAATGGGGTCACAAAGTATCTGATTTGACCCAACAACAATAACAATAGTGGTGCTAGATGAAACCCTCAAGCCTTTTTTTTTCCCTTAAAGGCTTATATCTGGCTTAAAGTACATAATTTTTTTTAGTCTTTCAATTCAGGAGGTCACGAAACTTGATAGAAGAATTGGAGGTGGGGATCGGGGAAGGCTTCAAATACTACAGCCCAGGCTGTGCAGTTGCATATGAGCTTCAGGCAATACACTTGGAATGTATGCTGTATAAGTGTTTTTATGCATATAGAGCTTGGGGGTGTCTGTTAAAATTCTTCTCCTAAATTGAATATCCTGGTATTATACGTTTAATTATTTGCTTAAGCAAACACTAAATTTAGTTTTTTAGGAATAAGCACGATGCTTGAGAGTCATAGGGCGGGAGGTTGGAATATTGGAGTTTCTCAGAACGCCAGATGTTATAGGGGATTGCAAACCATGTGGGTGGGTTTGGATCATCTGTAGCCTGCCTGCCTCTTCTCCGCCTCTCCCCTCCCCTTTACTCACCATTAGTCTGAATGAGTTTGGTTGGCTGTTATTGACTGGATGTACTTGCCATCAAAACAGTTGGATGATAGGTAACAAATTTAATCATTGTAATACTGCATCTCTATGATGCCAACCACCCAGATGTTTCCTGATATTTAGAGACATTTTTGGCAGCCTCTACATGAAGTATCCATATGGTTGATGGCATTTTTCACTTTCCATCTGGATGTTTTGAGGCTATGAAGATACAGCCACACTCTGCCAATTTTATGATAGACTTGCTTAAAGCACATGGCAAAGGAAGACCCAGGGCATGGTCTAGAGAGCTGAACTAAAACCGGGTCATGGTTGCCAAAGTGAGGTAGAAAACTGAAATATCAAGTAATTACAGGGTTGCCACTTATGTGAATGGTCTATCTGAAGAACTACTCTCCAGAAGTCTGTGTTATATGAAAATAATCTACCCAGTCATTGCCTCTTCTGTCCCTTTCCTGTTATCAGGGCCAGAAGTTTCTGAGTAAGACCATAGGGAGCAGTGTGCTATTTTGGAGAGAAGCCACAGGCCATCTTTGGAGTCAAGATGCCTGGATGTCCCAGGTCAGCTACTAACTGGATCATGGAACTTTGTATAACTTAGTAAACTTCTCTGTAGCTCAACTTCCTCTTCATTTGAAAGACTGGGGTAATAATAGCCACTTGCCCAGATTATGAAGATCCCAAGAGAATACATATACAAATATCTTGAAAAGTACAAAAGGCTATACAAATAGAAGACATTATTATCATCCTTGACCTTCTGCTATTAATAAGAATGATTATAATAAGGATGATTATCATAATTATAGGTCATCAAGGCCAAATGAATGATCTCTTATTGGCTAACTTTCTGGTTTGTCATGAGTCTCTTGGTATTTAATGTGGTGGGTCCAGTCAGAAAGATCTGAGTTCAAATCTGCCTTCAGTTATTTACTAGTTATATAACCCTGAGTGAGAAACCTAACCTCTGCCTCTGTTTCCTCATCTGTAAATTAGAGATAATAATAATAATATCTACTTCCTCCTGTGAGGATCAAATAAGGTATAACTGTAAGACATTCAGAACAGTGCCTGGTACATAATAAGTACTACATAAATGTTAGTTGTTTTTGTTATATCATCATGGTCTTCAGGAAATCAAGGTCTTCTACTTATCATAGAAGATCTTTTATGGAGGAATATGAATAACTGACATTTCTAATAGGCTTCTAAAGGGCTTTTACATCCATTCTCTCCTATGATCCTCATAGCAACCATGTGTAGACATTCTGACTCCAAGTCCTATATTCTTCATTCTTCTGTACAACGCTCAGAAAATCTACAAGTAGTAGATGGTGAGTTGGACCTGGGTTTAAGTGCTACCTTTGATAACATAAAAGTTTTATGATCCTAGTAAGTCAAGTCACTTAACCACTTAGGACTCTAGGCAAACCCTGCAATGGTAGCAGTTTTCTTAACTGGAAGTTCTCTATATCAGTGAAATCATGGGTCCATTCCCCATCTTCTATCCTCTTATGGTGGCTGCAAACATGATTGTCATGGAAAAGGCCCCTCTGGAATATGATGAGGGTCCTACATTTGACCTGTTGGGACCATAGCAGACAGAATCATGGGTGATGCTTTAAATAATACCCCAAACCTATTTCTGTCTGCTAATTTCACCAGACAATTTGGGAAAGAAAAATGATTTAAAAAATGAATATGAATTATGTGCTGAATTATTCCTTTCTTCACTTTGACTTTCAATTGTTTTGACTTAGCTTATTGGACCTTCTTGGTCATACATGGTCAATCTAGTGGCCAACATGAAGCAGTCAAGCTGCAATAGAATGGAGATTTCAGGACCTATGGACTATGGACTAAGTGATAGTATATTAGACTGAAGAAACTCACATGGAGCGTGGATCAAATGATGATACCTGACATTTATAGCACGTTAAGGCTTATGGAGCACTTTATACAAATTACCAGAATTACAGAACTTCAAAGTTGGATAAGCCTTGAGCAGTCATCCAATTAAACCCTTACTTGAAAGAATCCCTTCTATAACATACCTGACATGTATTCATTCGGCTTTTACTCAAGGCCTCCAGTCTTGGAGGTTGCTTCCCCCAGGGTAGCCCACTGTATTTTTGGACAGTACTAATTGTTAGGAAGTTTTCTTTACATCAAAGCTAAATTTACCTTTTATTACGTCCATTTCTCCTCCTTGAGTCCAAGCAGAAAAAGGATAATCCTTCTTCTACTTGATAGTCTTCCAACCGCAACAGCAGTCTTTATGTAGTACTTTCAGGTTTGAAAATTATCTCATTTTAGTCTCACAGCTAGCCTGAGAGGTAGGTACTATTATTACCCTGATTTTACAATTGAAGAAATGGAGAGAGAGAGAGATTAAGTGACTTGCTAGGATTGCATAGATCACATAGTCTGCATCTGGATTTGAACTCAAATCTTCCTGACTTTGGTTCTAGCACCCTATACACTGTACCAGCTGTCAATGTTTGAAAACAGCTCTCATTCCCCCTCTCCCTGCCTTGGTTTCTCTTTTCCTGGCTAAACATTCCCAGTTTCTTCAACCAATGCTCATATACACCTCACCATCATAGTTATCCTCCTCTGGGCACTGTCCTATTTATTTTCTTACCAAACTGAAGGTGGATGAGGCTGAACTCAATACTCCAGATATAATCTGACAAAACCAGAGTGTCATGGAACTATCACATCTTTATTCTTGCATACTGTGCCTCTCTCAGTGCAGTTCAACATTATGGTAGCTTTCTTGGTTGCCATACAACACTGTTGGACCTCATAATATTCCTAGGAGGCATGTACTACAGACAGAGAATTGCTCTCTTTTACAGATGAAGAATGAGACAGGGTATCATAGTGCATAAACAATTAACTTGGAAGCCAGAAATATCTGAATTCAAGTCCTGCTATAACGGCTATGAGACCATGGGCAAGTTATTGACCTTCTCCATGTTCTAGGCAAATCTTTAAAACTTGAAGTTGGCTGGGCGTGGTAATGCATGCCTGTAATCTCTGCTGCTGTGAGAAGGCAGAGGCTGGTATATGACTTGAGTTGCATTAGAGCTAAATTCCATAAAGGGTCCTCATAAATTCTGCCCCAATTTGGTGACTCCCTGGGGGTGGAGGGCCAAAGTAGGGGTGAGCTGGCCCACATGGAAGTTGAAGAGAAGGAGCTGACTTGCATCAGTCAGGAGAATTTCTTTACCAGGGAATTCTCTACACCAGTGGTATCACAGATCCAGTCACTATCCCCCTATAAATGAAGAAACGTAAAGCTCAAAGGACCTAAGTGATTTGCCTGGGGTCACAGAACTTTCTTCCTCAACATATTTAGGAAAAAAGATCCCAACCCACTTCTGTCTTGACTCCATGACTACTGCTCTTTCCCCACTGCCACATCAACATCATACCAACCACATGATGATTTGGAAATCTCCAGGGGACTGAATTTGTCGCTTTTCATCCATTTAGTTGGCTGAGAGTAATGAGAGCCAGTGTGAGCCAAATTGGCAGAGCTTGGCAGCGAGATCTCTTTGTAGACTAGGGCTACATGTGGTACTTTGTGCTCAACTCCAAGCCTGACTTCATATAGTAACAAATTAACCATCCAAAGGTGGTTGTACCTTTCTAAGAATCTAGCAGTGAGATCTATGGATCTGAGTGACTTGATCAGCTTGCAAGTCATGTTTGTGGGTACTGTCAGAGGCTTCTCCAGCTCTTCTCTGGATGCTCATTAGGGCTAATTGTATGCCGATATCTTCTGCATGTATTGCCTGAAGCCCAAAGCCAGAAATGGGATGTTATTTAAATCCTTTGATACACGTGGTTATTGGGGATTAAAAAGTAATTATAATTACTGCCCACAGCAATCAGTTCATCAGCAATACTGAGTGAAGTTCGCCTCCTTAAAGGGATTTAATTGTAGCTCAAGTACAACTTCAAACTTCCTGATGTTTACCGCAAGATTTGTTAGATTCTGTAAACACACCCCAGCTTCAACCACGGCAAACTATGGCGCTCTATTGCTCCACGTGGGTCTCTAATTATCTCTCTGACTCCTCATTCTTCCCCAATAGCCAGGCTGCCTGCTCTTTCACATTAACTTTGAAATTGTATCCCAACTGGAGAGATGCTTTGTCCTGACCTTTGAGGTTACTTTTGTTTCACATTTGGGCAAGCAAATAAATGCGATATGTAATTTCCCCCCAGGAATCTTGGAGAGCAAAGCAATTACCCAAATGTCACTTGGCTCTTTCATGTAGCCTCTGAAATCCAAGTGTAGAAGACTTCAGAATTGATAGTGGCCAAGATATGCCTGAGCACTTCAATAGCTCTGTGTTTGTTCCTTGGACCTCATCAATATTCCCATTGTTACTTTAACTTCATAAATTCAAGGAGATAATGCAAACTGGGGATGCCTTTTTTTTTTCAGGCCACAAGGAAGATACTGTTTCACATTTGTTTTTCTAATAGGCTGAAACTATATTTCTCCTCCATGTATAGAAGCTAAAATTCAGAACAGCATTTTCTGAGCAGAGAAATGTTTTATACATATGTGTTTTGTGGGAAATTCTATTCTATATTTTAAAAAGTAAACTATGTTGCAGTTGGATAAGGAGACAGCTTACATTTGGAAAATGAATTAAACAAAAGTGTAATATCTGAGTATCAATTTAGAACAGCACTTTCTTTTGTACTGTCCATTAAAAAGGCAGTACAAAACCAGTAAGGATACACTCTTTTTTTTTCTCTTCTTAAACCAAGCATTTGTGCATCAGAATTAATCATGTTAAAGAAAATGGTGGCTATTAACATAATGGAGGTACAAGTCAATTTTTTAATAAGTGGAAAAAAAGGATTCCCCTGGTATGTTAACATTAGTGGACCTTGGGGTATGGGAGTAAAAGATCCTTGCCCACACTTAACTACTGTGATTTTTCTCCTTTACCCATCTCTATCAATCCCTTCTGTTTTGACAAGGGGGGTGGGGTAGAAAGTAGAGCAACAAAAAAAGAATAAGAGAAAAACAAGAATGAGAGAATTAGGAAGAACATTATGAGGAACAAAAATCTGATATTCCTTCTGGCTTTAGACGAATATTTTCTGGTTAAGTGGCTTTCCTATGGTCACATAAAAAGTATCAGAGTCCAAACTTGAACCCAGTTCTTCCTGACTCCATGGCTGTCTGACTATATATAGGTTGTTTCTTAGGAGAGACCATGTCCTTTGCACAATTCAGGTCAAGTTAGCAAGCATTTATTAAGTACCTACTCCATGCCAAAGCACTACATTATGTGATGGGGACACAAAGAAAGGCCAAACCATTTTTTGCCCTTAAGGAATTTATAATCTATAAGGAAGATAACATTCAAATGACTACATATAGGATTGCATATAACTATGCTTTTCTGTTTTTTTGATCATTCAGAGGCCCCTAGAAAATGTTAAAAAACCAACAACCTTGAAATCAGTAATATTTCAATAGGCTAGGACATCTCTGAGACCTTCACAGAAATCAAAAGCACTCTATGGAGTGCCTTTCACTTGAAATGATTTCAGAGGAGAGATTAAGCTGCAGGTCACAGATCTTTCTGTAAAAAGTCTGAATAATGCTAACAGGAAGTTAGAGATGTATTTTTTTTTAAATGAAGAAAGGCTCTCAGAGGTCATTTTCAGCTGTTTCTCTTCTTGGCTGTGCCATTTTGAGCTTCATTTTAGAACAGGTGGCAAATATATTTGCTTATCTTTTTTTCATATATACCCATTTAAGCAACTCTACCATCAACCTTCTCATCTACAAAATGAGGTAGTTGGACAAAGTGACCCCTCTCTGTTCTAAGTCTGTGTTCCTATGATTCTGTGCCTTGAGGTGGATATTCTTTTGTTTTTAAATTAATATTTTATTTTTTCCAATTACATATAAAGACAAGTTTTAACCTCTGTTTTGAAAAATTTTGAGTTCCAAATTCTTTCCCTCCCTGCCTTTCCACCCCACCTCATTGAGAAGGCAAGCAATTTGATATAGGTTTATACATGTGCAGTCATGCAAAATATTTCCACATTACTATGTTGTGAAAGAAAACACACATCATAAAAATTCAAGAAAAATAAAGAGAAAGAAAAAAGTATGCTTCAATCTACATTCAGATGCCATCAGTTCTTTCCCTCGAGCTGAATAGCATTTTTCATCATAAGTCGTTCAGAATTGTCATGGTATTGCTGAGAATAGTTGAGTCATTCACAGTCGATCATTGTACAATATTGCTGTTACTGTGTACACTGTTCTCCTGGTTCTGTTCACTTCACTTTTCATCAGTTCGTGCAAATTTTCGCAAGTTTTTCTAAAAGCATTGTGCTCATTGTTTCTTATGTCACAACAGTATTCCATTACAATCATATACCGCAACTTGTTCAGTCATTCCCTAACTGATAGGCATCCCCTCAATTTCCAATTCTTTTTTTTTTTGAGGGGAAAGAGTACTTTATTTTTATTTTTGTCTTGCTGGAATCTATCACAGTACACAAGGGCGGCTAAGTGTTGCAATGGATAGAATGCCAGGCTCAAAGTCAGGAAGACTCATCCTTCTGAGTTCAAATCCAGCCTCAGACACTTATTAGCTGTGCGACCCTGTGTGACTGTTAGCCTCAGTTTCCTCTTTGGTAAAATGAACTGGAGAAGGAAATTGCAAACCATTCCAGTATCTTTGCCAAGAAAATTGCAAACAGTATCACAAAGAGTCAGACACAACTGAACAACAAGAAGTCATAGTATACAAGGCAGTATGGTAGGCACTGATAATTCAAAGACTAGGCCCAGATTCTGTTCTTGTTGTTCAATTGTTTTTGGTCATATCCAACTCTTCACGACCTTTTTTGAGGGTTTTCTTTTTTTCCTTCAATTTTAATACATTAAATTTGTTTATCTACTTTTAGTTTACAACATTCAGTACCACAATTTCTTGAGTTCCAAATTTTCTCCTGCTAACCCCCTTCTGACAGCATGCAATCTAATATAGGCTCTACAAATACTTTCACATTAAGCATTAGTCAGGTTGTAAAGAATTATAACCAATGAAGTGAACAATGAGAAAGAAGGAACAAAACAAAACTAAACACAAAAGAGAGAGCAAGTAGTTTGCTTCAATGTGCATTCAACCTCCGTAGTTCTTTTCTCTGGATGTGGATAGTCCTTTTCGTAATGAGTCTTTTAGAGTTGTCTTATAACCTTGCATTGCTGAGAGGAGCACAATCTATCAAAGTTAGTCATCACACATACAATGTGTCTGTAATTGTGTACAAAGTTCTCCTGGTTCTGCTCTTCTCACTCAGCATCACTTTATATGTCTCTCTAGGTTGTCGTGAAGTCCGTCTGCTCCTAATTTCTTGTAGCACAATAGTATTCCATTACTTACATTCATATACCACAACTTGTTTGGCCATTCCCCAATTGATGGGCATCCCCTTGATTTCCAGTTCTTAGCAACCACAAAAAGAGCTGCTATAAATATTTTTATGCAAATGGGTCTTCCTACCACTTGTATGATTTCTTTTTTAATAGCCCTTTGGGCATAGTTCCAGATTGTTCTCCAGAATGGTTGGATCAGTTCACAACTCCATCAACGATGCATTGGTGTTCCAATTTTTCCACATCCTCTCCAGCATTTATCATTTTCCTGTTTTTTCGTTTTAGCCAATCTGACCGATGAGATGTGTTACCTCAGAGTTGTTTTGATTTGCATTTCTCTGATCAATAGTGATTTACAGCATTTTTTCATGTGTTTATAGATATCTTTAATTTCTTCCTCTGAAAACTGCCTGTTCCTATCCTTTGACCATTTATCAATTGGGGAATGACTTGTATTCTTATAGAATTGACTCAATTCTCTGTATATTTTAGAAAGGAGGCCTTTATCAGAGACACTGGTTGTAAAAATTCTTTCCCAATTTTCCACTTCCCTCCTAATCTTGGTTACATTAACTTTATTTGTACAAAACCTTTTCAATTTAATGTAATCAAAATTATCCACTTTGCATTTTGTAATGCTCTCTATCTCTTCTTTGGTCATAAATTCCTCCCTTCTCCATAAATCTGACGGGTAAACTATTCTTTGCTCTCCCAGATTGCTTACAGTCTCAGCCTTTATATCCGCACCCGTTTAGATTTTATTTTGGTATATGGTGTAAGATATTGGTCTATGCCAAGTTTCTGCCATACTATTTTCCAGTTTTCCCAGAAGTTTTTGTCAAATGGTGAATTCTCTTTTTTTTTTTAAATAGTGAATTCTTGTCCCAGAAGCTAAGGGGGTGTCAAAGGGTTTGTCAAAGAGTAGATTACTATTGTCATTGACCGCTGTCTCTCATGTACCTAATCTGTTCCACTGATCCACCACTCTGTTCCTCAGCCTTGATCATTTCTTGATGACTGCTGCTTTATAATACAGTTTAAAATCTGGTTTGGCTAGGCCACCTTCTCTAGTATTTCTTTTCATTAGTTCCCTTGATATCCTGGACCTTTTGTTCTTCCGGATGAATTTTGTTAATATTTTTTCTAGTTCTATAAAATAATTTTTCTGGTAGATTTATTGGTATGGCACTAAATAGGTAAATTAATTTAGGTTAAATTGTCATTTTCATTATATTACCTCAACCTAGCCATGAGCAACTGATATTTTTCCAATTTAGATCTGACTTTATTTCTGTGAAAAGTAGTTCATAATTGTGTTCACATAGTTCCTGGGTTTGTTTTGGCAGGTAGATTCTCAAATATTTTATAGTATCTACAATAAATTTAAATAGAATTTCTCTTTCTATTTCTTGCTATTGGATTTCATTAGAAATGTATAGGAATGCCGAGGGTTTATGTGGGTTTATTTTATATCCTGCAACTATGCTAAATGTACTTATTATCTCAAGTAGATTTTTACTTGATTCTCTAGGATTCTATAAGTATATCATCATATCATCTGCAAAGAGTGATAATTTAGTCTCTTCTCTGCCTAATCTAATTTCTTTAATTTCTTTTTCTTCTCTTTTTGTTACAGCTAATCTTTCTAGTACCAGATTGAATAAGAGGAGTGATAGTAGACATCCTTGTTTCACCCCCAATCTTATTGGAAGTGTTTCTAGCTTATCCCCATTACATATAATACTTGCTGATGGTTTGAGACAGATGTTACTTATTATTTTAAGGAAGACTCCATTTATTGCTATATTTTCTAGTGTTTTTAATAGGAATGGGTGTTGTATTTTGTCAAAGACTTTTTCTGTATCTATTGAGATAATTGTATGGTTTCTATTAGTTTTGTTGTTGATATGATTAATTATACTAATAGGTTTCCTAATATTGAACCATCCTTGCATTCCTGGAATAAATCCTACCTGACCAAAGTGTATTATTCTCATGATAAGTTGTTGTAGTTTTTTTGCTCATATTTTATTTAATATTTTTGCATCCATATTCATGAGGGAAATTTGGCTATAATTTTCTTTCTCTGTTTTGGCTCTTCCTGATTTAGGTATCAGTACCATATTTGTGTCATAAAAAGAATTTGGTAGGACTCCTTCTTCTCTAATTTTCCCAAATATTTTATAAAGTATTGGAATCAATTGTTCTTTAAATGTTTGATAGAATTCACTTGTAAAACCATCTGGCCCTGGAGATTTTTTCCTAGGGAATTCATTGATGGCTTGTTCAATTTCTTTTTCTGAGATGAGGTTATTTAAGTATTATTCTACTTCCTCTTCAGTTAATCTGGGCAGTTTACGTTTTTGTAAATATTCATCCATTTCACTAAGATTATCAAATTTATGGGCATACAATTGGGCAAAATAATTCCTAATTATTGTTTTAATTTTCTCTTCATTGGAGGTTAATTTACCCTTTTCATTTTTGATACTGGTAATTTGGTTTTCTTCTTTCTCTTTTTTTAAATCAAATTGACCAGAGGTCTATCAATTTTATTGTTTTTTTTTCTGCCATAAAACCAGTTTTAGTTTTATTTATTAGTTCAATTGTTTTCTTAATTTCAGTTTTATTAATCTCTCCTTTGATTTTCAGTATTTCTAATTTAGTATTTAATTAGGGATTTACAATTTGTTCTTTTTCTAGCTTTTTCAGTTGCATGCCCAATTTATTGATCTCTATTTTCTCTATTTTATTCATGTATTCATTCAGAGATTTAAAACTTCCCCCAAGAACTGCTTTTGCTGCATCCCACAAATTTTGGTATGTTGTCTCATTATTGTCATTCTCTTGAATGAAATTACTGATTGTTTCTATGACTTCTTGTTTGACCCACTCATTCTTTAGGATTAAATTATTTAGTTTACAATTAGATTTTAGTCTATCTTTCCATGGCCCTTTATTACATATAATTTTTATTGCATCATCATCATCTGAAAAGGATGCATTTAGTATTTCTTCCTTTCTGCACTAGAATGTAACTTTTTATGACCTAGCACATGGTCCATTTTTGTGTATGTACCATGTACTGCTGAGAAGAAGGTATATTCCTTCTTGTCACCATTCAGTTTTCTCCAGAGGTCTATCATATCTACCTTCTCTAACAATCTATTCATCTTCTTAACTTCTTTCTTGTTTATTTTGAGGTTAGATTTATCAAGTTCAGAGAGGAGGAGATTGAGATCCCCCACTACTATAGTTTTGCTATCTATTTCTTCCTTTAACTCCCTTAATTTCTCCTCTAGGAATCTGGATGTTATACCACTTGGTGCATATATGTTTAGTAATGATATTGCTTCATTGTCAATGGTGCCTTTTAGCAAGATATAGATTCCTTCCTTTAGATCTATTTTTGCTTTTGCTTTATCTGAGATAAGGATTGCTACCCCTGCTTTTTTTTTTATTTTAGCTGAAGCATATGTTCTATTCCTTCCTTTTACCTTTACTCTATGTGTATCCCCCTGTTTCAGATGTGTTTCTTGTAGACAGCATATTGTAGGATTATGGTTTTTAATCCATCCTGCTATCCACCTCCATTTTATGGGGGAGTTAATCCTCCATAAAATTCACGTTCACAGTTATGATTACTGTGTCTTTCCAATTCCCTCCCCTATTTATGCTTTTATTTCTCCCTTCTCCCTTCTACCTTCACCTTCCTTAAGAGTTTTCCTTTTGACCACTGCCTCCCTCTGTATTCCCTCCCTATCACCCCCTCTCCCTTTTCCTACCCTTCCCCCTTACTACTTCCTCCCTCCCTTCTAGCAACCGCCCCTTTTCTTTCCCTTTCCCCCGACTAGTGCCTGTAGGATGTGATAAATTTTTCTACTTAACAAGGTATGTTATTCCCCACTTGAATCAAAACTAATGTGAGTAAATCTCATACAGTGCTCCTCTCCCTCCCTTCTTTCCCTAAATTATAATTGGTTTTTGTGTCTTTTCATGTTAGAATCCTATACTTAATTGATTGTTATTCTCTCCTTGAACCAAAACCAATGAGAGTCAAGCTCATAAAATATTTATCTCCCTCTCTTCTTTCCTTCTACTATAATATGTTTTTATGCCTCTTTGTGTAGCATAATTTACCTCTTTCTGCCTCCTCCTTTCCTATTCTCCCGTTACAGTTCCTTTGCTCCCTTTAATAGGTTTTTTTTTTTTTAAATCATCACTTTGGTTAGTTTTTATCCACACTCTCTATATATAACCCTTTTATATGTTGCAATGATTATACAATTCTCAATATTGACAGGTATAAGCTTCCCATATAGGGATGTAAACAGGTTGCTCTTATTGAACAACAAGTTATGTGTGTATATGTGTGTGTTTTCCCTGTTTACCTTTTTATTTCTCTCTTGAGTCTTGTATTTGGAGATCAAATTTTCCACTGAGTTCTGGCTTTTTCATCAGGAAGGTCTAAAAGTCCCTTGTTTCATTGAATGACCATCTCCTTGCCTGAAAGAGTATGCTTAGTTTTGCTGGATAGTTGATGCTTGGTTGTAGTCTGAGTTCTTTTGCCTTACAAAATATCATATTCTAAACCCTCTGATCTTTTAATGTAGAAGCTGCTAGGTCCTGTGTGATCCTAACTGTGGTGCCACAATATTTGAATTGTTTCTCTCTTGCTACCTGCAGTATTTTCTCCTTGATCTTATAGTTCTGGGATTTGACTACAATAATTCTTGGAGTTTTCAATTTGGGATCTCTTTTAGAAGGTGTCCAGTGGATTCTTTCTATAACTATTTTACCCTCTAGTTCTAGGGCCTCAGGGCAATTTCCCTTCATGAGTTCTTGGAAGGTGTTGTCTAGGCTCTTTCTTTCATCATGGCTTTGCAGTAGACCATGAATTCTTAGATTATCTCTCCTGGATCTGTTCTCCAGGTCAGTTGTTTTTCCAATGAGATATTTTACATTTTCTTCTAATTTTTCATTCTTTAGATTTTGTTTGACTGATTCTTGATGTCTCATAGATTAATTAGCTTCAAATTGACTGATTCTAATTTTTAGTGAATTATTTTTCTTGATTAATTTTTGAAGTTCCTTTTCCATATGTTCAGATTTTGGTTTTATGGAGTTCTTTTTCCCAGTTAGATTTTGCACCTCTTTTCCAATTTCACAAATTTTACTTTTTAAAGAACTGTTTTCTTCAGTAAATTTTTTTTCTATTTTGGCAAGTGTTAATTTTAAAATAATTAGTCAGTTTATTTTTTACCTCCCCAATTTGGCTTTTAAAATCCTTTTTGAGCTCTTCCAAGAATGCTTTCTGGGCTTGAGACCAATTCATAATTCCTGTTGAGGTTTCAGAGTTGGGTAGAGAGTTAGGTCAATGCTGACCTCTTGTGAATCTGGTTCTTCTTGCTAACTATAAAACAATTCAATTGTTTTTTTTTCCTGGAAATTGCTTCTTTCCCATTGTGATGGCCTATTTCCTGGCCTTTGAAGTGGATTTTTGCTTCTGGGGTATAGAGGGCTCTGACCCACACTTCTTATGCTGGGATCTAGGGGTCTGGTTATTGGCTCTGCGTGCTGGGTCCTTGGGATGTCTAGACTGAGGGCAAGGCCAGGGCTTTCAAGTTGCCTCAAGGTTACTCTGAAACTCACAGTGTAAGGTGTGGGAGAGGGGTGGTCTAGGTGTTTCAGGATTCCACCTCCCAGGCTCTAGGCTGAAACTCAGGCAGACTCAGCTCCTGGTGGCCAGCAGCACCCTGTCTGCTGATTCCCCTGGCTGTGTGAAGGCACACCTGGGGTTCTGGTGTTAGTGCTTTCTGTCCCCACCCTCCTGGGGCTCAGCTGGTCAGCTGAGATAGGGATTGTTGGAACAGCTCTTGCCCTGCACCTTAGCCTTGGCACAGCCACAGCCACACTCATACCCTTCCTCTAGGACCCCCAATCCTGCCTAGAGTTGGGCTATTTCAGGATTTTACCCTGAGGCAATATTCTCTGGGTTTTCAGGGTCTTAGGGAGAGAGTGGAGCAGCTAGGGTTTACTCCACCATCTTGGCTCCTGGAAGCTCAGGCAGTTGATTTTTAAATATCCAGGTTATGGATTGGTAGCTCCAGAGTTAGCTGCTACTGCTGCAGGCCCTGTGCTTTTTCTTAACCCACCTCCAACAAATCTTCTCTCCTGCGGTGAGAGGTCTGGGAATTGCTCCTGCAGTGGCTGAAACAGCTCACTCAGGCTTGCTCTGGCTCTGCTCTTATCAAGTCTCAGACCTGTGCTGGTTCAGCCCCTGCTCCATGCTTCTCCTGACCAGTCCCACATGTGCACTTTCCTGGGCTGAAAATCTGCCACTCCCTATCTCCCAGTGGTTTCTGCCCCTCTAAAATCCATTCAGATTCACTTTTTAGAGGTTTCTGAAGGAATTCACGCAGGAGTTCAGCTGAGTTCCTGCTTTCACTCTGCCATCTTGGCTCCTTAATTTCCGATTCTTTGCACCACAAAAAAGGAGCTGTTATAAATATTTTTGTACATGTAGGTCTTTTTACCTTTTTAAAAAAAATCTCTTTGGGACACAGACCCACTAGTAGTATTGCTGGGTCAAAGAGTATGCACAATTTTATAGCCTTTGGGCTAGTTCACCAGAAAGATTGGATCAGTTCCTAGCTCCACCAACAGTGTTTAATGTTCCAATTTTCCCACATCCCTACCAACATTTGTCCTTTTCCTTTTTTTGTTGTTATATTAGTCCATCTGATAGATGTAGGGTGATACCTCAGAGTTGTTTTAATTTCCATTTTTCTAATCAGTAGTGATTTGGAGCATTTTTTATAAGACTATAAATATCTTTGATTTCTTTGTCTGAAAACTTCCTGTTCATATCCTTTGACCATTTATCAATTGGAGATTGATTTGTATTCTTATAAATTTGACTCAGTTCTCTATATGTTGGAGAAAGGAGACTTTTATCAAAGAAACTTGCTGTAATTTTTTTTCACAGTTATGATTACGAACTGGATATTTCCCCCCCATCCTATTTTTCCCCTGTTTCTTCTTCTTCTTCTTCTTCTTTTCTTCCTCTTCCTCCTCTTCCTTCTCTCCCTCCCTCCCTCTCTCTTTCTCTCTCTCTCTCTCTCTCTCTCTCTCTGTCTCTGTCTCTTTTCACTCTGTCCCTCTTCAAAGAGTTTTGCTTCTGATCTCAATCCACCCTTCTTTCTATCAACCTCCCCCCTTGTTTTCCCCTTCCCTTCCTGCTTCCCTGTAGGGCAAGATAGATTTCTATACCCAGCTGAGAGTATATGTTATTCTATTAGGTATGTTCTAAGACATTGATCAAGGAAAATGCAAAATTGACTTCTTTTGAAAGCAAAAATTATAAACCAGAGAAGGCATTTTCAAAGAACTTAATGAATTAATGATGGAGACACATTTAGCCAATCTACATGAACACTTTTGGATTTTGGTATTGAAATGACTTAAAAATCAGTATTAAGAGGCAGTGGAATTTCAGTCATACATGAAAGGGGGAACATAAAACCAAAGACATTTATTTGTTTGTTTTTCTGTTATTTATTCATTCATTTGTCTCAACTTTGGTAAATACTGAGGGATTATATATTTTACTTTTTATTTTGAATATTTATTTGCTTTTTGGGGGGAGGTGTAAAACTTATGATTTTCTTGGAGTAGTAAACTCCCAGAAAATCCTTCTACTAGTACAGGTCAATACTTATTCTGAAACTTAATCTTGGAAAGCTTTTTCGGGTACTGAGAGGTTAAGTGACTTTCCAGGGAACATAGCCACATGTGGCAGAGGTGGGTCTTGAAAACCAGGTCTTCTTGCTTCTAAGGGCAGTTCTCTCTATGCTATAAGGCCTCTTTTGATGATCATTAAGTTTGTAATATTTATTAAAAATTAAGGCTGTTAGGATGAAGATTTGTCATTATAAATAATTTGGGGGGGGGTGGTGGTATTTATTTATAGTTAACAAATAGATAAGAGAGAAGGAAGTAGCTCTGTTTAGACTGGTGTTTTGCATTGGCTCAGAAGGCAATTCTATCTTTAAGCTGAATTGGGTTGTAGAGATTGTTAAATAGAAGAGCAGGATGGCAAAGTTGGACAGGTTCCCAGCTGAGTCTGCAGTTAACAAAGTGGCTTCTTTATTTTGACTGAGATGTTGTGAATTCCCAGAACATCAGACACACCTATATTTATGCATGTAAGTCCAAAAGTAATACATTCCCGTGCCAAATGTAAATTATTTTTTGATAATATGCCATTTTAGATTATCATACCTCTGGGCCCTAATATTGATTCAAACAGTTGAGAGTTGTCTATGTAATGCATGTGTGTGTACACACACACACATAGAGTCAAATTAAGTCAAGTATTTATTAAACATCTGCCGATGCCAGGCACTGTGCTAAGTTCTAGGGATACAAAGAAGAGAGGAAAAATAGCCTTCCATGGACTAACAGTGGCAACAGTGTGCAAACAACTATGTACAACCTTGTAACGCCATGCACCAGCAGATTCCCAAAGGAATGCTACTGTGAACAGCTTTTAGAGTTCAGATTACAAAATATAGTGAACACTCTGTTTATTCCATTACAAATCAAGACAAACGTTCAAAACATTATAATAT
>CM053582.1:263978201-264011115 GCA_028627135.1 Pseudochirops cupreus
AATTCTGTCTGTCTGTCTCTGGAATTCTTGCTTATATACACACCTCAGCCAATCCCCCTTCTTCCACATCAACAGGGGAGTTCATGCCTTCTCAACAGTGGGACAGGGTTTGCCCCTTCCACACTTAGCACTTAGTACTAAGTGCTAAGTATCCTGCTAAACAGATTACTATTACAAACCTGGATACCTACAAGATAAATGAAGAGATAATCTCAGAAGGAAGATGCTAGCAATCAGCAAAAACTTGTTGCAGAAGGTGGGAATTTAGGTGAGACTTCAGTAGAGCTAGAGCTAGGGAACACAAGAGGTGGGAAGATGGAAGTAGGGGATAGCCAGACAGCTAGTGAAAATGCCCAGATTTGGGAGATGGAGCACCTACTTCAAGGAAAAGCAAGGAGGCTAGATTAAAGATTATGTTGGGGGTGGAATGAGTAGAAGCAATGTAAGGTGTAAGAAAAGGGGAAAAATAAG
The DNA here is from genome assembly GCA_028627135.1 of Pseudochirops cupreus. Lineage (NCBI taxonomy): Eukaryota > Metazoa > Chordata > Mammalia > Diprotodontia > Pseudocheiridae > Pseudochirops > Pseudochirops cupreus. The sequence continues at coordinate 263,978,673 of CM053582.1, forward strand.
AAAGGACTAGGATATAAAGGGCTTTAGAAGCCAAACAGAGGATTTTATATTTAATGCTAGAGGGGATAAGGAGCCATAGGAATTGATCAGTTAGAGCTGTGCTTAGTGTAGATTACTTTGATATCTGAGTAGAGGATGTATTGGAATGGGGAGAGACTTGGGATCTTTCAAACTGATCAGAGAGATCAATCAACAGGCTATTGCAACAACCCAGTTATGGGGTGATGGGAGCTAGCACTAGGATGACAACAGCGTCATAGGAGAGACAGAGGGGTGTATATGAGAGAAGTCGTGAATGTAGAATAGACAAATTTGTTAACAGATTGAACATGAGTTTAAGTGAGAGTTAAAAAAGGATGACACATAAATTGAGAACCTGGGTGACTGGGTTCCAACAGTAATAGGATAGTTAGGAGGAGGAGAAGCTTTTGGGGAAGAACACTCCATTATGGACTTGTACCTAAGATGTGTATGAGACATGTTCATATGTTCCTAACATATGTTCATAACAAATACACTGTACTGACTCTGGAGTCAGAGGACCTTGTTTCAAATCTTGCCTCTATCTTGGGCATATCATTTTAACTTGCGGGGCCTTGGTTTCCTCATCTATAAAATGATGAGGTTGGACCAGATGGCCTCTGACATTCCTTGCCTCTCTGGTTCTAATATCCTATGATTTTTGCTGTTTTATCTTGACTGTCTTGTGAGCTTTTCAGAGGTCAAAAAGTACATTGCTCTGTGGCATCACTGCTAGTGTCTAATATTGTGACAGGTGCTCACTAAATGGTCATTCCATTTAAATGTTCGTTTGGAAGATGGCAGCAGCTGCTCAATAGAGATAGACTGGAGGCACCACCCATCAAGCTTCCAGTCTAAGGAGTGGCTTCTGTCTACCAACGAACAGAAGACAAGAGAGGATTCCAGCTGATGAAAAGACCCAATCAAGTCAACAGGCACGATTCTTAGCCTACTGTTTATATGGCAGGAAGCTTTAACCACTTACACTTGATGTTTTTGTGGCTAAGGAATTTGGATTAATTAGGTCTTCTCTGTGAAAGGTACATATTAACAATGCCCCTTGTGACTAAGTGTGTATTTCCATGCAAGAACAGATGACTTCTTGCCATTGAGCTAAATACAGGCTCTAAAGAAGTTCCTTTAATATGTTTATTTGTTTTTTAGTAAACTGAATAAAATTATTGCAAAATATCACATGAAGTGATTTTCTGTTGTTCAATCACGCTTTCAGTCATGACCCTATGCGTCATAATGTACATGGGTTTTCACGGCAAAGACACTGAAGTGGTTTCCCATTCTTTTCTTGAGTGGATTAAGGCAAATAGAGTTTAAATGACTTGCCTAGTATTAAATTGCCAAGTAGTAAATGTCTGAGGCCGGATTTGGACTCAGGTCTTCCTGACTCCAGACCTTGCACTCTATCCACTGAGCCATCTAGCTTCCCCTGAAGCGATTTTCTAAACTAGGCAAAATAAGTAATCCTCTTTATATGGAAAGAATCTCATATATTTAGGAGAGTATGCGAAAGACCTGATATTTTGCCCAGGGTACCCACTGGCCCCTACAAGAGACTGGTGGTGGGGTCATGATGGTGAGAAAAGTAGACTATAGCCAAAATGCCTGACTTGGTGACTATCAGGTTCTAGTCAAGCCTCAGGGGGGTCCTTTAAGGATCAGAGAGCCCAGGATCATAAAACACTTTTGAAGCTGTGAGGAGGCCTGCAGGTCCTCAGAGTTTGAATTGCCTGTGACCCTTTACATTCCGGTCTGCTCCATCTGCTTTCTTTGTGATATATTCTGGATTGTGACTAGATTTCTCTCTTGGATCTGCTCCCTTGGCTTCTTATGTTTATCAGTTTGGAATCATGATCCTCACTCTGAATTCACCATTCTGTTCCCCTAAGCCTAATTTCTTTTTCTTGGTCTTGGCTGTTTTTCTCAATGGCACCTGGATCTGACTGGCCTCAGGTGCCTTCTGCTGGTTCTGTGTGCCCAACTCCTCAACTCTTTCAAGTTAAAACATGATCCTCTTATAGCAGAAGGGAAGTTACTGGGAAGTGAGTACTCCTCAGGACTGACTTTGAGGGCTTATTTTGACCATCGGTTGGGGAAGGGTGTGGTGGTGGGTGAGAAGTATAAGATGGTGATGTTGTTAGTTCCTGGAGATTTGGAAGTCCTTAAGAGTTGTTTTCTCAGCCTTAAGTCCTTCCTCATCCCAGGCCGTCCTCTTCAGACGTCAAAGTGATCTTCCCACAGCATAGGACTGACTATTACACCCCCACACCCCCATTCAATAAGCTCCAGTGTTTTCCTGTCACCCCCAGGATCAAATAAAAGAAAATCATCTACTTGACTTTTAAAGTCCATCATAATGTGGTCCATTCCTACCTTTCTAATCTTTTTATGCCTTACACACCCACCCTGCACATTCTGGGATTTGGTGACGCTGGCCTCCAACTTGTTCCTTGAAATAGACTGGGCCTGCACAACATACAACCCGCAGGCCGCTTGCAGCCTGCCAAAGGATTTCGGGTGGCCTGTCAAAAAGGTAGGGGATGTGAAGAAAGTAAAGATGTAATGAGTGCTTTGTCCAAGCCCCACTTAACCCTCCTTCTACCAGTCCCTATTGTTTCCATTATGTAACTCGGTGGGTGGGTTGCCACTGCACACTGGCTGCTGTTTGTCACATGGCCTGTGGCAACCAACCATTATCAGTCTGTCTCTAGCCTGAGAACGAGTTATATCTTTTTGCTGTGTTTTCTGTCATTACGAAATGTGAACAGTAAGAAAACCTGAAAAATGTATTAAAACTTGTACTTCTTGAATAAAATAATATTTTAACATTAATGTGATTTCATGATAAATAAAAATCTTAAGTAATAAGTATAACTAATTGATGTTAATTGAAATTTCCCTTTTTAAAATATGATTCATTTACAAAATAGCTTAATCATTAATTATACCTTTACTTGGAAAGAGAGCGGCTAAAAACCTATCTCTGGCCCGAAGAAGTTTAGCCTATTGTAATTTTGGCCCCTACCTACTGCCAAGATGTACATATATGAAATAGAAACTCCATTTCCTGATTCTGGGCATTTTCGCTTGCTGTTTCCCATGCCTGGGATTCCTTTCCTTCTCACCTTCCTCTCCTATTTTCTCTGGCTTCCTTCATATCTCAGCTAAAGCCCCACCTTCTCCAAGAAGCCTATTCAGATGTTCCTCCAAGATTACTCCCTAATTATCCGGTATATAGTTTATCTACGCATAGTTGCTTACATTTTGCTTTCCCCTTTAGATTGTGAGCTCCTTGGGAACAGCATCTGTCTTTTGTATCATCTGCATTTAGCACAGTGCGGGGCATACAATAGATACTTAATGAGTACTTATTGACTTGGCTCCATAATTATGATGAATGGTGAACTTTAAAAACATTTTCTTCTATCCTTAGACAAAAAAGAGCTCTTCCAAAAACAAAATCAAAAAACGAAACTGCTGGGATTATCTTTTAAAATGTAAAGTTCTTATTAAAATTCTCTTTTTCTTCAAGGATTTAAAATTTCACAAAGGTGAGCACTCCATTCTCGAGTGCTGAGTACAACCTTTCTACACATTTGTAGATGACCTTCAAGAGTTGAAATGAAAAAAAAAATTATCAACCTGAAATCAACTTGATGTTAAACCCATCATGATTTAGCCAAGATATTTGTCAGACAACAGACAAAACATCATTAAGCCTGTACTTAAAATTTCTTTGGTAGGACCTTACATAGCTTGTGCTCAACTGCATATTCCTTGAGAAGGGAAGGGAAGGGAAGGAGAAGAGAAGAAGCATGTATTGAGCACGTGCCATATGCCAGGCACTGTATTAAGTGCTTTACAAATTTCATTCATTTTATCTCATTTATCTCACAAATTTACAAATATTATCATTTGAAAAACCAAGGTCACCTCTGTGTCATAATGTTTTTGTTACTTGTTGTTTATTTTCAGAGAAGACCAATGACATTACAGGTGATGTCTTGACTCATGGGTGAATTGGACTTAAATGAGGCATAGTTGCACACAATCATCAACCTCACTCTCTTCCAGAGTCATCAAAGTACAGTGCCAAGGCAAAAGTCAAAATGACTAGGGATGGCCCAGGATGCAATGGATGTGACATCTCCGATATCTGACCAAGCTAAAAGATGGACACCAAATGTATGAGCAGCTCTGAAAAGGGCTCAGCAAGCCCTTCACACCAGACATGCTAGTCCTCTTGGAACACAGCCCTAGACATTCTCAAGAGAATAAACTTCAAGGAACCACTGTCTGTGTTTTGCTCTCTTGTCTTCCTCTCCTCACACCCTTATTCCCTTTTAAAATTTGTTGAAGGTGGCATTACCTTGTAAATCATTTTATAGGATAAATGTGTTACTTTCTGAATGTGTGGGTCATTTGTATGGGTTGTACACTTCCCTCTGTGAAGTGGATTCCCATTATTTCAGGCTTCACTAGATAGATTGGCTGCTGGTATTGTGATGAGAGTAATATCAACCCAGTTCTCCTATTCCAACTCTGCAGGATGCAACAAACACACCTTCCAAAGCCAACCAGGGAGAGAACTCTTCCTTGACTACTTCCCTGAGTGTTGGAGAAACAGAATTCTTCCATGCCCTTATAAACATAAGGGAGCTTCCCAGTGCTGGTTTGTGTTGTCACCTTGACCTCTGATTTGTGGGATGGGGAATTGTATTTTGGGTTCAGGAGTGAGTAGGGGGTTAAGGACAAGGAGGCAGGGGAATATATCACACTTGTACTTCTAGAGTCTTTTACATATTTTACACACTTACTTACACACACACGCACACACACGCACGCACACACACGCACGCACGCACACACACACACACACACACACACACACACTATAGTGCAGACATACTGGCTTCCCTTCTTCTTAGACATGGCGCTCCATGTCCAATCTCCCTTCTTCCTCACTGTTTGTATGCTGTCTGTTCCTCATGCTTGGGGCACACTCCTTTCTCATTTCTGCCTCTTAGAATCTCTAGTTTCCTTCAAAGCATAGCTTAGGCACCACCTTTCTTGAGAAGGTCTTTAGTGCCCCCACACTCTGTTGTATCTATTTTGCATCTAATTACATATGTAAATGTAGTCTCTCTCAACTAAGCTACTTGAGGTTCCGGACTACTTTCCTTTTGTTTCGGTAGCTCTAGTACCTAGCAAAATGCTTGACACACATAAATATTTGTTGATTAATTGATGAAATACTTTTATTTTCAAAAGTTTTTCATCCATATCAGTTCTCTATTCATGCATCATTCTCATTCTATAGATGGGAATTCATCCATTTATTCAATAAACATGTAGTGTTTCACACTATTTTATTGTGTGTTTATTGTTCACACAATCACATATCATTGTATGAAAAGCCATATTCTAGGTGCTAAAGAAGAAAAGTTTAAATCAATTATAATCCTTGCCCTGATATAATATTGTCTACATATGTATGTATTATATGATATGCATATCTTATTATTGTCATTTGTCCTTCATTTTCAAAGAGGAGCAATGACATTGTGGGGTGATTTTTTGACTTGCATGAATTGGATTTAAGTGAGGCAGTTACACAGAGTGGTCAGCCTCTCTTTGTCAGAGTCATCAAAGTCCAGTGGTCTGGGATGCCGTGGATGATCTTGATCTATGACCATTGGAACAAATTGTTCTCATCTACCCATTCCTCTAGGGGAAGTCTTCATATGCTTGGGGTAGACATTCTCCTAACTCACCAATGTCATTGTGGTGTGTTGGTTACCCTCAAACTGGTTTAGCCCATCTGCTGAGATGGTTTTACTGAGAAGTGGCTTCTGTACTGCACATACTACAGTTTTTGGTGTATGGGGTATTCAGGGAGGACTAGTACCTCTGGTGTGAGAGCTGCTGAGCCCTTTCCAAGGCTACTCATCCACCTTTATTGTCCATCTGATTCATTCAACTCTCATTTGTGGCTCCAAGAAGCTATAGCATCATATTATACTTTACTAGGGAAATAAGACAAAGAATTTTCATATTAAATATGATATTTTAACTTCTTTAGAGAATGGAGCAAAGTGTGAAATACAAGAAAGGAGATTGTTACTGACAAGGAAAATCAGGGAAAGCTTCATAGAAGAGGTAACATTTGAGTTGGACTTTCAAGGATTGCATAGTTGAAAAGAGAGGAGAGACATTCCAGGATTAGGAACTAATGAAAGCAAAGGTGGGAAAGCACAAAAAGTGTGTTTGGGAGATAAAGAGTAGTCCATTTAGAGTGGAGTGTGGAAGAGAGTAATGTGTCATTATTTCCTTTTAATAGATTGGCAAACTGAGACCCAGAGAGTTTAAGTAATTTTCCCAAATTAGGAGGCACAGGTGCAGAGCTGAGACTAGAATTGGTTTCTCCTCAATCATCATTATCATCAACACACCCTTATTGAGCACCTGCTATGAGCAAGTCTCTGGGGGATACTGAGCTATGTCCCAGTCTTTGCCCTTTAGGGCTTTACAATCTGGTTAGGAAAGCAGGACAAAGACATAAATAAAAATACATGACAGCACACACTGAGAACTAGATGAGTGATACTTAATGCTCCAGGCAATCAGAGGCCAGAGAGATCACTAGAGACAGGAAAGCTTAAATTCTATAATTCTGTGAAATGATTTCCCTACCCCCCCCATTCCTTCTCTGCTCAATAGACTCCAATGAGTGATTTCTGTTGCCCATCATTAAATTGAAACCCTTCTTTATCTTCCAAATCCTCTGTCAACATCCCTGGCACTATCTTGTAAACCTCAGGTCTTGTGAATCCCCGATATGGGATCCAATTAGGCAGATCTTCTCATCCTCTCCACATGCCTTGTTCTCTCCCACCCCTGGGCTGTTTTCAATATTTCCTCTGCTTTAATTGCTTGAGTCTGTTTGTTTTGTTAGTATTTTTCCATCCTTTCAGGAGTCAACTCTAAACTCACCTCCAGGAAATCTTCCTTAATTATTTATGTCCAAGTGGCCAGCCTTTCCTCTCTCCACCCTCCTCCCCCAGTAGAACATATTGGGATCTCTTTCAGATGATCAGTGGATTCTTTCAATGATTATTTTATCTTCTGGTTCTAGGACCTCAGGGTAGTTTCCCTTGATAATTTCTTGAAAGACACTGTCTATGCTCTTTTTTTGATCATGGCTTTTCAGTAGTTCAATGAATCTTAAATTATTTCTCCTGGATCTATTTTCCAGGTTAGCTGTTTTTCAAATGAAGTATTTTATGTTTTCTTTTATTGTTTCATTCCTTTGGTTTTGTTTGACTGATTCTTGATGTCTTGTGGAGTCAATACTTCCACTTGCCCAATTTTAATTTTTAAGGAATTATTTTCTGGGGTGGCTAGGTGACACAGTCAGTAGAGCATCGGTCCTTGAGTTCAAATATGGCCTCAGACACTTAATGCTTCCTGGCCTGCAACCTTGGGCAAGTTACTTAACCCCAAATTCTCTGCCTTCCCCCTCCATAAAAAAAAAAAGAATTATTTTCTTCAGTTAGCTTTCGTACCTCCTTTTACATTTAGTCAATTCTACTTTTAAAAGAGTAGTTTTCTTCAGTGGATTTTTTTTTTCCTATTTGGCCAATTCTGTTTTTTAAGGAGTTGTTTTCTTCAGTAAATTTTTGGACTTCTTTTTCCAAGCTGTTTACTTTTTTCATAATTCTCTTGTATAATTCTCATTTCTTTTCCCAATTTTTCTTCTACCTCTATTACTTGATTTTTTAAATTCTTTCTGAGCTCCTTCAAGAGGACTTTTTGGGTTTGAAATCAATTCAAATTCCCCTTTGAATCTTTGCACATAGCCATTTTGACATTGTTGTCCTCTTCTGAGTTTGTGTCTGGATCTTCCCTGTCACCATAGTAGCTTTCTATGGTCAGAAATCTTGTTTGCTTTTTGCTCACTTTTAAAAGTTAAGCTTTGCTCCTGGGGTATCGGGGACATTGTCCCAAGCTTCTTGCACTGGGAGCCAGAGGTCTAGTCAGTGGCTTTCTGCACTAGGGTCTCTGGGGCTGGTGGCTTGCCTACTACAGTAGGGTGGCCCAGCCTAAAAGTCGTGCTTGTTCTGCTCTGGGTTTGGCGGCTGGCAGTTTGCCTGCTGTGCTGTGGCTAGAGGCCTCACAGCTGGCCTGCTGTGACACTAGTCTGCTGAGCCAGAACCTTGGGGTTGAGGTTGCTGATTTGTCCTGTGGTTAAGAACCTCCTGCTGGCTTGCCTGAACAATGTCTGTGCTGGGCTGTGTTCTCTTTTTACCCAAGTGACATAGACCTTTTTTGAAGTCCTTTCTAAGTTATCTTGGACTGAAAATTGTTTCACTCTTTTTGTGAATTCTGTCACTTCAGAATTCATTTAGAGGCTTGATTTCTGAAGGAAATTTGGGAGATCTCAGGCAACTTCCTGGCTTCTCTCCACCATCTTGGTCCTCCACCCCCACCCCACCCTCTTCCATAAAACATAAACTTTCTTGAGAATAGGGATTGTTTCACTTAAAAAAATAAAAACAAAATCCTCAGTGCCTTGCCATGTAGCAGGTACTTAACAAATACTTACTGAACTGAATTGGGGAAAACTTTGTGGAAATTTGAATGGTTTGTATTTATATGGCATTCGTACTTATATAACACTAGAACTAATCCTTGAAAACAGGGTTGGGGGCAGAGGAATGGGACGAATGAAAGTGAGGAGAAGGGACAGTACATGGTTTGAGTGAAGGATTCATGTATGGGAGAAGTGGGAAATTGAGTTATAAAAATAGGTAGGCAACAAATGACAGGGCCTTGAATCCTAAGACAAGGGATTTGAACTTGATTCTGTAGGCAATAAGGAGCTGCTGAACAGTTTTTAAGTAGGTGAAGTGACATATGCAACTCTGCTTTAGGAATATTAATCTGTTAGTAGTGTATACAAAAATTCATGTTGGGGAAGAATGGAAGCAGGTGCACCAGTCTAGATCTGGGGCAATGAAGTCCTAGAGACTATGATGGTAGCAGTGAAAATAGAAAAGAAGGGAGAGGTAGGAGAGATATTAGAAATAGGAGATGAAGAATCTCTCTCCAGATTCATGATAGCATTTCCCTGTACCTTAGAATGTTGAGTAGATCATTGAGAAGTTAAATGACTTGCTGAGGGGTCACCCAGGTAGTATGTGTCAGAGGCATGGATCCAGGTTCCCCCTGGCTTCAGAGCTGACTCTCCATGTTGCCATGTTGTCTTTCATGAGCTAGATTACAGAGGAGAAATTGATGATCCATGATGGCTAGCTACATGTGGAGGGAATAGTTAAGAACGACTCTGGGTTTTCAAGCCTTAGAGAATGATGACACTGGCAAAAATGGAACAGTCTGAAGGAGGAGCTGAATTTTATTAGAGAGATAATTAAGTTCAATTTTAAATGTGCTGAACTTGAGGGGATGATTGAACATCTCGGTAGGTATGATAATAGAGAACTAGGGCTGAAGTTCAGGAGAAATATCAAGTTTCTTGAGGAAGATTTGAGACTCCTTTGTGAAGTGGTACTCATTGATGTGTGGGTGAGAAACCTCACTTACCCAAATCAAAGGAATGTAGAAGAGAACTTGAACAGACAGGAGTTTTATTCTTAAAAAAAAATACATACCCTGGGGCAGGGAGAGACCTCTCCCCACCACATGTCCGAAGAAAAAAAGAAGAGAGAGAACACCCCTCCAGGCGCCCTTTTTTAAAACCCTGAGAGTCATAAAAAGTCATAAAAAGTACATTCTTTTAAGTTCTATTGGAAGAGAGAGAGGGTATGGATTCCATGCAGGTAAAGTCAGAGGGTCTCTGACTTCTCATTGGAGGAGGGGCGGAGTCCTGTTGTTTCGGGGCGAATTTAAACAAAGAAAGATTTCCCCCCACCAGTCCCACTCACCTTTTGCTTAAGGTTTGGGCGCACAGTCTTTACGTAGATAAGCAACTCTCGTGGGATTCCTGTCCCCACCCCGAGCCAGTTCTGCTTCCCCTTTTCGTTCTGGCAGTCAAAGGAGACTGGTCTACTTCTAGCTCACTCTAAACAAAAGTTCTGATTTGCATTCTAATACTGCCTTTGGAGAATCTCAACTTTAAAGGCTTCCCATTCATTGATATCATGAGAGTGGGTATAATCTCTGAGGAAATTCTGAGAGAATGTGGCATACTAGGAGCTAAAAGTCAGTCCTTGACTGACCATTGAGGTAATCTATATTTAGAGAATGGGAGGAAGAAATGGCTTTATCAAAGAAGAAGAAAAGAGAGCCATAGAGGAAGCCAGAGGACTACAGGAGGGAGTCCAGTGTCACGGCAGCCAAGGGATGAGTGTGTTTCTAGAAAGAGGGTTTGGTCAAAAAGATAGATGCCAAGTATTAGGAGGACCAGAAAATAATGGCCATTGTTTTGACTATTAAGATATTGGTGAATATAGAGAGATTCATCTCAGTAACAAGATGGGGATGTAAACCAGAATTGGAGGGATTGAGAAGTGAGGAATGGCAAAGAAAAAAAGGCAGGGAGTGAAGCCTCTTCCAGCATTCTTTCTCCTACTCATTCAGTGGAAATGTAGACTTTTATCATAGTTTATTTCCAGCATAAATATAGCTCATATGATTTATGATGTTGAATCTTTGAGAGGAAAATAGAGCAGCTCTGCCCTATGATCACCAATATGTTATGCAAGCATAAACAGCAGTACTTCAAAGACCCCACAGACATATTTTACTCAAATAGAGAAAGTAGGTGGGGGTAGACTTGATAGGATTTACTTATTTCCTGGGAAAATGATAAAGTCTATCCCTTTTTTATTCCTAATCCTCTCACTCTTAATCATTGACATATGGGACTATAGAGTGACAATAAAATAGTCTGCTTCCTCCCACCCCTTACTGGTAAATGTTTAACAATCAGCTTTCCAGAAAAAAAAATGAACCTATGCCATACTTTTAAGTTTGATCTACCCTATTTTTTTTTTTTCTGACCTCTTCTTTTAATACTTATAGTTTTTAGGGTCAGAGAAGACAGTTTACTTTAAAACATAGTAATTCAATCAGCGACAGAAAGGAACTGACAAAGGAGAATGGCTGATGTTTGAGTAAAGAAAGTTACAGAATTTATGTTCTTAGTGGTGAGGTACTCCCATCCAAATGATGAAATGAAGGCATATAAAGGCTAAAGGCATACTTAAGGTCATAGAGTAAGACATTTTGTGGGCAAGGCATCAGGTTTTCTTGTTGGGCATTGACCTGACCTTGGCTAGTGAAAAAAGACTGTAGCAAGGTCATTATCTTTATGTTGATCTACCCTATTAATGTGTACTTCATCATTCTATTAATCAACAAAACAATAAATTAAACCCTGATTTTTAATGTTTGGCAATTACTGGAGTGTGAATGTTCACACTGAAAATCTAACAATTGTGTCTAGCTAGTAGAGGCTGATGGCTTCAGTACACCCTCCCTCCCTCTACATTAGCTTTACAGAGGCTGATAATTCCACCATTAATGATTCATTGGTGAAACATTGTCACTTCCTGTAAAATGTAAATTCTCCTAGGAGGAGTAATACTTTAAGTCACCAAACCCTCTGGTCTACATTTTTTCCCCAGGGCCTGGGCAGCCTAGGGAGCTGTAGGTACTTGATGGGGATGGGAGCAGGGTGAGATTGGGATTGAGGTAGGAGTGACCAAAGAGGGAGAAAGTTCAGAAAATGATAGCAGAGGGTCACCGAACACCAGTCACGATTTTGTCTAAGGCCAACCCTACTGACACATGTGGACAGTGATTAAAAATAGATATTCTTTAAAAAGTCTCTCTTGTTCTCTAGATCACATTGTTAAGCAACTAGTCAAATATATTTGGGTTTTGGTTTTGGTTTTGTTGGATATCACATACCTGAAGAGGGAGGAATGTAGAAACAGGTTACAAATCCTTTTGAGCTCTTGCGTTGTGCCATCTATACTCTAGATAGTATTTAGCTGAGGGGAACCCATACTTAGTAACCCTGCTCTAATTTGCTATCCTCTTGAAGAACCTTATTTTCACAATGCTGAAGGTTGCAGACAGTCTAAATTTGGAATTTCCCAGCTAGTCAGGATAAACCAGAGCTTTAATGCTCCTTAAATATAGTGTTCAGGCATTTAATTATATTATGCAAAATTAGTAAACAGCTATTTCAAGCCATAGGGCTGTTTAAAATTAAACTGGAAGGTTTGGCCTTTACCAATATCTTGTTTTTAAAGTCAAGTGGCATAGAATCATAGCTCTTGAAGTTGAAAGATGAGTGGCGCCTCGGAAATAATATAACAGGGATAATGTCTAGTCTTTATGTTTCGATGAAATGATAGTTACAGGGATTTCTTAGTCCACTGATTTGTACCTGGGAGAACTGAGGCTAAGAGAGACGAGCTTACTTTCCTCCCTCCCATTCCCATCTCCTTCCTCAATACTCCCTTTTCCAAATTGGTAAATGGTCAGCCATGAGAAGGTTGTCTAGGAGCATGGTGTTATGCAAGGGTCTTCATGGAAGGGAAAAAAAGACTGGGGGATATTAGGTTAGGTGGGGGGAGGGTGGGGCTCATGGTACAACAAAGGAGAGGAAAGAAGAGAAGATAAATTGTTGTATTGACTTTCTCTGTAGAATAGAGGTAATCATAGTTTTGTCTCTGGAGCTACATTTGTAATCATCAAAAGAACCAAATGACCCTAGCATGCCTTGTAGAGCCTAGCATTAAATATAATCTGATTTCTAAAGTGGTTTCATGGGAAAGAAGAACATATACTTCAAGAGATGGTCTGATTTATCATCTCCTAGAGCTAATCCAGCAATGGTGGCAACATGGTGGAGCAGAAGTGATTGTATATTGATTTAGACTAAAAAACATATAGTGGGAAAAAAATCATAGGATCTCAGGGTTAAAAGGAACCTCAGAGACTTTCCAGTCTGACCTGTGCCTTAAGAAGAATCTTTTCTATTTCATGCCCAACAAATGGCCATCCAGCTTGTGCTCAGATACCTCTGGTTATTAGGATGCCTTTGAGTCAATAATTTTTGGAAAAGTCGGGAAGCTTTTTTTCTCTTCCATTCATTGAGCTAGTGATCTGCCTCTCTTCATTCCTAGTTCTACCCCTCTGGTGCCATTAATAGCAAGTCTACTGGTCTGCTTCCTCTTTCAAGATCCATCTCAGCCTTCTCTTCTCCAAGCTAAGCATCCCTAGTTTAATCATTCAGGTGATTCTCATGTGACACGAGCTTGAGGGCCTTCACCATCTGAGTTGTCTTAGTTTGGATACCCTACCGCTTATCAATATCCCTTCTAATCAATGTGGCTTCCAAAAAGATCACTACTCCAATTGTATAGGGCAGAGCATAGCAGGACCAGCACCTCTGTTATTCTCTACCTTCTCCAACATTCTTAATGTTGCCTAAGATCACATTAGCATTTTTTGGTTTCCCTTTTGTATTACTGATTCATTTTAAACTTGCGATCCACCAAAAGTCCCATTCTTTTTCAGATAAATTGCTATCTAGCTAACTTAATCTTTTAATTAAATAATATTATTATATATCATTATATTATATAATATTAATATTATTAATTAATGATTAATTAATATGCCCAATATTAATAGAGTTTTATTTTTGAACCCAATTGAATACTTGACATTTATCAAAGTGCTGATTGGCCCCTGGTCTGCAATTTATAGTCCTAGTTGCTCTGAGGCACTTAGAGCTTGAATGACTTGCCCAGTCATACTGGAGTCTAGGTCTTCTTCTGAGGCCAGTTTTCTAGCCATTGCTCCATGCCCGCCTCGCTAGTGAAAGTAATTAACAATGGTAGAATGACCTAGGATTTGTAGATGAAAAGGACTTTAAAGATCATTTGGTCTAACCTTTTTACTTTACAGATGAAAAAACTGAGGAACAGAGAGGTTAAGTGACTTGTTTAAGGTCACACAGGGCCATGGCAACTGAGTGGCATTGTAGATAGAACACTCGACTTGGGGTCACAAAGATCTGCCTCAGACACATACTAGCTTTGTGACCTTAGAAAAGTCATTTAACTTCTGCCTCAGTTTCCTTTTCTGTAAAAGGGGGATTTTAATAGCACCTACCTTCCAAGGTTGTTGTGAAGATCAAAAGAGAAAATATGTAAAAAGCCCTTTGTAGGCCTTAAAGTGCTAGCTGTTGCTCTTCCTTCTACTACTCTTACCAAATAGTAGAACTTGGATTGAGAATCAAGTCTTCTAAACCTAACACTCTTTCCACTATACCACATTGTAATTTAGGAAGCCAGTGAAGAATTATGAGTGAAGAAGGCACATGGTCAAATTTGATCATTAGGAATATTATTTTGTCAGTCTTGGATTAGAAAAATAGAAACTGGAAACTGAGAGACCAATTAGGAAACTATTATAATTGTTAGAGGACAATGAGAAGCTAAATGAAGTTGTGGCAATATGTGTGTAGAAGAGAGGATGGCTAATGTTTATGGATGAGAATGTAAGTTCTCTGAAAGTAAGGATTGTTTCTTTCTTTGTATTCTCAGTGCCTGCCTCAGGGCCTGGCCCAGAGAAAGTGCTTAGTAAATGCTTGGTGATTGACTGATTAGGCTTTAGTCCAGAGCATTAACATGGTGGGAGAAGGGTTTACTTCCTTTGGTGACCAAGATCTCCCATGCTCCTTTGCTGGCCCACAAAACCAGGGCCCTATAGCCATGGTGCTCTGTTACCAAGTTGCAGTTTCATTCAACTCCTATGAGGGTGAGAGTTGAACTACCATCTCTCCTTTCATGACTGCACCTCCAACAACCCCAAAACCAAGGACAGGGATTCCATTTTATCCTTTCTTTGTATCCCCAGGGCTTAGTAGGGTGCCTGGAACATAGCAAGGGATTAATAAATACTTGTTGACTATTGTTGTCCTAGGTTAAAAAATATTTTTAGAACTCTCTTATTAATATAAACTCAATGGCACTGATCATTTGGCAGCTGATTGAATATGGAAGGAGAGGGAAAGGAAAGAGTGAATAAAATCACTCCAAGGTTTTGAACCTGGGCAGCTAGAAGAATGCTTGTTATAATAACACCCTTTTGAGTAGTGAATGGTATTAATACAGGAATCCCTGAAAGTCTCCCCTACAAGTACCTCCAAATATCTCCTATGCTGGCTTTTCTTCAAGGGCCTGAAATTCCTACATTATGTATTCCTTTGTATTAAAAAAAAGGGTAATATTATCTGGTCAAGATAGCACATCAAGTTGTCATTAGCTATCACATTTCCTTCTGAACTAATTTGCCAAATTAACCTTAGCCACTAAGTAAAGTGCTAAGATAATGGGACACAAGATAGGTATAATTTGATGAGGGAGAGATGATCAGAAAAGGTTTAGACAATGAGTATGAGATAAGTAGTAAGAAGACCTAGGACCCTTCGGGGTGGGTGATGATACTATGCAGAAAGATTATTAGTGACACTGGGATAACTGAAAATCTACTTTGATTTCACAATTTTGCCCAAGAAGGAACATAAGTGGCAGAGTAAGGCATCTAACTGAGTTAATCAATTCAAAACATACAAGTAATTTTCTTTCTTTTTTTTTTAATAATTTTTTTTTATTTTTTTGCTCTTTCAGAGGGGAAAGGTGGGACAATTGGGGTTAAGTGACTTGCCCAAGGTTTGAATTTGAACTCAGGTTCTCCTGACTCCAGAGTCATCACTGTGCCACCTAGCCACCCCTACAAGTACTTTTCTATTTTGAATTCATGCAATTTTCTGACTCTATGATGCTATAATCTTGTATTATATGAGACCTATTCTGATCTCACCAGGGACCAGTGCCTTGTCTTTGGGACATTACTCTTTTTTGTTGTTGTTGTTATTTCCATATCAGTCATGTTGTAGAAAAAAAACAAACATAGAAACCCCCTCCTCTCAATGAAAACACCAAGAGAAAGAAAGTTTAAAAATATATGCATTCAGACTCCAGTTCTTTCCCTGGGGGTGGATAGTGTTTTTCATCATGAGTCTTTCAAAATTGTCTTAGATTGTTGTGTTGCTGAGAATAGCTAAGTGATTGACAGTTAATCATTATACAATATCATTGTTACTATGTAGAATATTCTCCTGGTTCTGCTCACTTCACTTTGCATTAATTCATGTAAGTCATTCCAGGTTTTTCTGAAAGTGTCTTGCTTGTCATTTCTTACAGCACAGTAATATTCCATCACATTCATATACCACAACCTACCCAGCCATTCCCCAATTGATGAACGTGTCTGGGACATTGTTTTGTTTACTCTGCATAATTACAAAAAAATTAGCCTGTGTTCAATTTGCTTTCCTTTAGTAGGATGGAAATGCCTGGAGGGAAAGTACTTTTTGTTGTCTTTGTCAGAAGCCCTTAACGTATTGCTTGACACTTCCCTCCAGTTGTTAGAATTTATTTTTTTAATATATATTTTATTTTCTACCAATTACGTGTTTAAAACAATTTTAAACTTTTTTTTTGCAAGTTTTGAGTTCTTTCTCTCCCCCCTCCTTGAGACAGTAAGCAATCATATATAGATAATACATTTGAAATCATGTAAAACATTTCCATATCAGTCATTTTGTATAAGAAGACTAGAATAAAAGAAAAAGAATGAAAGAAAGTGAAAATGGCATTCTTTGGTCCATATTAAAGTAATATCAGTTCTTCCTCTGAAAGCGGATAGTATGCTTCAGCATTAGTCTTTTGGGATTGTCTTGGAACATCATATTTCTGATAATGGCTAAGTCATGCACATTCTTAATTGTACTATATTGTTGTTACTGTGTACAATGTTCTGGTTCTGCTCACTTCACTCTGCATCAGTTCATTTAAGTCTTTCCAGGTTTTTCTGAAATCATCCTGCTTGTCATTTCTTAGCTATCACAATTCATATGCCACTGCTTGTTTAGCTATTCCCCAATTGATGGGCATACCTTCAATTTCTAATTCTCAGCCACTATGAAAAGAGCTGCTATACATATTTTTGTACAAATAGGTCCTTTTCCTTTTTTTTTGTCTTTGGGATATAATCTAGCAGTGGAATTGCTGAATCAAAGAGTATGCACAGTTTTATAGACCTTTGGGTATAGTTTCAAATTGTTCTCCAGAATGGTTAGATCAGTTCACAACTCTACAACAATGCATTAGCTTCTTAGTTTTCCCACATGCCCTCCAACATCCATCATTGTTGTTTTTTTGTCATATTAGCTAATCTGATAGGTGTGAGGTGGTACCTCAGAATTGTTTTAATTTCCATTTCACTAATCAATAGTGACTTAGAGCATTTTTTCCCATATGACTATAGATAGTTTTGATTGCTTTGACCATTTTTAAATTGAGAAATGGCTTGTGTTTTTATAAATTTGGCTCAGTTCTTTACAGATTTGAGAAATAAGACCTTTATCAGATATACTTGTTGCATATTACACCCCCCCCCAGTTTTCTGCTTTCCTTTTAATTTTGGTTGTACTGGTTTTGTTTGTATAAAAACTTCTTAATTTTATACAATCAAAATGATCTATTTTACATTTTGTAATGCTCTCTATATTTACTTTGGTCCTAAATTCTTCCCTTACTCACAGATCTGACAAATAAACTATTCCATGCTCTCCTGATTTGCTTATTGTATCACCCTTTATGCATAAATTATATACCTATTTTGACCTTATCTTGGTATAGAGTATGAGATATTGCTCTATACCTATGCTGCCATACTGTTTTCTAGTTTTCCCAAAAGTTTTTATGAAATAATGAGTTTTTGTTCCAAATGCTTGGATCTTTGGGTTTATCATATACTAAATTACTATGGTTATTTTATATATGATAATATGGTCAATATTATGTGTACCAAATATGTTCCATTCATCCACAACTCTATTTCTTAGCTAGTACCAGATTGTTTTGATAATTGTCACTTTATAATACAGTTTGAGCGCTTGACACGTAATAAGTGTTCATGGATCAAATGAATAAATGTTTGGGCTTTTGCACTCAATTGTACTCAATGTTAAAGGGAAGGGAAATTTACAAAGGAAGAAGGTATGTTTTCCTCCGTCAGAGAGCTTTCAGCATAATGGAAACATGACCAATACTCTGTAACAAGGAGTCCAAAACACACCTTGAGCACATAATATAAGTTGTTAGTTTCTTGAGGGCAAAGGACCTATCACCAGGGTTGGTGAGTTTATCTCTTAATGTCCCTTGGCACATTAATTCTCTATCCCTTTCCCAACTTTATGATGCTTTCCTAAGGATTGTAGGATACCGAGGTTTGAGAACTGGAGAGTAATTTAGTGACCAACTACTCTAAAAAGCAGTCATTGTGGAGTCCTCTCTATGAAGGTTGTCCCCGAAGTCTTAGTGTAGTTTTTAGCTCTAAAAGCCTAAAACCTATTTAAGTTATCAAAATATAAAAGTACTCTAAGATTTTGGGGACATAACATGTTTGTTGAGTAAAGGATGAAGCCAATGAAGAAAGAAGTATAGAATTGATGAGGCCCTTGAATGTGCACGATCTGGATCCCAGAGCCCCCAAGATGAGCATGGATCTGTCACATTCAAAGCTATGATCGGGGAAGAGTGGAAGAGAGTTTCCTAGTGTGTTCTGGTTTGGAAATTTATCTAACAAAGCCTGATATGACTATTATTTAGAGCAGTGGTTCTCAACCTTCCTAATGCCACAACCCTTTAATACTTCTATGTGGGCGTTTCTGCATGTGGCTGGACCCGCCTGGAGACAGACAGAGAAGCGGTGTCTCAGTTCCTAAGACCATCAGAAATATGTGTTTTCTGATGGTCTTAGGTGATCCCTGTGAAAGGGTCATTCAACCCCCAAAGAGGTCACGACGCACAAGTTGAGAACTGCTGATTTAGATCATTAGTGTTTCCATGTGAGAACTAAAAAGTTCCTAGGAAAGAAAATCAGTTTGGATATAGTCTATGGTGTGGTCTTTTAGGACCTATCAGATAATGCTCTGTGTGTGGTAGATTGAAGCCCATGATGGCAGGAAGCCTTCCTTGGGAGAGAACTAAGTGAAGGTGCCAATTATTTGTTTTTCTCAGTTCCCCCTCTCCATTTCACACCACTTTATTTGTGTGTGTACATCTGTTGATATTTATATATAAATATACATATATGCATCCACACTATACATGCTATAAAGACAGGGCATACATGTATTGTATGTATGTATGTATGTATGTATGTATGTATGCAATATATACAGGCACTGTATATGGTTTATATCTTTTTGTTGAATTGTTGCTGAGTCATTCCAGTTGTGTCTTACTCTTCTGACCCCACTGGGGTTTTCTTGGCAAAGATACTGAAGCTGTTTGCCATTTCCTTCTTCAGCTCACTTTAAAAATGAGGAAACTGAGGCAAACAGGGTTAATTGACTTGCCCAGGGTCACACAGCTAGAAAATGTGTGAGGCCAGATTTGAACTCATGAAAATGAGTCTTCCTGATGCTAAGCCCAATGTTCTATCCACTATGTCACGCTGCCCTGTATATATGCACTGTCTATACGACACATATGTTGTATATGTATATATCCATAGTGTGTGTGTGTGTGTGTGTGTGTGTGTGTATATATATATATATATATATATATACACATATATACACTTCACATATATAGTGTTTATATATTGCATATATACATATGGTTTATATGTGGTATATATGTTGTATAGGTATATGTGTATAAACAAACATGTAAGCAAACATGCATATATACTGTACATATTTACATATACACAATACATACATGTATCTTAAGGTACTATATATGCTAAGTATTGTTGTTATTATGTTATTATGATTAGATATATTCTATGAATCCTGAGCACTGGAAGGAATAAGGGATACTGCTGAAATGAATGAGTGGAATCATGTATCTATCATAGAATCATATATTTAATAATAATTATTACAATAACAATAAAGCCAGTATTTACATAGCAACTTAAGGTTTTGCAAAGCGCTGTATATATGTATATATATATATATGTGTGTGTGTATAGGTATATGTATGCACACACACACACACACACATACACATAAACACAAAATTTGATCCTTACAACAATCCTGTAAGGTAGGTGCTATGATTATTTCTATGTTACAGATGAAAAAAACTGAGTCTGAGAAAGGTTAAATGACTTATCCAGGGTCACACAGTTAGTAAGTCTAAATCCTTCTGCAGATACTCACTAACTTATGACTGGGCAAGTCCCTTAATTTCTCTGTATCTTTGTTTCCTCATCTATAAAATGGGGAGAATAGTAGCACTTACCTCACAGGGTGGTTGTGAGGATAAAATGAGTTAAGATGTGAGTGCTTTTCAAACCTTAAGGGGCTATGTAAATGCTAGTTTGTTGGTGTTATCATCATTATTATTAATCTGAGATGGAATTTAAATTCAGGTCTCCCTAACTCCATTCTTCCCCACTGAACTGAATAACCACTTCCAATTTAGAGCTATAAAATGTGATGATTAAAAAATTCCAAGAGACAGTTTCTTAGTAATTTAATCATTTTATTAATAATGCCGGCACCTTTATTAATAAAAGACTGGTCATTTGGCTATCTCTCTCAGACCAAAGATCCCCTCGTGGTGGTGGGCTTACAGTTTATATGTCCTTCAAGGAGTAGGTGTTCCTAAGGCGTACCACTTAAACTCTGATTGGTTAATAAAATGGGAGGTGAGCTATATTAAAATGAGGGTCTTGGGGTATGTGACTTGGGTCACCTAAATCTTTGTCAAAGAGATCAATTTCCATATCACTTTCTTGACAAAAGGGAGAATCAATATTTTCCCAGACCTATAGAGCAAAGACAATAAAGAGGACTATACCCATTAGCACAAACTTAGAATTTCTTTTACTCTCTGTCTGATTAGGTCTTGGCCTGTGTAAATTTTTAATGGAAATTTCCTGCTCTGATTGGTTTCTGGATCTTGAAGTAGAAAAGAGGAAAAAACTTGGTCCTGATTCAATTGTTAGCTATTAAATACAAGAGAGAAATGTTAATTTCTCACAGAAGGACCTTTGAGGTCATCAATTCCAACTTCCTCATCTTATAGGTGAGGAAACTGAGGCTTAGATAGGTTTCCTCAGAGATCATGCAGTTAATAAATGGGAGAGAAAGGATTTGAACCCCTGTCCCCTGACTCTAAATCCAAAGACAAATGGATATATTCAGAAGAAAAGACAGACATCACAGCCACAGCATCTAGCCAAGAGAAAGAATCTACTAATAAAACATAGCTTATCCCCTTATGTCAAATGAGAGCCCACCCTCAAACTGTCCCATGAAGTTTTCCTTTAAACTAAGCCTCAGCTTTTCCATTTCAGTTGACAAATGGGATGGAGAGCTGAAGAGGAGGACACATTCTGCCTTTTCTATTTCCAATTGCTGTATCAGGTGATATATCTGGGCCCCTACAATTGTTCTGTGAAGGAGGTTGTATTCCATTTCCTCTTGAAGTGGAATTTGCATCATCAGATGGGGAATGTTGGTGGGAAAGTCTCTCCCACAGAAAGAAAAGAGGAATTTATCTATGACACCAACGAGGTCAGAAACAGAAAGAATACCTGCTTATTGGCAAAGGAATATAAAGCAATGAAAAGCAAACCTGACAGATTCCTTCAGCGGCCAGGGTCATCTTTTGCCCCTTGCTTTACTGATGTTTTTGCCAATGGCAGGCAAGCTATGAGACTCATATTGTGCTGTCCAATAGTGTTACTTTGAAAGTGCCATCAGCAGTTCAGCAGCACATGCTGAAGGATTTCCCTTGCACTGATTATCTTTGACTTGAGTCTTGTTTGTTGTGTCTCTAATTTTTATATAGTTCAATAATTCTTTTATCTCTCTCAGATTAGTGTAGAACTTAACTTGGGGTTCTAAACTTGGAGTCCATGGATAGATTATAGTTTGCAAACTTGAATGGGGAAAAAAATAACATCGTTATTTTAGCTAACATCTAACTGAAATTTGGCAGTTCCTTGTGAATTTAATAAAAATGTTTGAGAAGAGGTCATAAGTTTGACTGGGCCGCCTGACACACAGAAAAAAAGTCAAAAACTCCTAATGTAGAAAATGCTGTGATAGATTTAAGAACAAACTTAATCCTACTGGGGAAAAAAGAAACCAAACCTTAGGACAGAATTTTTAATGATCCTTAGATTTTCTTTTTACATGCAGAAACATGGTATAGCTGTTCCAGTGACAGCCATGAAGGCCACAAGACCTAGATTCAAGTTCTATCTCTGACACCTTAGCGGTGGTGCCTGGACAAGTCACCTCTAAGACTAAATTGTAAAGAAGATCTGCAAGAGTGGAGGAATTTCTTCACCAATGAGCTCTTTATACTAACGCAATCACAGGTCCAGGGCCTATCTCTACCTACAGAAAAGAGGATGAAATAATTATGTAGCCACTAGAAGCTTTGGAATACTTAACTATTGTTTATTATCCCTAGTAGGACAAAAAAAATAATGAAAGCATCATGAAGAGTAATGTAATCAACAATTAACTATACGTTAAGTACGGATACTATTTGTAAAGTGCTTAACAGTTACAAAGTGTCTTTGCATAGATTATTACATATGAGTCTGGTGGAATTCTTATTAAGATTATTATTTCTATTTTACGGAAGAGTCCATAAACTTAAGCAGAATTTAGGGGACTTGCCCACAGTCACATGGCTCGTATGTTAGAGGCCAGGGACTCAAATCAGGTCTTCCTGACTCCGTGTTGTTACACCACACCACTTTTTCATATTTTGTCGATGATTTATATTACTGTTTCTAATCTTTTTCTTATTTTTTTATTGTTCAGTTGTTTCAGACTCTTCATAACCTTTTTTAGGGCTTTTTTTGGTAAAGATACTGGAGTAGTTTGCCATTTCCTTCTCCAGTTCATGTTACAGATGAAAAAAATAAGGCAAACAGGGTGAAGTGACTTGCTCAAGGTCATACAGCTAGTAAGTGTCTGAGACTGGATTTGAACTCAGGTCCTCCTGTCTCCAGGTCCTGTGCTCCATCCACTGTACTGCATAACTGTCCAGGCTTTCTCTAGATCTTCTCATTTTTTTGTTTATTTACTCTGTATGAACCACAAATATATCTTAATATCCTTCTAAACTTGAATCCATATACTCCACTGTGCTCATAGCTACCAAAAAGGGCCATTGAAATAAATTTAATTATCTCTACCCCTTCTTCTATATACTAAACTCATAATGGGAAGCTAAATAGAAGACCAGAATGAATAAAGTGTATTGGATTGCAGCCTTCACCCAATAAGTGGTGTAAGTGATGCGATAGGTTGAAGTCTTATTAAAGAGAGGACTGGGATACTTTCCCCAAACTAAATCCTGCTTGTAATTTAGTTTGAGTTAGCATGCTGGGTGGAGTAGTGTATAATGCTGGGCCTGGAGTGAGGAAGAGCCATCTCTCGCAGTTCATATCTGACCTCAGAAACTTAACTGTGTGACCATGGGCAAGTCACTTCACCCTGTTTGCCTCAGTTTCCTCATGTATAAAATGAGCTGGAGAAAGAAACGGCGAACCACTAGTATCTTTGCCAAGAAAACCCCAAATGAGCTCACAAAGAGTCACACACAACTGAAAAATGAAACATCTTCACAGCAACATGCCAAAGGATTTATGCTTCCTTGGACCTACCCCTGAGAACACTTGACTTTTTGATTTTGCCAGCTTGAACTTGGGAATTGACAGCTGCTGAAGATTAGGCAACCAAAGAAAAAAATTCAAAATGATGGTTTCCTTTTCCTTATTCAGGAGAAACAAAACATACAACATTTTTTTTTCTACATCCTGGAGGCCTATCTCTTCCCAGGCCAAGTGCTTTTTTGTTTTTTGTTTTTGAAGCTAATTTTATAGTAGTAAACACCTGTAAATCAGATTCAATTCTAAACAGCCCAGATGGATGGATCTGCTGTCTGCTAATCGTTTCAGAACTGAGTGTTTGAGTTTCTCACCATTTCAGATGAGAAAGCAGATTTCTGCACAGAACGAATGATCCTAAACTGTATTATCATGCATAGCCTCTCTTGGCTGCTGCAAGCTTTGCATTTTACTTTCCAGGAGAGGGATTTTAAAAATCAAGGATTTCATGCCTGCAGATAACCTAGAGTCTTTGTCCTATCGTTGGGGAAATGTTTGGTATTCAAAAAGGCACAAATGAAAATTCTAGTATTGTGTGTGTGTTTAAAACCACAATCACAACAATTTAGAAGAAACACCCAATCACTATAGTATCTAATGAAAACTTATTACCTACCTAACATGGTACTGAGCTCAAAAGAAGTCTACAACGAGGAGCATGTCCATTGATAATTTATAGCTGGTTTAAAGGGGGTGAGGCAGCTAGGGATTATGGTGGGACATAGTTTGATCCTAAAGTGTATGTGATCAAAAATAGGAAGGTGAGAAGATGGGTCATATCCCACATTCCAGGCAATAGATAATCATGGGATTTGTCTCCAACACAAGGATACTTACGCATCATCTGTTATAATCTAAACAAAATAGTATCAAACTCAAATACATATGAGACCACACTAAACTCTTCATAAAGATCCCAGTCAGCCGTGTGTTGACGTAGAAACACCACATATTTATTATTATTATTATTATTATTATCTAGGTTTTATTTTATTTTAACATATTTTGTTAAAATATTCCAATTACATTTTAATCTGGTTCCAGCCATGCTCAAGAGCGTTGTGGGTCAGGGTGTTTGGCTCCTCTGGTCTAATGCCCTCCTACTCTAGTCTCTCCCACAACAATGCCAGCTTGCAAACCTCTCCCTTATGGGGAAATCAACTCCTAAGGGCAGTTATAACTGAATCATCAGTACAGCAACTACAAGTGTCTCTGCACAAGTTTGATTGGGAAAATCACCGTTGCTGTCTAGGAATTTTTATTATTACAGGAGTGAGCTATCAAAAAAGTTTAGAGATCATTGGTCTAGTTGGAGAAATAAAGCAACTATGGTATTGTTTGTCAATAAGATAAATTAGTCCTGATAATTAGAGCGTAAGACAGTATACGCTAAGATGACCATGGCAAAGTACAGACAATGAATGCAAAAGATATCATAGAAGAGAAAAATAAAGTTTAGACCAATACCGGAAAGGCCTCACAAAAGAGATGTCTTCATACAGCAGCCTAGAGTGGTAGATACATACAAAGGTCCATCAAGTAAGGGAACCAGGGTCTTTTTTTCCCATTTGTTTTCTGTTTTGATTGTCTTGGTTTGAGAATAATTAACAATTCCTGATTTCCTGTCATATTTAACAACTCTATTTCAGGAAAAATCACCTTCTAACAAAACTTGTTCTATTTCATGTCAGCTTTGGGGATTACCTGGAATGTCTCCCCGAGGACAAGGGAATTTGGTGGAGGGGTGTGTGTGTGTGTGTGTGTGTGTGTGTGTGTGTGTGTGTGTGTGTGTCCACTTCCAGAACACCTTTTGGACCTCTCCAACTGAATGTCATGTGCATCTCAACCTCAACATATACAAAATGGAACTCATTATCTTTGTCTTGGAACCCAGCCTTATTTCTTGAAAAAGCCTCAGTCTAGCATTTAAAGTTCTTTATAATTTAGAACTAACCTACTTTTCAATTTTTCTTTAATGTGATTTCTTTTTTTTTTTTTAGCTTTTTGGAGTGTGTGTGTGGGGAAAGGTAGGGCAGTTGGGGTTAAGTGACTTGCCCAAGGTCACATGGCTAGTTTTGTGTTAAGCGTCTGAGGCCGAATTTGAACTCAGGTCCTGTTGACTCCAGTGCTGGTGCTCTATTCATTCACTGCACCACCTAGCCGCCCCTTTAATGTGATTTCTATTCATATACCCTACATTCCAAGCTAAATTAGCCTACTGGAGTTTCCTGAATTCAGGTTCGCTCTCCTATCTTGGTGCTTTTGTCCTGTCTAATCCCCAGACCTGATATGTATTCTCTCCTCACTCCTGCCTCTGAGAATCACTGGCTTCCTCCAAGGCTCTGCTCCCAGGCCAACTTTTACTTAGGCCTTTCTTAATCCTGCCTAGTTATCAGTCTTCCATCTCCACCAAATTTATACATATATTTTATATGTATTGTAACAAATTATAATAATATAATATAAATTAAAATGAAAATAAATATTATAATATATTAAAATATGAATAAATAACAATGTTATAATGTGAAATTATAACAAAATAATAATATATGCGCACATATACATACATACATACATACAACCATGCGCACAACATATTGGAGGAGTGAAATGGTACAGTGGATAAAGAGCTCACCTTAAATTCAGGAAGACCTTGGTTGTGACCCACATGACTTTGTGACTCCAGGCAAGTCATTCATTTCTCAGTGTCCAGGCAACTCTCTGACATTGTAAGTCGCAGAATAGTCACCGATCTACATTAGAAGAAGTAGGGGGTTCCTCACATAGCTCCCTGTGCCAATGGAATCACAGATTTGAAACAAACAAATTTTGGGGGGAGGGGTTTAAGCTTGGCTGGGCACATGTTGCTTTTATCCTTTAGAACGTAACCTCTTTGAGGGCACGAATAATTTTTTTTTGTCTTTGTGCCCCAGGGCCTAGCATCATGCTTGAGCCATAGCAGACACTGAATAAAAACTTGTTGAATAAATAAGTGGAAGTGAATGAATTATCCATGTGGGCTCTCTCTGGGTGTACCATTAGATTAGTGAGCTCCTTGAGAGCAGGGGCTGTCTTTTGCCTCACGTAGTAAATATAATAAATGTTTATTGATTGATTGTCGAGCTTTTAAAAGCCCTTTTTGCTCTACCCAAACAGGTTTTCATATTTATCAGGGAAACCTCTAAAATTGTTCACGAAGACCAGTAGCTGACTGCTCATTTGGTATTTTCATACACTTCCTCACTCTCCTCCCAACCCCATTCCTGCCTTAAGTGCCATAAAGCCGGGCTCTTCATTTCTGAAGCCGAAAGCCCTGAGGTCTGTTGGCATTTCCTCTTCTGTCTTAAGAAATCTCTTTTAGCTATTTCAGATAAGACTTAGAAGAGAAGCCGAAGAAAACAAAGATAGCAATCTGAGTGGCATCTCTTAACAAGACCTCTTCAACCCATCCAAAGATTTCACACAAGCTAACACCTCACACCACCTACAAGATCACTGGGGATTATCTCTTTTAATGCTCTATATACTTGGTCTCATTTTCTTTTGGCATTGATGCTAGTAGTGATTCCTTGTTAGGTGTAAGTTGACAGAATGAGATAACAGAGTAAGAAAAAAATATTGTTTTCCCAAAGGAAAGTATGGATCCACTGCAGATCACAAATGCTTTTTGGAGGGGGGAAGGCAGGGCAATTGGGGTTAAGTGACTTGCCCAAGGTCACACGGCTAGTAAGTGTTAAGTGTCTGAGGTTGCATTTGAACTCAGGTCCTCCTGATTCCATGGCTGGTGCTGTATATACTGAGCAACCTAGCCGCCCCACAAATGAACTTCTATAACAAACAAAACCATGCTTTTAAAATCTATGCTTTTAAAGTGAATATTTTAAAAAACTATTAATGTTTCATTCAAAACATTGGCCAATAGTAATAGCTAGCATTTCTATGAGGGCTTTTGGGTTTGCAAAATGCTTTGCAGTAATTCTTCTCATTTGATCCTCACAACAACTCTGGGAGGTAGGTGTTATTATTATCCCTATTTTATATGTTAGGAAACTGAGGCAGGTAGAGATTACTTGGCCCAGGGTCACTTAACTAGTAAATGTCTGAGACTGAATTTGAACTCTGGTTTTCCTGCCTCTGGGTCTATTCCTTTTATAGATGTGGAAACTGAGGCAGACAGAATAAGTGCATTGCCCAAGGAAATATACCCAATAAGTTTCTGAGGCAAAATTTGAACTCAGATTTTTCTGACTCCAACCCTAGATAAAGATTGGAACTGAGATTCCATTGGTATAGGGAGTTCCCAAATAAGGAAACTCTCTCTACCACTGCAATTTAGCACTTTGCCTGCAGTCCACAGAGAACTGTCTGGAGTACTGACAGGTTACTTGACTTGCCTAGAGTCACACAGACTTGAACTCAGGTTGTCCTGAGCCCCCTGCTGCCTCTCCATCCAACCCCTAGATTTTTGTTTTTGTTTTGCTTTTTAGAGGGCAATTGGGGTTAAGTCACTTGCCCAAGGTCACATGGCTAGTTGTGTGTGTGTGTGTGTGTGTGTGTGTGTGTGTGTGTGTGTGTGTTCAGTGTCTGGGGTTAGATTTGAACTCAGGTCCTCCTGGCTCCAGGGCCGGTACTCTATTCACTGCGCCACCTAGCCACTCCCAACCCTAGATTTTAAGAGTAGACTTTCTTTGTAGAGGAAAGGAATGATTTGGGGGAGGGGAAGTAGTACAATGGTAAGAGGTTATGGAGTCAGAGAACCTGGATTCAAATCTCAGCTCTTCAGCTAACTTCTCATGGAAGTGTAATGTTAATTATGTGATGTTAGTGCATCTAATATTCAGAAAGTTGTTTCATGTCTCTGGGCTTCATGTTCTTCCTCTGTAAAATGAGGGAGTCAGATTCAGTGGTTTATAGATCCCTACCAGCTCTCCTATGTTCCAATGAAAGAAGCTGAGTTTTCATGTTCTTGCTGCAAACCTTTGAATAGACTGAATGCCTCATAGTACTTTTTCACCCAAAAAAGTTTGGGTTAGCAGTGGGGAAAAAAAAAGTGTGTTAGCAAAGATTTTAAAAAACCAAGATCTGGATTCACCAGATAATTAGCAACTGATGACAAATGCGATCATGGTCACATCAGTACATTCAGCAAACACTTATTATTTTAGGTACTAGGGATACAAAAGCAAAAAGGAAAAATAGTCTCTCTTCAAGGAGTTTGCATTTTACTGGGGGACTGGACTAAGGTGTAAATAAATAAGGCAACATGTGAATTTGATGAGAAAGATGGATAAAGAGAAAGAGGGTGGGGGGAGGGAGAGGGAGAAAATAGAAGAGAGGAGGAGGGAGACAGAGAGAAAGAGAGGGAGAGAGAGGAGGAAGAGAAGAAGAAAAGAGGGAGAGCAAAGAGGGAAGGTAGAAGGGAGGGAGAGTATGAGAGAGACAGAGGAGAGAGACAGACAAACACAGAGAGACAGACAGAGGAGAGACAGACAGACAGACAGACAGACAGACAGAGAAAGAGAGAGAGTGATATAGTGAAATAGAGACAGAGAGACCTGGGAGAGACAGGGGGAGAGAGGAAGATAGAAAGTAGAAAAGAGAGGGAGGAGAGAGACAGAAAGAAAAAGATACACAGAGAGATATGAAGAGGGACAGAGAGAGGGGGAAGAGAGAAAAAGAGAGAGTAGGGTAGAGATGGAAGGGGGAAAGGGTGGGGTGAGAGAGGGAGAAAGATTGAGCAAATCTTTAATGATTTACCATAAGAAGTGGCAAAGGAGCTGAGCCTTGAAGGAAGCTAAGGATTCTGAGAAGCATAAGAGAGCAGGGAGTATTTTCTAGGAATGAGAAAGGAGCAGATGGAAGACCACCATCAGGGAGCTACACAAAGGCCTTTCTGACTAGAATGTGGTATGTCTGAAGGGAAGTAATGTGAAATTAGCCTGGAAAGGTAGGCTGCAATTCGATGTCCAGCCGAGCAATTTGTATTTTATCCTAGAGAGGATATTGAGCAGGGAAGAGGCGTTGGCAAGACTTCAAGTTCAGGTAACATCATAAATACTGTATAAAATTGTTAAGAAGACTTCATCTTGTACATATATATGGATAGATATTTTTCCTTTTCCTTAATTATAATCCATTTTAGAAAATATTTGCTGCTTGATTTCCCACATCTCTTTTTCTCTTTCCCTCACTTCAGGGAGTTTGGCATTATTTATTTCCAGATCAGTAACCGGTGTCAATATTCTTCAGGCACTAAGAAAAACATCTGAGGTATCTCAGGGACCTCTAAATGAACTCAGTTAATAATTGGTTTTAAAAGCAGCAAATAACTCCTAGCAAACACATTTAGGTTTAGGCTACATTAAATCATGGGTGTTGAATTGACATTTTTCAAGAGATTCAATATTTTTTTGCTTCTTTAAACAACATAACTGATAGGATTGTCCAGACCGTGAACTGAATTGGGTTGATGAGTTTGGGAAGAAAGAGGGAAAATGGTTAGCTACAGAGAAAAAAAATTTTCCATTACTTTCTGAACCTTCCAATCCCTAATGAGTAGCAAGCATATTAACATATCAGAGATTCTGCAGCAGACTGAAGGCTGGCGGTCAACTTTATAATTCAAAATGCTCTACGGAGGGAGAATTGCAATATTCACTCAGTCAACTGGTGGCAATTGAATTCAACTCCACTGGGTGTCCTGGAACTTTTAAGAGTTTCCAATTATGCAATGATTTGCATTTCCCTCTCAGAATCTTATAATACTGATAAAGTTACACTGTTCTTTTTTTTTTTTTTAATGTTCAGTTCGCCACCATCACTAACCCTGATGCTACATTTTGGCCGAGGCATGGTTGTGCTGGTAATTATTTAACAAGTAGCTTGCTGGAAAAAAAAAAGTTCATATAACACACTTTTAAGTTTAATAAGTATTAACATTTTCTCCGACATTTTCTTAACTGTAGACAATTGACACAACAGTAAATCAATCCCTGATTTGTAGTGTTGGTTGGTTTCCAAGGTGTGAATAAAAATTTAACAATTGCCTTTCAGCACTCCAATCTGAGGTCACCTGGTATTCCTTTTTTTTTTTTTTTTGGTTTTTCAGAGAGGGAAGGGAGGGCAGTTATGGTTAAGTGACTTGCCACGGTCACGTAGCTAGTAAATATTAAGTGTGTGAGGCCAGATTTGAACTCAGGTCCTCCTGGCTCAAGGGCTGGTGCTCTATTATTCACTGCATCACCTAGTTGCCACCTGACCTGGTGTTCTTAAGGGATCATAGATCTACATCTAGAATAGATCTTAGAGGTCATAGATTTCAGGAGTTCTTATCATGTGTATGATGGACCCCCTTGTCAGTCCAGCAGCCCTTCGCAGAATAATGTTTATAAGTACATAAAATAAAATACATAGATTAGAGAGGAGACCAATTACAATGAAAAAGTTATCAAAACATTAGGAAAAATAAGTTCATTGATCTCAGTTTAAGAATTCCTGATAATCCAACCACCTTATTTTATAAGTAAAGGAGCTGAGGCTGAACAATGGCCCAAGGTGACACAATTAAGCATCAGAGGCAACATTTGAACTTCATCCTCTGAGCTGAGAGTGAGTGTTTTCATGGTACCAGTTGCCTCCTCCTTCTTAAAGGCTATGAGAGTGAATGGCAAGTTCTAGCAGGACCCACTAGACCAGAAAAGCTTTGAGAAAGAACATGCATGTCTTTGGTCTCAAGAACAGCCCACTTAACTCTGGAGAGGCTCATCACCGGTGTGTGAGGCCCCAGAAGATGAATTTTTCTGGTCACAGCAGCTCATTAGGTATCTTTGAATGAAACTATGCCCGCCAAAGCAATATGCATCGAGGGAGTGTGTGCCCACATGGATAAAGGTGGTTTAAAAGCACACTTTAGATGAAGTGCCTCAGACCTAAGACTCAATGATAAGAAAAAAACAAAAACAAAAACAAGTAAAAAGCCTGGCAAGGGTGGAAATGATTGAGATCTAGCCAATAAATTGCTTCATCACTTCATATCTTGAAATACAAAAGAAATTACATGAACCACCTGGAATTTCAATAGACACAAATGAAAATCACTTTATAAGTCATTTAGAACTGAGTAATTTTGCTGCTTCATTAGAATTTTTTAATGTTTCACATTACAATAAAGAATTTATGTATCCTTTTCATCTGTTATATTACTGGTCACACCGAACTTAAATGAATGGAAGAAGGATCGCAAGTTAGCATTTATATCAAGCTGAGGTTCAAGAGAACAGCCATTTACCCAGAGGTTTAGAAGCTTGAAAAGAATCACTCTGATACTGAAGAGTAGGCATTGTTGAAACAGTCGACCTGTTTAGAAGAAATCCACAGCATTTCTCAGAACGTGAAACTTCGGTGAACTTGTTTAAGGGTTGTGTTAAATGACAAAAGTAAAAAAGTAACAAAAACAGCGGCATAAATGCAAACTGACCGGAGATTACCTCTGACCCGTTTTAGAGAGGAGCTTCATTCTTTTTTTTTTTAATTTAATTTATTAAATTTTTTTTGAGTTACATATTTTCTCCCCGTTTTTCCCCCGCCCACCACCCCAAAACAGCCATCCCAGTGTGTCCCCCCTCCCCCAGTCTATTCT